>MU228062.1:2602029-2660652 GCA_018584345.1 Thuja plicata | reverse complement strand
TACATAGGTGAACAAAGTATTACTGAGTCGGTAGAAGCTAGGTTCCTCAAGCTGGCTCGGTGATCTTCTGATACTCAGCATCCACTACTGTACTCAGCATCGTCATGCTCTCGGTAAGAGTAGAAGCTCGGTCCATACTAGTCCCGAAGTGTAGCTTGGAACTCGGTAGCTGTAGTGACTCGGTAAATACATTGTCACTCGGTAACCACTGGTGACTCGGTAGAAACTGTCATCTCGGTTATCTTCAACTGATGACTCGGTGACTACCGTCTTCTCGGTAACTGTTGTTCTTCTCATATGCTAGGTGACTGCCTTACTGCTCGGTTTGAACTGTTTGATCGGTGAGCTTTGCTGAATGCTCGGTATAGGCTTTGGGTTGAGTGATGAGCTCGGTAAGCATTCAAAACCGAATAAGTGTTTTCACTAAGTGCATTCACTGATGCCAAATGTATCATTATTCCAACACTTTGTTTAGCTAGGTGACCTTGTAAGGATTGGTGTGGGGTATTCTTGTCATCTTCAACTTGCTTACTGCTTCCTCTGACACTATATTGTCAGTAGATACTGAGTCTATGATGACTCTACACAATTTTCCCATCATTTTACACTTCATCCTAAATAGTGACCTTCTCTGACTTGGCTCTTTTATTAGAGTTCTTATCATCATGAGATTCTCTCCTTCCTCTTATTCCAATAGTACTTTAGGGTGTTTACCTCCACCACTTATTTCCTCTTGGACATAGTTCACCCTCTTGTCACCTCCTTGAGAATTTGAACCCTTCTCTGGACATCTGTATGTAGGATGTCCCATTTGATTATTGTGATAACACTTCATATTGGAAAAGTAATTACCCCTACCCTAATTGTTGTTTCTTCCTCTACTCTTAGATTTCCTTCCTCTATTTGAACCTCCTCTACTCGATTTTCCTTCTTTTTGTTGAACAACTTTGTTCTCCCCTTGGTTCTTGGGTTCAGAACTCCTTCCACCATATCCACTTCACTGTCCTCTAGTCTCTCTCCGTCTGCCTCTTCCTTTGGTAGTATTAGATTCTTGTTTCTTCTTTAACTTCTCTTCATATTTGATGGAAATTTGGTGGCACTTATGAATGGTGTCTGGAGTCAAAAGACTCATATCATCTTGTATGGTCCACTTTAGTCCATTAAGGTATCTTTCCACCTTAAACTTCTCATCCTCTGCAACTCTTGATCTCATACAAAGTGGAATCAAATTCAAACCCCAATTAAAATTGACAATCAAATGACAGTTGAGATCAACAATATGGATGTGGACATAAAAACACAAATTGAGAAAGAAACCCCTTTTAATAATAATGAAATGAATGAATAATTTCAAATTAAAAGTGATTTCTTAGATAATCTGCATGGTTTGATTTCATGGATACAGATTAGGACACACACAACTAAATTGTTTAGACAATTATTTATAATAAGAATTTGGGTTTCAATGTCAATTAATGTTACAACTAATTAAAATGAATAGAATACAAAAGGTGATGAAGAGGTTAGGCATTTATGTGAAATCCAAGAAGAAGGATGAGTCTCTAAAACAAGATGCATCAACTATTTCTAGTGACTTTGACACAATGGAAAGAAAAGATGTTCTAAAGATAGGATTGTGGCACGACGAGCAATAACAACAACTTTAGTAAATAAAATTACTTATGATAAAAGAATGATGAAAAACATAATTGGATATCTTAATATTCATAGTAAAACTTTAACAAGAGCTGTAAAGAGAAGAGTTAACTTTGAAAGTGATCCAACAAACCATTTGTCGAGCTTTAGTGGAAGACTCCTGAGGTTTGACATGAAACCTACTGGTGAAGAAAAACTTTGATTGAAATTTTTTGTCACAATAATACAAGAATATTACCTAATTCTGGAGATATTTTGAAATTAAGAGGCGACTCAAAAATTCATGATCCACATTCAAAACATACTTTAGATATGACTAAAACTTAATTGTATTAAAATTTTTGGATTTTAACGTGTTAAATATTAGTATTAGTCAAATATCTTTTGAAAAATGTGAACCATGGTATGTAACGATTAACAAGGAAAGAGTAGTGTGTTGTTGCAAAACTCATGTTCAATTTAGTTATCATTGTGATATATTTCAATCTATACATTATACAATGCATACTAACGAAATGTTGTAGGAATGTGTTATAAATATACCACCTTAAAATGTAAAAGAGTTTATATGAGGTTTGTTTTGTAACCCACCTAATGAGCAATTTTTTTATTTTGAATTCACCTGTTTCTTGTGTATGTGATGTATGTGGCAATCTTGAATTTTTAGATGAAAGTTTGCATGAAAATATTTTAATTGATTTTGGCAATTAATTAGTTGATGTAAAAATATTTAAAATTATTGAGTATCCATTAAAGAGTGGAAAGGTTGGGAAATGATGTGATCTAATTATTGAAAAATTTAGTGTTAATGCATTTATGAATGAATTCAAGAGTAAGGTTGTACCTAAATATGTGAAACACTCTCAAAATGATAGATGGCTTGTTGGACAGTTTCAAAAATGCAAGAATACATTTCAAATTGGTAGTATACTTTCAATCATTGAATTTGCAAAGAAGTGCATGCTTACACCACAAGATGAGATCCCATCTCAATATTATAATTCAGTACAAGTAACACTGTTTGTTCATATTGTTTATATGCATGCACCTTATAGTACATCAGAGGATAGAATAATCTTGAGAGAGTATCATTTCTATATGAGTGATAATAAATTGCACTCATTAGAGTTTGTCTAGTATTTCTTTAAGACCATTTATTATAATTTAAGGGAGAGAGAAATTCATATAACACAACATCTAATATGGTCAGATAATTATACAGGGCAATTCAGGAATCGTAGAATGTTTTATTGGTTGAATAGGACACAAAAAAATTAATTTCCAACCTATTTGGAGGTTTTTTTAGGCTGAACATGCTAAAGGAGAACACGATGGTGTCGGTGCATGGGTTAAGAGATTCCTATGTAGAGAGCATCTCAAATTTGAGGTAAAGCCAAAATTTAAAGATGCACGTGCCATTGTTGTGTGGTGTAAAACAAGTTTGTCTATAGGATCAAGTAAGAACTCTACAATCAGACGTTTCTTTTTTTGGCTAGTTGAAGGGAATAATATCCTTTCAAGATATGATTGTGATACAATCATTGGGTGTGCTAAATATTTTATTTTTTTCTCAATATTGTGTTGCAGGTGAATGGGAAGAATACAAGAATATGGAATGGGTTAAAGAATGGAAATAGAAATCCTTAACACCTAGTGAGCCACAAGATCAATATGATATAATAAATGAAGACCTAAATATGCATTTTCATCATAAGATTATGATCGTGTTTCTGACCTCATAAAACATGGTAATTTAATTCAATTTCTTGTAAAACTTTAAATTATATTTATTAGTGTATTTCATATGATATATGATTGTATTTGAAATAAACATCTAATAATTTATATTTGTACAACTACTTATTTTTGTTTTGTAGGACATGTGTATGTTGTTGTTTCACCCAAGGATAATGAAGAGAAGACATATTATTGGCTAGCTTGATGTGTAGAACCTAAGTCAAAGTTGATATGTCATGAAGTAGATGATGATGGTTTTCAGTATCCAAATAGGTTTGTTGTGGTTATTTGTACATGGCTACGAAAATACCTAACAATAAGGAATGATTTGCAAGATTTTGAAGACTACCAATCATAAAATAAGATTATACATTATTCCCTTTTTGTAGTGGAAACAAATATAAAATTGGAAAGATACAAAGGTAGACCTGCCAATAAAATATTATGGACACTTTCAATGGAAGAGAATGAGGAAATCATAGACGCATTGGAGAAAAGAGAGAATGTTGATGGACATTAGGTTGAATCAAATTTATACATGTAAGTTTTTGTTAATTATTTTGTTTTTATATGTAGACTACTTATTTCAAGTCTCTTATGTAGAGCAAATAATTTGGTTTTCAGGTGTCAAGTATAACTAGACAACATAGATGTCAGACAACTTGTGTTTTTTACAACTTTTGGCTAATCAAAGTTGTAATACTAGGTGAGTGCAATTTATTTATTTAACTTTTGGATCCTATAAATGAATTTTATATTTAAAAATATATTTTTTCTAACATAATTTCAACATTCATTTTTATGATGTAGGACCTCTAGAAGAACATAGACTTGAACTATTTATGTAGTTCAATGCACACTTGTATTCATCTAATTTTGGTTTTATAAAACACATGAGCTCACTTTTATTCATGTTCAATTTATTTTTTATATATAAGTTGAATGCATAGTTTTAGATTGTCCTATACATTCATAAATGGATAATGATATATAGTTATTTGTACATCCATATTTCATAGTTCAAATTAATCTTGAAGTCAATATTAATTACAACTATATATTGTTGCATGCCAATTATATTTAATAAGTTATTTGGTTAATGATATTTTTAAAATAAATTGATCTTGTCAATTATAATTGATATTTAATTAAATAATTACAATTGAATACTATTAATGATAAAAGTACAATTGATATTTAATTACAATTGATATTTAGAAAAAGACATATTACATGTAAACTCATATATATCTAGATTCAAACCACAAGTACAAATAATATGATAAAAAGTCCTGATAATATATAATAATAAGTCCTAATAACACAAGTCCAATATAACACAAGTCCAGATAACATGATTGAAATAATACGATAACAAGTCCTGATAACACAAGTTCAAATAACATGATAAAAATTCCCGATAACATGCATAACAAGGTCTAGCATGTGAAGAAGAGTATATAATGTCCATCATATAATAACAAGGTCTAACTCTTCTTGTCTAGTTGATCTACAGTCCTCTTCACTCCATGTAAAGGTGTCTGGGATGCACCATCATGATGCTCCTCGTCCTCCTCTACATTTTTAAGAGATCACAATAGAAGACCATGTGTGTTTAATTCAAATGAATTGCATAATTCCCTTAAAAAATAAAAGTAATATTAATGAACAGTTCAAATTTTACCCTGTGTCCATGTGGTGTAATGCCCTCAGTGGGACAAGGAGGTCCTCTCTCAGTAACATCAACAGTATATGCATTCAACTTATATTTAAAAAAGAGTAAAATAATGTATAATTCAAATGACTTGCATAATTTACTTAACTATTTAAAAAAGTAATATTAATGAATACATTTAAAATTTTACCATGCATCCATGCAGTCTAATTCCCTCAGCAGGAAAAGGAGGTCCTCTCTCAACAACATCAAAATTTGATGCAGTCAAGACCTGAAAAAACAAACATTACAAAATTTTGATAATCGAGACCCGTAAAAGATAGGCACACAATAGATAATGCAAAATTAATTTTAATCATGACCTCAAAGGACAATGTTGATGGTTGTATTTTTCTCAATACTATAGCCATGCCAAGATTCATGGTGGTGTCCACCTGAACAACATATTTAAACCATGAATTGAAAACTTGTATGTACATAAATTATTTTGATCTATATTTAACTTGACAATAAATTTATCAAACATAAGCATTTACATTAGATGTCTGACGCATATCTAGTGTCAGTAATGAGTCAGAACATAAATGTGATGCGACATGAGACAATCCAAAATGCTACAATTGCAAAAAGTATAAGCACAAATAAAAGTTGTACATAAATTAGTAAGCATATAAACACTTTAAATTAATGAATGTAAAACACACTACAGGTATATGAGGCTGAGTCTCAATGACCACTGGGGCAGAGCATGAAAAACTATTGACCTCTGTATTATAGAAGGAACCTACAAAATTGAAAAATATATCATATACGTCATCAATTCAAGTTTTAATTTTTTAAACTTTAAATGTACTTACCTATGTATCTAGATGAAAGTGCATACCATGAATGGGTGGCCGAGATCTCAAGGTGTGGAAGTTATATGATGACAGTCAGTGAATGACCCAGATTCAACCCTCTTCTATTCACTAAAAATATAAATGTTATGGTTAATGTCTATAACTATGTAATTTAATATTGTACTGTAAATTAAATAATTACACTTACCTCCGTAGGATGATCATCGTTTGCTCATAGAAAATTAACATATGGTGTGATTTCATCTTCAACATCACCCTGTGCGCCACCATAAACATCATCATATCCACCATGGGAAGCACCGTCATCATCCGACTCACTCTAAGGACCCATGCATATATATCTCCACAGCTCGTTCAAACATGTGCTATGCTAGGGGCAAATCTCCCTTGGGTCATCTTCTCTAATAAATTGCTTGAAATGGCAATCAATAAACCAAAATCTGAGTGCACTACTCGATGGTGGATAGGTGTGGGCACTATTATAGTAGGAAGAGAAACAAGGGGCTCATTAAGCACATGATTTCTAGTTCTATCACTCAATTTGGCCCCTGGCGTGCTCTGTGGAAAACCCCAACCAGCCTCTCAAAATCTCTCATATGAAAGTAATTGGGTTTCCTACCCAATTCAAATTCAGCCCATAATTTTTTCAAAAAATATTGGGGGACCTCATGATTGGTGTGTGGTGGATGGTCAAATACCATCAACTACCACTCCCAAAAATGTGCAGCTATATGCAGGTGCTGACACCATCTAATATAAATGTGTAGCTTCTTGCCAACTATCTCCTCACCCATTTTACGGTTCACAAAATAAGGTTTCAAATCATTTTTGGTAATTTTCAAATCATTTACCTCATTATAAGAGAGGTCGTTTACATAAAATGCACACATAGAGTCCCTTCATGATTGATAACTATCCAACTTAGATTCTAATGATTTCGTTGAATCTAAAATGCTTTGCATGCTATTTACAAGGTGTAGTAGTTGTTGAGATAGATGAGGCTCACATCTAATAGTATTAATATCATGTGTGATGGCATCTACATTTATCCTAATGTTCTCCCTCAACTGTATGGGAGTGGGTGGAGGTGGAGGTGGAGGTGGAGGTGGAGGTGGAGGGGGTGGTAGAGGTGGTGGAGGTGGAGGTGCATGCTGAGCTAAAAGCTCCTCATTATCAAAATGATCCATTTGTATATAATCTGCAAATGTATACAAACATAAAAATTGACAATTACTATATAATTTACATTTTACCTTACAAAGATATAATTTAGAATTATAATTAATTAAAACATTTAATTTGTAAATATAAATTAAAAAACAAAATAGAGAGAGATAGAGAGATCAAATTTATTCCTAAATTATGTATTATTGGTCTTAAATTAGGTATTAATAGGTCCTATTGGTCCTAATTGGTCTTAATATGTCATATTAGGTTTGAAGGGTGCTATTAGCTGATGGCATTCATGTTTTGTCACTGATGTCAACATATGTTTCTACGAAGGAAGTACAGACTGGTTATGATAACTAACAGAAGTGTACGGATAATATGTGGATAAGTCAGAATGGTTGAAGATGGGGATATGTAGAAGGATGTATGATGATCTTATTTATAAGGTTTATTGGCTTAATATTTCATATTGGATGAGTTACAAATGTTTTGGTGAAGACTAGTTTCTAGACTATGACACTGATGATTTACAGAGTGAGTCCTTGTGTTTTGAGTATATCTTACATACAATGATGATTTAGGTTATGTGAGCTTAAGGGATGACAGAAGACATGTTCAAGAATTTTTTTGTTGGTTTGCAAGTTGTATGATTATTGGTGACATCCGTCGTGGCATGCATTTTGGAAGAGACATATTTTTGGCCGACTTCATAAGTATAGCATCTATTACAAATTGCGGGCATGGATTAAGGATCTTGGAATATATCTGATGTATTTTAATTGATGTATACTTGTTATAAGTACCATGTGTATGTTTAGCAAGGGGTTAAATATTTATTTTTATATTAGTAAACCTTAATTGGTGGACCTAATCAATTATTTTAATAGGGTATAGATGAGAGATCTTTTCTTTTGAAAAGGTGTGTGTGTATGAAGAGAAGGTTATTGATAGAGACCCAGAAGTGTGGAAGCTATGAATCTTGGTTTACTACTGGATGTAGAGAAGGGGATATGTTCATTGTAATTCATTGGAACTAACCAAGAAAAGATAGTTTCTATCAAATAGTTCACTAGATTTTATATTTTCTATATAAACTTGTTCAGATTACAAATCCTTGAGGGTGGCTTTAAACTTCTTTAGGTAGTGTTCCTGGGTGGTAAGCCTACTGTTACTCTTGACTCCTAATAGGGTTTGTCCTTTTATAGGGACTGTGTGCTGTAATATTGTAATAATCTCCTAATAGGGATAAATCTTGTAACAGGGATACTATACTCTTAGTACATCATTTGTGGGTGCTAATTCCCACCAGGGTTTTACTTTTACTCGGGTTTCCTCAAAAAATAAAGGATTGTATTAATTTGTTGGCTTTTATTGTGCTATAATTTGATGTGAAGTTTGGGTTTATAAAGTTGAATGTTTTATAACTTGTCCCACAATTTATTCACACCCCCTCTCAGTTGTGTTGGTGTAATGTTATTCCTAACAAGAAGACTATCCTCAAATTCTCTCATTTCAAAATAAGATAATTTACCAATCAAAGAATCTCTTGTCACAAGTACCATAAATCTCATTTATTCAATAGCAACAACTTTTTCATTTTAAGGAGGCAAGGATCTAAGAATCTCAGAAACATGATTATTCTCATCCAAGGTTCCACGAGCACACCTAATTGCACAAACAAGTTTGGTGATCTTATCACATAGGTAGCAATGTTCTCATCTTCAATTCTTTATACTTTCCTTTTAGAATGTACAACTTATCTTTCTTTGTGAATACATCTCCTTCATGTAATGTTTCTAGTTTTATCCATAACTGATATGGGGTCTCTAATCCCATAATATTTATATATTTTACATCTGATAGGGCACTCAACAAAGCTTATTTTTCTCTTACATTGTACTTAGATTATTTCTAGAAAGATCTATAGGAGTATTGTAGTTTTTCTTTGTAAAATCCCAATATTCTTCACTAATACATCTCAAGTGTGTAATCATCTCGTCCTTCCATATAGAATAATGTGTTCAATAAAATCACAGAATCTCCTTCTTAAAGGTTGACATACCAGATCTCCTCAAGCAGTTAAAGCTTCAAAAAGAGGACACTAGCTCTGATACCAATTGTTAGAATTAAGACATAAAATATAATTGAGAGGGGGGTGAATCAGTTGTATCAGAAAACTCCAAAGCTTTAACCAAACTATAAACTTAATCGCAGATCTAAATAATAAATATGACTGCAAGATCATAACACAACAATCAACACAAAAACAAGGATTTTTTACGTGGAAACCCTGTCAGGGGAAAAAGTACAGTGGGCATCCAACCCACAAGATGAATATATTCTCATAAAATAACTATAACCTATTAAGAATAGTAAATAGGAAAATATGCATGCATTCATGCACACTTCCTAGAGCTTACTACTCCAATAAAACAAGGGCTTCAACCCTAAGGAGGGATCACTGCCTTACAACAATCTCTGATCTCAAATAACATGGGACATATTTTCCAAACTCATAAACTAACAAACATCATCTCTGATATGCCAAAATAGTTCCAATAAAGTACAACATTTTTGTGCCTCAATTGGAAATTCCACTCACACGTCTTCTCTCAGCATCTCATATGCATTCCTCTACATTAACAGTCACAAATGATTATATTTATTTACATTACATTAATTTATCTCAACTAATTTGACAAGGGACCTAATTAAAAAATATTATTTCAATACAGAATGTGATTGAAACTTTGTGTAAGACATAGAAATAATGTAGAACAACATCCTCAAACATGCTCTAGATCTATAAATCATGCTACGATCCTTTGGAACATGCTACATCACCATGTCATCCAAGAACAATTAAGCACATCAACACGTCACATGAATTATTCAATTTCGATTACATAATCCAACGTGATCTAGCAACAAAAATAGGACATGATCAAGAAACATCAGAAATAAACATAAAATACCATGACATCAATAGGAACAACTATTTCTTCATAATTCATACTTATCTATGCATTGTTCATCATGAGCACAAAATGAAAACCATTGGCATAATAGAAAAATATATTACCAAAATCAAAATCATGAACCACTAAAACTGAGGATATATATCCAAGTCCTTAAATCACCACTAGGTTAGCAACCCAGAATATTCTATAACCAATCCACAAGGATCTAATAACTAAAACACTATCTCTGAATGAACAACCAAAATAAAAAACTCTAAGAAATCCTTCATAGCTCACTCAAATTATTATGTGCACCTCTATAAGTTGACATAGATCGACTAAAGATGTCAATAAAACTCTTTGTACCTTTGCAACATCTTATTTCCAATATAGTATCTATACCAAAGTGATCTTCTCACTGTACATCTTATGAACACATATGAACAATATCACCAAAAGTAGCAATATGTTGACATGAATGAAAACATTAATGTGGGCACATATATGCACAATAATCAACAATATCTCAAAACTTATATCATTCATTCTACTTGAGAGATTGGTACCAATTACTATCCTTTTAGATTATAAACAATTCATAGGTTGGCACCCATTAGGGTAACAAAAAGGTGAAGAAAATATAAGTGTATAGTTCTCCCACACACACATAAAAAATAATGACATCCATGGATGGGTGAATGATTATACCTCCCCATGGACAAAATATAAATTACTTGTTTTACACAATACCAAACATAGACACCTGTACTAGTTTATTCACATTTATTAGGAGTATATAATAACATCAGACATCATCAATATTTTCCTCTTTTACATTATTTCCACATTAGCAACGACATACTTATTTTAAATTTCACGTCTACATGAGCATATTCCGTCATCGAATATCCATACGTCAATCTCTTCTTTTCTCATTACACAAATATAAAATCAATTAACAAGATGAATATGCTACTTCAAAATAAGATACGGAGTCCAGAATACATTAGATGCCAACTTTTAATTCTTCAAAAATCATTGAATGAGATTCTTACTAAATCAACAACAAATCATTTCCTAAAGTGAACAATAAAATGAATATATTGTATCAGTGCATAAATTCTAAGATACTTTAAATAGTTTCACCACCAAATATGTTAATTTAATCATTTATTAAAGCTCATTTATCACCCTTACTTACCCCCCAAATCATTACCAAACTTTAAGCAATACATTGAAAATTAATGGTCTAAATTATACATTTATTAACATCATTTTATAATAATTTATGAAGCAGAAAGGAAGGGAAGAATAAGGGTATTTAGTTTCATTTTAAATTATTCAACAAAACCTACTATAATTTATTTGGTTGTACATGCAAGATTAATTTATTTTAGAGTGCACATAATACCATTTTAACAATTACTTATAGAAATATATGCACAACACCATCAACAATATACACAGCCAAATTACTAGTTATTACCAAAAGAAAAAGAAGAAAGAAACCACATTGTAATTTTATTCCAAGGCCTAAAAGCTAAGGTAACAAAACAAACATGGGAAATGATAGTATCCAAAGATCATAGTGTAGCAATCAGACTCTATTAACTGATGTAATACCCCATCGAGGAACCCTCGAATCAAGGACCTATTATACAACAAAACATGTGGAATAATTTTTTTTAAAAAAACCTAAAATGCACTACATTAATTTAAGAAAAACCATTAAATATCATTTTTTTATAAAAACAATCAATAAGAGGATAGCGCTCATACCTAATATCATGTTGAATTAATAATAATTACCATTGCATACAGGTATTGTACTTTCATGTTACTCATAGAATTCCATTACTTATACCTGCACAAATGTCTTCAGAGCTAGATGTATGTCAAAATATTAAGTACATGATTATAATATAACCGCTCTTGTTGAAATACCTATTATTAAAAACCAAAAATGATACTCCTAAGTGGATAGAGATAAGTTTGGAGGCTCTTCTCTGATGGCCCTGCCTATGTCATGAACAGAGAATTTGTAGTTCAACTCTTGAATCTTCAACCATATTATATTGGTGCACAAAAGAAAGGGTAAAAAAACATCATATGATTATTACTATAAGTTAAAATAAAGGTACATAAGAGGGTATTCAACCCTATCTATTGAAAACTCCATAGACAATTTTCCTCGTTGACTACCACCCACTAGTAAAATAAGGATGAAAGACAAATTAAGGTTAACAAAATCAATTGGTAAGGACCGATATCAATACATTTAAATAGCTAGCGTGTAAATACAACTTAGAGTACTTCAAAGTATTATGTGATTTTAGTGCATACATAGAGTGCTATTTGAAAGACTCATTTGTTAAATTCTTCAACTAGGCCAAATGCACACTGAATAAAATACAATTAAATATTTGAAAAATAGTCATAATTTTCCTATTGACATGCAAAATAAAAAAATTTAACTATTTTAGTTAATTGATTGGCCCTTTTATAATGTTGACTCAAACCTTTAGAAAAGCCCTCTCTATTAACAAACAATTAAACAAACTAAAACAAATCGTAATAATTTGACAGCTGAATTTTATAGGTACAACTCCCTGTGATGAATCTTCAATGAATATGTTTTTGGTAGTTTCTAAATATGAAACAATATTCTCTTGAATAGAGAGCGAGAGAGGCTTCTAATGAATGTTCATCAACATGAAATATGCATGAATAGACATAAAATTAAATTTTGAAATGTAAAATATATGGTTGTGCATTAATCCCCATGATCATGGAAATCAAACACAGTATGATCGCCACATAAGAATTTTTATATGCACCTCCACAACTATGAAGATCACATACATTTTACAACCATCAAAAAGGGTGAATTTTCTAACAACATGAATAAAAGATGAAAGAAAAAAATAGTGATTCACATACCACCTTATAATCATTGACTCTCAAAAACAAAGTCTGATTACCTACAATTAATTTATCCCATTCATCTCCGACTCACCCATTTAACAGTAAATCTACAAGAAACTAATGAAAAAAATCATAATTCAAACATTGAGTCACACTCAATTGTCACAGCAATAGGGGCAAAATTAAATCAAAATTGTCGATCCTTAATAAAATGTTGAACAGAGATATAAATAGTCCCTTCATCTTCCATGACAGCTACATCAAAAACTATTCAAAATTTACTCAAATAATATCATCACAAATATCAATATCAAAAAAGAGTAAAAACAAAAAAATAAATATGCTAAAAGATATATTTCCTTTGCCTGTCCCTGTTTATAATTTGATACATCTATTGAGAGCTTGTTTCTTTTATTCTCTGGTAGTTTCTATGAAGTCATCTTGAGACATGGTAGGTTATCGCTAACTCTCATCTTCAAAAAATCCTTTTCACTAACACTCTCAACCCAAGAACTGACTGTTAACATCAAAACACTTTATTTCTAGTTCTCTATAATTCTATTTTATATTCACTAACTTCTATGACCTAGAGATAGCCCTTTACCTTAAACTGTCAGCTACAAGTAATGCACTCGCCAACTCTCGACTTGATAAACTAACTATCCATAGGTTCCATTATTTGGGGTTTTGGTAATTGGACTTCCTCCCTCCATTTTCTAATGATTTTTCTTCCTCTCTCTTCTTTAGAATTTTAGGAATTACCTTACTAGGCTTTTGTTCCTGATAACTTTTAGGACTTCCATTTAGAAAATATCAGAAGCTCATCTCCACAAAAATCTATTTTCCAAAATTTTGGGAATTGCACTTCCTTCCTCCATTTTATGACGATTTGTCTTTCTCTCTCTTTTCATAATTTAGGGAATTCCCTTACTAGGCTTCCATTTTTCAGAAATTTGGGAATTTCTCTTCCGTGCTCTAATTTTTGACAATTTATTTTTTCCTCTCTCTCCCAGCCTTCCCTTCTGAATTTTGGGAATTCCTTTACTATGGTTATATTCTCAATCGCTTATAGCACTTTTATTCACCATATATCGGAAGCCATCTCCACAGGTTCCATTCTTTAGATTTTTAGGAATTGAATTTCCTCCCTCCATTTTTTGATGATTTATCTTCCTATATCAATTTTTGAACAACTATAATTTCTAAATGTGTGGGCCCTAGCCTTTTCTTTAGAATTTCTATAATTTTCTTACTATGCTTCCATTCCCGATCATATCCAAGTCATGAATTTCTGACGGGCAGCCAGTTCTTGAAAATCCCAACATTTAGAAACTTAAGCTTAAGAATAAAAATTGTAAACTTTTAAAAGGGGACAAATTTTGGCAACAATTGGTTCTGATTGGGGATGAATTTTACTTGTAAAAAGAAGAGAACTCTAGAATCTCAGGTAAAGGTCAGTGTGTAGTCCGTTGGGTAACAGAGTCAAGAAGCATGACCATAGGGAGTTTCTTTGCAAGTCGGCGGAGGGGAACTGGGAAAAGCCAAAAATGGTCAAGGAAAAAATTTCTACATCTTATAGAAAGCCAAAATGTTATTTACAAAATGGATATGAAAAGAAACCCCTTACCTTGAGAAAGCCCCATATAAATTATGCAAAACCATTCATAGGTTGGGAGAAATATGAGACCTCTTAGAACAATAGACTATGACTAGGGAATTTGCTTAATAAAAATGGGCGCATAGAGAACTCCTCAATGCTGAGTTTTAGACTGATAGCATGCAACAATAACCTATAAACATACTCCCAGCCGAAAATTCACTTCTCATCGTATATTTGTGAATCATCCCGTGTGATAATTTTTGGCTTTTTATCAACATCTTTGGCACCTCTAATTTGACTACATTGATGATTGAGATAAATTAATCCAAGAATTGGGAAACCTTCATATATTTTTTTATGAGGGAACCCATGTTCTAGTGCCAACATTAAATCTAGTTCTTCAAAGATAGCCGATAAACTTTCCATATAAATACAAGCATCGAAAATATTTGTAGAATTCAAAAAAACTTACTCATCATTTGAAATTTTCCCAAAGCCACTTCAGGCACAAACACTATTAGAATATGAATGGACCTTCTTAACCTCATCCTCTACATTGTGGTTTTGTGTTTCACATGATATAATTTTTTTAGATATATGCCTTTCAAAGAGAGAGATTCAAAAAGAAGACATTTCTTTATTTCTTCTTCGAAGAGTTTTTCATTACAATTACCATTGATAAATTTGGATTTTTTAGTTTTATCATCAAGACAATCCTCTATTTTCTTTTAAAAAGTGCCATCAGAAGGAAACTCGTTAATACTTTTGAAGGTATAAGTTTATTGTCTTGAAGAAAATTAAGGAACTTGTAAAATTTTAAATTTACTCTCTCCTTGATCAACATAAGTTTCGATAGGACTTTTTTCTTTTCCATTAATTCAAATTCATTCTCATCTTTTGTGTATTCGGCGGTAACTTCATTAACAAGGAAGTGAATTAATTTCCTTTGTTCCTCTTTTCAATATGAAGATACCTCCATGGGAGCTATAAAATGATTTTTCCTTCATTAACAAGGATCTTTGATTTATTGTTTTTGTCCAGCATAGATGAATGGTGAATTTCAATATAATCTTTTATTTCTTCCTCGTGGGGCTGAAACTACATGCTACCATAGAAATTTTTTTAGAATTCCACCTCGTGTTTGCACAAGTTATCTTTATTCCTTCCTTTATGACTATCTAAATATTCTTGTGTAAACTTTTTATCACTCTCAAATTCCCCTTTCATCTCATTTTCCTCGATTTCATTAGTATATTCATCAAATATACAAACAACTACACAAGAGACATCTTTTGCACATGAAGAATCATTTTCAATAGTACCCTTTCAGCATATATCTTTTATTTTTATTCTTCATCTATGCAGATAGATACCTATATTTGCGATTAGTCATGAGATGAATCTTAAATAATTTCATCATCATATATTTGATCTAACACTTGATTGTTCATACTAATGAAAGATAGTTCATCCTTTGCAACTTTAGCTTTTTCAAGAACATTAAAATTTTGTATAAGAAAAAGACCTTCATGATTGGTCTTTCTTTGAATATCATGAAAGATTTTGAATATAAAAAGGTTAACCTCTTGAGGTCGAAACTGTGTGCCACCATTGAAGCTTATTTGGAAATCAGTTTGCACTAGCTTAGGCATGCTATTGTTTTGAGAATAAAAATCATCATCGTCAATTTTGCTATCATATTCATCAATCATAAGAGTAACACAAAATGGGCTTTGTTGGAGCTAGGTCATGATTCAATATTTGAAAATAGAGTCGCAAGCCTTCATTCTAGGGAATGCACATTGTAGATTCCTAAGAAAAGAAGACATTGATACTTCGATTCTTTCCTGAGTAGATTTATCAAAAAATTATTAGTTAACAGATTAGCGATTTTATAATATTGACTCAAACCTTCGAAAAAGGCCTCTCTATTCAAAAATAGTTGAACTTTGACCAAAATAAATGGTAATAGTTTGATCTCTGAATTTTATAGGTATAACGCCCTATGTCAAATTTTCAATGAATATGTTTTTGGTATTTTCTAAATATTAAAGGGTATGTTCTTGACTAGAGAGGAGGAGAGGCTTACAATGAATGTTCATCAACATGAAACATCCATGAATAGACATAAAATTAAATATTGAAATGTAAAATATATGGTTGTGCGTTAATCCCCATGACCATGGAAATAAAACATAGTCTAATCGCCACATACGATTTTGTAAATTCACCTCCACAACCATTTAGATCACATACAGTATAAAACCATCAAAAAGACAAAATATGCTAACATGATGAACGAAAGAGGAAAGGAACAAATAGTGATTCACAAATCACCTTAAAATCATTGAATCTCCAAAACACAGTTTGATTACCTACAATTAATTCATCTCATTCTTCTCCTATTTAGCCATATAATGGCATAACTACAAGAAACTAATGAACAACAATCATCATTCAAATTTCAATTCACACTTGTCACAACAATAGGGGGAAAATTGCATCAAAATTGTCGATCCTTAATAAAATGTTCAACGGAGATATAAATAGTGCCTTCCTCTTCCATGACGATTACATCAATAATTCTTGAAAACTAACTAAAATAATCGCATGACAGATGTCGGTATCAGAAAAGAGTAAAAGCATAAAAAAAATTCTCAAAGCTATATAGGCTCTGCATCTCTCTCTTTACCAATCGATACATCTATGGAGGCCTTGTTTCTTTTATGCTCTGGCAGTTTCTACAAAGTCATCTGGAAACATGGTAGATTATCACTAACTCTCAGCTTCAAAAGGTCATTTTCACTAACACCCATGACCCAACAACTAGCTGATAACATCAAAACCCTTTATCATTATCTCACTAGCATTTTCTATTACATTTACTAACCTCCATGACCTGGAGATAGCCCTTCACCTTAAACTATCAGCTACATAGTATGCACTCTCCAACTCTCAGCTTGATACACTAACTTTTGATAGGTTTCATGCTTTGGAATTTTAGGAATTGCACTTCCTCCCTCCATTTTCTGATGATTTTTCTTCCTCTCTCTTCTTCGGAATTTAGGGAATTCCCTTACTAGGTTCTATTCATGATCACTTTTAGGACTTCCATTTAGAAAATATCAGAAGCCAATATCCATAGGTTCCATTTTTTAGAATTTTTGGAATCACTCTTCCTCGCTTCATTTTATGATGATTTTTCTTCCTCTCTCTTCTTTAGAATTTCAGGAATTCCCCTATTATGCTTCTATTTTCTAGAATTTCAAGAATTTCACTTCCTTCCTCCATTTTTTGATGACTTTTTCCCCTCTTTCTCCTAGCCTTCCCTTAAGAATTTTGGGAATTCCCTTACTTCACTTCCGTTCCTGATCACTATTAGCACTTCTATTCAGCAAATATCAGAAGACAATCTCCATAGTTTCCATTCTTTAGATTTTTGGGAATTGCACTTGCTCCATTTTTTTATGATTTGTGTTCCTATATCTCCTTCAGAACAACTATAATTTTTAAATGTGTGGGCCCTAGCCATCCCTTCTGAATTTTGGGAATTCCCTTACTATGCTTCCATTCATGATCGTATCCAAATCCTAAATTTCCAATGGGCAACGAGTTCTTAAAAATCTCAAAATTTAGAGACTTAAGCTTAAGAAGGAAAAGTTTAAAATTTTAAAAGGGGACAAAAGTTTTGCAAAAATCTATAATAATATTTTTATAAAAAGGAATTATTTTTATATTATATTAATTGTATGCTTGACCACATAGTTTGTCAAAAGAAAAGAGACTAAATACAAATATCCATGTTTTAGGAAAGAATTTTCTCATGATAAAAGTTATCACTTATTCACATGTATGATTACTTAAAATTGATCACACATTGCAAGACATAATTTGGTGTAGGAATGCAGCTTTGTAGACTTTATTACATAAAGGTCACAACTCAATATTCATAATATACTTGCATTCCTGATCATTAAAAAATTATCCAAAATTAACTTCTTATCCTAATATTTATTTCATGAGCATCCACCACTCATCCTTCCAACTAAACACTTCTTCATTTTTTTCTTAATTAAATTATGGGTGAGGTCCATAGTTCTTAATTTGAACCTTCTCATTGATTTCTTGACACTTTTAATAAACATGTTATTTAAAACTATATTCATTCAAGGAAATTGAAACCTAACTATTTATCATCCATATCAAATATATCCAAGTATATCAATTCCATTGGACAAAACTGGATATAAGAATGATTATAATGCCTATTTTACTTTTTCCAAGTTTGTCTATTTATTTTGATGAATCTTAATTAAATAATAACTTTCTATAAGAGACACTAACACATAGTCTTTGTCAACTAGTCATGTTTCTCACATAATACAAAATTAAGAGTATATTAATGTTTTCACAATCATCACATGAAAAAATCACTAGATGTATTCATCCTTTGGTCGATCTTGACTATGGGAAGTAGACTTAGAATCATTAAGTGATCAATTTAACCTATATAAATAAATCTATTTTAAAACTATTATTTAAATAAAGTACTTAATTTCATACTTTGACTTACGTAGACCTAAGGTTCATTCATTTTTCACTAGCTACAAGTTTGTTTTAACAAGCTCATTATGGAGTAACTATCATAGATGGTGTCAACTCTCTTCACCAATCTCTACACAAGCCAATATCTTAGATAAAAGGATTTGGGATCACATAGGTGTTTTCTAGAAGGCATTACTTATTATAATTCTTTTTATACTCTTTTAGACAATATTACATTCTAATAAAACTTATCTTCTTAATGATATATTAAAAAAAATAAAAATAAAATAAATAAAAAAGTTTGAAATAATTATGAATTAGTCTGTGTTTTTAAAATTGTAAAAGTAAATTTAATGCATTTCTTCTTATAAGATGAACATGATATCTATAGACATACATTTAGTTGATTCAAGGGATTATGTTCCTCGCTTGAACTTTATTTTAATGATTAAGACATAATGAACATTCACTGAAGGATTTAAAACAGTTTCTTACTCATAATATTAAATTTATTCTAGACTAATTACCACGCTATTTATATATAGTTATGAGATGATAACAGCAGAGAGTATTCTTTGAAGATATATAGTAACGAATTAGGAGGCTTGGTAAAAAAAATCCATTTTGGTCAAGATAGGTGTGAGTGGATGTGGTTTAAGATTACACAAGGCATTGAACTAATGTTTATTTAACAAAGAAACTTGTGAGATAAATTTTGTACACCTATTTCCTATCTAAGTTCAAGTTGGTTGTATTGTGAATGTTCCTCATTCATAAATGTGTGGATATTTAGTGTTGTCGAGATTAAGATTAATGTGAAGATCATTTAAATATATGTTAAAACTATTCCTTTATAGTGTACCTGGTATGGAAGGTTGCAATACAGAATGTGTGATCCTATTGTTCTGAAGAGCTTAATTAATCTTTTATTATTGTCCAGTTAATCCTCTCTCTTTTTAGCGACTTCCTACAAGCTTAATCATCCAATTGTGCTAAAAGCCCCAATCCAACCAAAGCCTAATTGTAACCTGGTAAATCAATGGCATAGCAGAGAATGGATTGCCCTTTCGAGAAATGTAGGGCACCAAAAAGAAATTCTAATCTTACTAATAGTCTAATACCAGATATTACAGTCTACTTAAAAATCTGAAAGCCACACAAGTTGGATGTGAAGAGACGTATTTTGTGAGCAGTAAAGAAATTCAAAAGTAGTACAGTTGAAGTAGGAATGAGCCAAACCATACCGGAATCTACAGAGACTATAAGGAGAAGTCCCAAGGTCACGATAACAAATATATAATAAATTAGAAGCTTATCTCCCACTCTTGGGTGCTTGTTCCAAACTACCATTCCCATTTTCCAATTATGATCATGCATATTTCCTTCTCCCATAGATGCTTAGTTCCATAAGGAATTCAACCCGTTGATTTAGAAACTGATTCAATAAGCCCCATATCTGGTATAACCTGTGAGAGGCATGGC
Source organism: Thuja plicata (assembly GCA_018584345.1). NCBI lineage: Eukaryota > Viridiplantae > Streptophyta > Pinopsida > Cupressales > Cupressaceae > Thuja > Thuja plicata. The sequence goes on along the minus strand of MU228062.1, from coordinate 2,640,042 downwards.
TTCTCCCATCGACTCCCTCCATAGACGTCTCCTTAGATAGAGAGAATCCATAACACCTTATCTAAACACATAAGGCGTGGCTTCTATAAATGAGCGGTAGAGGGTAATGCAAACTAGACCAAGCTTAATGCCGAGACCAGCAAGGGCATTTTTATTGAAAAGGGTTATCTCTGCATTCTTCAGAGATAACATGCTATATATTTTAAGCATCTTTCATTTTCTCTTCTGTGGCTCTTTGCTGAGCGTTTGCAGTTTCCTTCATTATTGGGATTTGCTAGGAGTAACCCAGATTCAATAATATTTGTCAGTACCCTCACTGCCCTTTTCACATCTTTCTCATACGAAGGTGGAGGATCCTTCATTAACAGCTTCTTGACAAAACACTTTGCACTAGCAATGGTGCTTAACGATGGCATTTCAAACAAGGACACGAGTACCAAATAACAGATGGAAACACACCGGTGTAAGGATCGCATGAGTTAAAATCCAAGGCTACGACCAAGATTAGTCAAAACCCAACATGGTCATATGGGTTGAAGTCCCTATAATGAAATTATTTTCTTCCATCCGGGTATGCAGCCAAACATAGGTGGTGGTAAAATAGAATAACCAAGACATGCATCATAAAATCCTAGGAAGATGATCTCCCAAAAATGAATTCCTCAAACACATGCACAAAGGATGCAAAGAAAAATTCTTCCCCAATTCTTTTTGTCTCCTCATCGACCTACTAATTTCTTCCAAAATACTCTTCTTTTATAACACACGCATGGGAAACTCCATAAATCCCTAAAAAAAAATCATCAAAAAGATGGAAAATATCCCCTTCTACTTCCAAAAGCGACCTTCCTTTAACTTTCTAAATTTATTTTAACTAAAAGATTTCATTTTGATTTTTATGTTTTATTTTTATATATTTCTGAATAAAAAATAATAAAAGTAATTATAAATCTATTTAAAATAATGAAGATTATAATATATATTTAAAAAAAAAAAAAGTTTATATTATATTATATTTACCTTATCATTTTAATTAGACAACAATGTAGTTTCTAAATAGTATATTTTATTTATTAACCAATAAAATATTATGGGCATGTATAAAATTAAAAAGTATGTTTACTATCATAAGCTCTATATAGATGTGGATCTCAAACTATTAGAAAATATGGAAGGTTTACTTACCTACATCTCTCCTAACCGAGTTAGACTTGAAGAGGTGCTAGATTAGGGAATAACAAGGTCATGGTAGTTCAAGAGTCCTTCACATTTTCTAATTTTAGAGCAACAAATTTATTCTAATTTGAATCAATATTATTTTCCTTCTTTTTTGAATACATCTGCTAGGTACCTTCCCCTAAGAAACATGAGAAACAAGAAACACAAAGGTTAAGCACACATACCAATAATTAAAGAGAGTAAACAAGTATGATATTTCTACAAGTTACTTATCCAAAAACATAGGTCTAGACACTAGAGTACATAAGGGAAGACTATCATCACATAGCCCCTTCTCCTTGGGTGACCTTGGTCTGGCCAGTCTCGACAACTTTAGGGCCTTGACCCCCATTGCGAAATACTCTCCCTTATTGACTCCATATGTCTATCTAAAGGTTGTGCAAAGAATTATGAATCTACTAGTACACAGGAATTAACATGTAAAATATATTCCAAAAGAATTCCCAATTCCCTAAAATATTTAACATATCTAGAATATTATCTAATATAAACTCTAAAAATATCATAAAAGATATCAATTACGTCTCATTTCTAAAACCACACCACAATGTTTATCATAGAATGCACATGATTTCTTACAACATAATTACCAAAGCCATTGACAATAAGCTAAAAGAACCAACTACATCAAAATAAATATAATAACTATAGTATTCAATTATCCAACTTAAATAACATCAATCAATTTACTACTAAGTTCTCATTTCATTAAATATTTAACATACATGATAAGTTTTTTTTTGATGTAAAAGTGTAACCTATTATATTAAATTAGAAATAAAAGTATAGAAAAATAAAATAATTATAAGTTCAAGAGGAATTAAACTCACTCCTTGAGAGTCATACGAGCCTATCCCAGAGCATAGTAGCCAAATTAACATATGGGAAATGCCCATAAATAGAAATAACCAAATTAAAACATGGGCATAGCCCAAAGAAAAAATACTCCTATGCACCCAAGGCAGTAGCAGAAGGAGGAGGAGAGTCTGATTCATCCTTCTTCCCCATCCTTCTGTGGGATCCAACTCAGGGTCTAGAAGAGTCCATCCATCCACATTGTCTTCCTCAGCCTCTTTTTCCTCCCGGTGCGGAGAGATTTCCAAGGCTAGTCTTGTAAATCATTTAGAAGATGAATGTTAACAAAACTATTTACCTGAACTGGACCATCCTGAAGCTGTAGGAGGAACACCAATGGTGGAAGAGAACCCAGATAAGGACCCATGATGTGGTGGGGTGTTAGACTACCTACGATGTGAAATATGGAAATCAGGTGAATAATGTCGGGGAACCTTTGAACGGCTTGTGTTTGAACATTGATGAGAGGAACTGCAACCATGACAATGAGAAATAATAGAAGCATATGGTGGAACACTGGAAACCATACAAGGGGCATTACCCCAATGTTGTAGAAGATCCTACAAGTGGGCCACCTCAAGAGACACCTTATCAGCTTGTACTTGTATATGTTGTTAGTAATAACTAAGAGGGGAGGGGGGCTGAATCAGTGGCCTCAAAAACTTATCCTTAAACTTAACTACCAATCAATAAACCTCAAATTATTATGTCCCTACAAGATGCATGCCATGAAATGTTTCTAATGATTAACTGTCTATCATTTTACCTTGTCTGTCCTTATTCTCCTTGATTACTGAGAAGCAATTTAACTATTTATTGAAATATAGTAAATATGCAGAGTATACCGATAAATCTAGAATGAATTATGTAAGATATAAAACAGTAAATAAATATATCATACACACATATAACACATGGATTTTAACATGGAAACCCTGTTAAGGGAAAAAAACCACTAGGACTGGTACCCCAAATTTTTACTCTTCTTAAGTAAGCCCTGTTAGGAGCCAACCCTGTTAAAGGTTACAAACACATTGTTAGGTGTGATCTTGTTGGAGGATTTTACACATATAGGTTGTCACTTAGTATCGGGCATCTAATGTTCCCATCCATGAATCAGCCTCTCTCTTATACTTTCAATAGGCATCGGGCATATCCAATTCTACTTTCATAAATAAACATTTTTGGCACTCTTTGGGATGTACCTCAATATATAGAAGACTGTTAAGTCCTACTCTGTTAAGAGACTTAATGCTTCAATGGTTAAACTGAAACAAAATGACTTGTTTCTAATGCAACTTGAATTGCAGATTTTCAGATCTATTTACTTGTACATTACCTCTCAGATCAATGTATTAATTTAATTCCTTTGTGCTCCATACTTTTTGCCTTGTGATGTTGCGCTCACTGTTCATCGGTGTCTGCAGAATTCCTTAGCTCTCCTTCAGCTTGATTGATCAGTACCACATGAAGTTTTCCTTCATCAGTTTCTCTTTAGTATCCTCTCTCTATTCACTCCACTTAATCCCCTTTTCATGTGATATGAAAATGAATTAAGCTTGTCTCTTATATAGACATGATATTCATTATTTCTTGATTCTTGATTCTTGATTCGTGATTCTTGATTCTTGATTCTTGGCATGAAAAATAATCCATCCAATTTGATTTAAAGCATAACTCCTAATTTGTCTCGTATTTATCTTCATGCCAACTATATAAATCAGCTTTAAATCAATTACTTAACTCTGGTCGAATAAAACAAAGAAAATAACTAGTTAAGTCTATCTTTAGCTCTTGCCAGCTAGATATTTTGTCATTTTATGAACTCTCTGTTCCGTCTGTCAACTCTTCAGTTAGTCATCGGTTACAACTACTAGTTTCATCGGTGTGACTCCAGTTAGCTTCGAGATCTCCGTCCATCGGGCATCATTGGATTTTTACTCGTCGGGCAACTCTATTTCTAGCTCGTCGGGCATCTTGTGGTTTTCTTCGTCAGGCAACACTGTCTTCTACTCGTCGGATATCACTGTGATTTTTCTTCTTTTCCTTTACCCATGCTGTGCACTCCGTCGATGTTTGTATGTCACTTACTGAATACTTTACTTTTATGCATTATTGAAAGCATAACCTTTGTTCCATTGATTCTCTGAAGTCTTTGGCATTATGTACATGACCGTACAAATGATATCAAGTTGACATGAATGACAATACAAACCATTAACTGATTTAATGCCTTGCATTATCTTCAACTTAACATTATCAAACATTTAATCAATTACATGTCATCAATCTCTCCCTTTGGCATTGACGGAAACAAACTTATATTATCACACTATACTATTTCTAATACAATATGAAATACAATTGTTAAGATTCATCAAACTACCAATCTCTCCCTTTTGTCAACTGATAAATGTCTGAACTTCGGTAAGCTCTGTTTTAACTTAGATTTGATTCCTGTAGTTCTCTTTTCTTCTGATGTGTTGAGTCCTTTTCTTTTGTAGATTTCTCTTCTTTTGAATGTTCTCATATCTTGATGTCTTTTTCTCTTTTCAGCAACTCTCCCTTTATATAATCTTTCATACAACTTTCTCTCCTTAAGGATATAATCTCTCCCTGTTGGAGTAATCTGATAATGGATAGTCTTTCTTAGGTGAATGTGATAATATGGATAATATCTCTCCCTTTTACAACAATGCCAAACAAATATTTTACAAATATATAACATTCATGTCAAACAATCATTTTCCTATCCATAATATATTCCTTGAATTTCCCTTATCCATCAACAATACAACAATAATCTCCGGTGCTCAATTCTGATATATACCTATTTGTATATAGATGTAGCTTTTAACTTCATCTCATTGCTTGCATCAATATGAATGATATTCTCATAATGTGTAGTCTGATGCAGCCTTCATTCATTTTACTAACTGGTAGACAAGGGTTTGACCCCTAGTCTTTTTCTTAGGTGCTAAAATTTATCCTTGGGCAGTGGCTTGGTCAAGATATCAACTAATTATTCTTTGGATTGCACATACTCAAGTATCACCTATTTTTCTTGAACTTGTTCTCTCAAGTAATGATACTTAATGGCAACGTGTTTAGATTTTGCATGCATGACTAGATTCTTGGAAATGTTTATTGCACTGGTGTTATCACAATAGATAATCACTGGTTCTAAGACCTTCATATGCATACCTTCCAGCAACTATTTGATCCATGCAATATTTGAGCAATTTGCAGTAGCAGCAACATACTCCACTTCTGTAGTAGACTGAGAGATGCATCCTTGCTTCTTGCTAATCCATGTGATAAGTCTGTAACCCATAAATAATGCTCCTCTAGTTGCACTCTTTCGATCATCAAGATTCCCAGCCTAATCAGCATCGGTAAACACCTCAAGGTCAAATTTTCCTTCTCTTCTATACCATAAGCCGAATTCCTCAGTATTCTTTAGATATCTTAGAATTCTTTTCATAGCAGTCATATGTTATTCCCTGGGGTTAGTAGAAATTCTAGCAACAATTCCTACTGAATGTGCAATATCTGGTCTAGTGCGTACAACATACATGAGTTTTCCAATCATTGATCTAGACAAAGTCTAATTTACCTCTATTTTTTTGTCCTCCTTTGTCAACTTACATCTAGTAGCCATCGGTGTTCCAACTGGTTTGGATTCTTCCATCATGAATATTTTTAGGACCTCTTTGATGTACTTGGACTATGTAATAAAAATTCCTTCACCTTGTTGAATGATCTGTAGACCAAGAAAGAACTTGATCTCACCAAACATAGACATTTCAAACTCTTTTCTCATCTCATTAGCAAATGATTTGCATAGCATATCATTGCCTCTAAATATGATGTCATCAACAAATATTTCAGCAATCAATGTGTTAGCATCATTATCTTCTTTTAAATAAAGATTATTGTTTTCACTAGTCCTTACAAATCCAATACTTATTAGATAGGAATGAAGTTATTCATACCAGCCTCTTGGAGCTTTTTTTAATCCATAAAAGGCTTTGTGAATTCTACATATCATTTCTGTCTTGTCTGGATCAACAAACCCTTCTGTTTGTTCAATGTATACTTCTTCTTCAAGTATTCCATTTAGGAATGTTGACTTGACATCCATCTGGTATACCTTGAATCCTTTGAATGCAAAATAAGAAAGTAATATTCTTACTCCTTCTATCCTAGCAATGGGTGCAAATGTCTCTCCGAAGTCTATACCTTCCTCTTGTGCATACCCTTTGCATACTAGTCTTGCTTTGTTCCTTGTAACTTCTCCATTCTCATTGAGCTTATTCCTAAATATCCATTTTGTACCGATGACATTCTTGTCATCTAGTCTTGGCACAAGTGACCATGTTTTATTTTTCTCAATATGCTCAATCTCATTATTCATAGCACTTATCCATTCCCTATTGTCTAGCTCAACATTGATAGATTTTGGCTCAAACTCACAAATTAAACAATTTGAGTTTAAAGACTTACTCTTGTTCTTGTACCAGCTTTCTTATCTCCTATGATCTAGATTTATAGATGGTTCCTTCTTACATATCTTGCAAGTATAGGTATAGTTCTTTGTCTATCAGCTTGATCATTATTTTCATCTTCATTCTGTTCTTCATCACCTTGCACATTATCTTGATCATTATCCTAACCATTGGTATTTGCACCCTGATGCTTGGGAGCAATGATTTGTAGCTCAGGGGATCTACATTGTTGGTAGGGTAGAGTGTCAGGTTCCTCGTTGTAAGTGAACTTATTATAGTCCTCTGGTTCTTTAGTGCTTTCTTGTTCATTCTTCTTTGCAAATTCATCTATCTTTGCATTTGCACTTTCAATAATTTTGTTAGAGGCTTTGTTTAGACATTTGTAAGCCTTGCTCTTGGTAGAATACCCTAGAAAAATTCCTTCATCACTCTTGGAGTCAAGCTTTCCATTTCTATCATCTTTTAAGATATAACATTGATGGCCAAATTTTTTGAAATAACTTACATTGGGTGTGTATCCATACCATAGCTCATAAGGTGTCTTCTTGGTGTCTTTCTTCAATTGTACTCTATTCAGTGTGTAAACAACAGCACTGATAGCTTCCCTCTAAAATATTTGGGTGATTCCTTTTTCTATCATCAGTGTTTCAGCACAATCAACTATTGATTTGTTTCTTCTCTTAGCAATCCCATTTTGCTGTGGCACTCTTGGTCTAGAAACCTGTCTTTTTATACCATGCTCATTAAAAAATTTAGTGAATTCATCTGATATAAACTCACCTCCTCTATTTGATATCAAATATTTTAGATCCTTACCACTTTGTTTCTCTACCATAGCCTTATACCATTTGAACATCTTAAATGCTTCTGATTTATCTTTTAGAAACATAACTGCCATCATTCTAGATTAATCATCAACAACGAGAATAAAATATCTATATCCATAATAACTCTTTGTCATCATGGGTCCACATAAATCAATATGGACTAATTCTAGAATTGCATCAGATGTATGGGTTTTCCTTTTAAAGCTAGACTTTGTCATTTAAGCTTTTTGATAGTTTTTACACATGATGTTTTCGGGCTTGGTCATTGTTGGTAAGCCTCTAACATTTCTCTTTTTGCTAATTTTCATCATGTTGTCAAAGTTCATATGACACAGTATTTTGTGCCATAACCATATGTCTTCATTTGTAGCAATCAAACAAGTGGAGTCAATATCATTTAGATAGAATAAGTTACCTTTTGTCTGCTCACCGGTACCAATCAGATTTCTAGATTTGTTAAAGATATTTGCCTTATTATTTTCAAATGCTACTTTGTGACCTAAATTATTCAACTGAGAAACACTCAATAGGTTATAATTCTATCCATTTACCCAATAAGCATTCACACTTTATTTGGTTATTCAACATTATTGTTCCTCTACCTTCAATTGGACAAGGTGTGTCATTTTCCATTCTTACTGATCCACCCTTGTAGTATTCAAAAGTCTCAAACTTTTTCTTATCATTGGTCATATGATGAGTTCAGCCACTATCTATGATCCAAACATGATTTTTTCTAATTTTAGATATGAGAGTTGTTTCTACATACCTTTCTTCATCATCATCTAAATCATCCTTTACAGCCACAAACATCATCTCGGTGTCTTCATCAGATTTGGTTTCAGTATCATCATCCTTGCATTTTTCTAGGTAGCTAACCTTCTTTCCTTTCTACTTATAGTCTCGGGTATCTCTTCTTTCTCATTGTCGGTAGCTTCTGTAATCACCTCTGTCAGACTTTTTCTCAAAAGATCTATCATTACTTCTGTCATATTTTCTTCTGTTAGTGCATCTTGCACCAAAATGTCCAATCTCTTTGCAATTAAAACAAACAAGTGGTAATTTACCTTTGTATTTACCTTTGCCTCTCTGCATTCTTCTGGCCATAAGTGCTTCAATTTCATCAATATCATCTTCTTCATTTTCACTATCACTATCTTTTCTCATAGTGTTGTTGTGACTTGATTTACTTATTCTAATAGAAGTTTTAAATGTAGACTCTATATTTGGTAAGACACTATTATTGAAGTTATTCATCTCAAATGAAATCAGTCTTCCAATTAAACTATCTAGAGTAACATTTCTATTTGCTACTGCTCTCATTTCTTGAATGGAAGATACTCTAATAGCATAAGTAGGTCGTAAGGTTCTTAGAATTTTACTTACCACTGTATTTTCTTCCAATACACCTCCAACTCCTCGGATAGAATTGACTACTTGTTTAATTATGGTGTTGTATTGAGTGATGTTTTAGATCCTTCTTTCATTTTGAGATCATCAACCTTTCCTCGAAGGCTTTCTGCCTTGGCTCTCAAAACATTTTTGTCACCACCATGTACAAGCTTCAATTTATCCCACATCTGCTTTGTAGTTTTGCATTCTTTGATACATTCAAATTTAGCATCGAAGCGTGAGGAAGGAAGCTCTATCATCATGCCATTATGTTCATGCTTCTCTCTCATTTGTTCAACTGTTGGTGCTCCTGTGGGCAACTCATATTCAGTTTCTAGGAATTGAGTAACATCATTACCAATACCTGATAAGTGGAGTCTTATTCTGCTCTGCCTTGAAGAAAAATTATCTTTGTTCAACTTGGGCACATCTCATCTATTCATCTTGTGATCTTTGGATTAAGTCTTGAAACCTTCTTTCTAAGCACACAAGCTCTGATGCCAATTGTTAGTAATAACTAAGAAGGGGGGGGGGGGGGGGGGGANGGGGGTGAATTAGTGGCCTCAAAAACTTATCCTTAAACTTAACCACCAATCAATAAACCTCAAATTATTATGTCCCTACAATATGCATGCCATGAAATTCTTAAAATGATTAATTGTCTATCATTTTACCTTGTCTATCCTTATTCTCCTTGATTACCGATAAAGAGTAGAACTATTTACCGAAATACAGTAAATATGCAGAGTATACTGATAAATCCAGAATGAATTATGTAAGATATAAAATAGTAAAGAAATATATGATACACTCATATAACAAATGTATTTTAACGTGGAAACCCTGTTAAGGTTAAAAAAAAACACTAGGACCGGTACCCCAAATTTTCACTCATCTAAAGTGAGCCCTATTAGGAGCCAATCCTATTAAAGGTTTTAAACACACTGTTAGGTGTGACCTTGTTAAAATATATTACACATATAGGTTTTCACTTAGTATCGGGCATCTAATGCTATCATCCTTGAATAAGCCTCTCTCTTAGACTATCAATAGGCATTGGGCATGTCCAATGATACTTTCATGAATCAACCTTTTTGGAACTCCTTGGGATGTACCTCAATATATGGAAGACTGTTAAGTCCTCTATTAAGAGACTTGATTATTCAATGGTTAAACTAAAACAAAATGACCTATTTCTAATGCAACTTGAATTGAAGATTTTCATATCTATTTAAGTACATTACCTCTCTGATCAATGTATCAATTTAATTCCTTTGTGTTCCATACTTTCTTCTTTGTGATGTTGTGCTCACTATTTGTCAGTGTCTGAAGAATTCCTTAGCTCTCCTTCAGCTTGATTGATCAGTACCGCATGAAGTTGTTCTTCATTAGTTTCTCTTTAGCATCCTCTTTCTATTCACTCCCCTTAATCCCCTTTTTATGTGATACAAAAATGAATTAATTTTGTCTCTTATATAGATATGATATTCACTATTTCTTGATTCTTGATTCTTGGCGTAAAAAGCAATCCATCCAATTTGATTTAAAGCATAACTCCTGATTTGTCTCATAGTTATCTTCATGCCAACTGTATAAATCAACTGTAAATCAATTACTTAACTCTGGTCGAATAAAATAAAGAAAAAAACAAGTTAAGTCTATCTTTATCTCTTGCCAGCTAGATATTTTGTTATTTTTTGAACTCTTTGTTCCGTCAGTCAACTCTTTAGTTAGTCATTAGATGCAACTGTCAATTCCATTGGTGTGACTCTAGTTAGCCTCGGGATCTCTATCCATCTGGCATCATTGGATTTTTACTCGTCGGGAAACTCTATTTTCATCTCGTCAGTCATCTTGTGGTTTGCTTCATTAGGAAACATTGCCTTCTACTCATCAGGTATCACTGTGACTTTTCTTCTTTTCCTTTACCGATGGTGTGCACTTCCTTAGTGTTTGTATGTCACTTAGTGAATACTTGAATTTTATGCATTATTGAAAGCATAACCTTTGTTCGATTGATTCTCTGAAGTCTTTGGCATTATGTACATGATTGTACAGATGATATCAAGTTGACATCAATGACAATACAAACCATTAACTGATTTAATGCCTTGCATTATCTTCAACTTAACATTATCAAACATTTAATCAATTACATGTCATCATGTGTATAATCACATTATTACATATGCAATATTTAGCAAAAACTAAGACATTAGTATCTATTATGACATGTGAAAAAATTTCACAATTCTATCCTTCCATGTAGAAAATAAGATTTCCATCCTAAAAGTATGCCCAAGTTACATAAATAGGCAAGGTAATATAGGGTTATCAGCCAGGAAAAATATATGTCAGGAAATATTTTTGGGGGAAATGGATAAAAGAAATCATGAATCCAAACCCAATAATTATGAGCTCCCTTTTACAAAACTTTTTTTTTAAGGAAGAACTCGAACTATCCGCAAAAATTGCAAACGGGATGTATAATGCATAAATTGTGAAGGAGGGATCCTAGGGGAAAGCATTGGAAAAGAGTATACTAGGAAAAATGTTCTATTTTAGGTTCTATGATAGAAGACCAGATAGTGGAAAATCCTAACCTCCATGTTGAATGTGAAGACTATAAATGTCATCGCTTGTTAAGAACCAAGACCATTAGAAAATGAGGTGAAAGCCACCGATATTCTTGTTGAGGTTGATATTAAATGAAAGTTGTTGGAGGGTACCAACATTAGTACTTCCACTAGGGCTTGATGTTTGAAATGCCAACCTTATGGAGAAAATCTATTGGAAAATCTGAGAGAATTAGTTCAAAAGTATGGAAATCTTGGCTAGTCAGTTAAAACTAGACTTGCAAATCCTCCCAAGTGCGAAGAGACATTGTAGGCCTAGATAAAAGGTCTTTAGGTATTCTTATGCAAGACTTATGAAAGAGAAGAGCATGAATACCCAAGATATGAGCAACTGGAAGGCATTAAACTAGGATTAAAGGAGACCGGCAAAGATTGTGTTGATTCTGTAATAACCCACTAGGGAACACATGAGAAATTAATCTAACTATACACTATGTTGTTGCAATTTTTTTTTTCTTAAAGGTTAAACATACATAAACAATAGAAATGAACATTCAACAATAAAAAATATAGAAGCAAGTACATCATAAGGGAAAGTAATATTATTAACTTATCATAATACATTATACCAATGTTCATAAACTTAGTTAACTATCTCAAGGGTTCCAAGACGTTGTTACGTTAACTAGAATAATTAAACTACGAAAATCAACCATAATATAATCACACGATATATCATACGTTCTTCTTAAAACCTATATCAAAATATGAATAAGTTATTTACTTAATCATAATGAAAAGAAAAAATATCAATAAGGAAACTAACACATACATCGCACACAATAAATTAAGATATACTCATCATATTAATATTAGTAAAGGTACAATCAGTAAGGTACATTGATACATCATAGAATATGCAATAAAACATCTTCCTCTACACATGTCATAGGAATAATAATAATAATGAATCAAGTCATAATACAATACATAATATGTCCTAAATAAATTTCTCAAGTCAATACTTAGAAAAAATGAAAATATCTCATGATGACAATAAATAATCTCCAAGCAATGAACATAGTTGCAGCAACAAGGACTGTCAAAAAAATTGAACATGACATGGGATCTCAATGGTAAAAAATAATCACTACCACCCATCCATTTGGATACCTGAAATCCACCCCACTATGATGAGGAGATAACACCAGGCCTCACTCAAATAGAGGATCAAACAAGAAAGCCTAATGCAAAGGCACACATATAAAATGGTAATCAATGGTTATATGGTATAAATGATTGAGACACAAATAAGGTGTACCAAATACTCATGTAGGAACCTAGAAAACATATAGGCCATCACATATATCTAACCCTTGAGTCTCATCTAGGTAGACTCTTTGGACCCGGACACTCAAGCAACCATATGTGGCATTCGTAAATTTATCATAAAAAAAGTTACTAACTATGCCAAAGAAAAACATCTCACTAGATGAGAAATCATCTTCCCACACCATCATATCCTATACTAGTGCTCAAGGAATGGGTAAGGTACACAATTATCTAATTAGTGTTTTCTCTCAATAAATTTATTAAGTTGTAAGTTTATTAAGCTACTTATAATGAGTGATCATGCCAGCCACTTGATGGCCCTGACATTCATTTCAAGACACTTCCCTTATATGTTTCTAGATAACCTACCTTAACACTCCAACCAAAAGAACCAAAGAAAAGGCAAAGCCAAAACCATAAAAGACTCCTCATAAATAATAAAGCCATGAAATCACCAAGGTAAAATGATGAAGCATAATAATAAATATCACATCATGTAAAAGGATCCAAACTGTCCACCCCATAATTTACCTTTCAATAAATAAAATACCAATTTTTTATAATTTGATAACAAAAATAAATGTTCATAAAAAAACATTAATTTAATCATCTCTCAGATAATAGAACAATCACATAGGAGAGACAAGGTGACCAAGTAGAATTTCAACACAATAATAGTCATCACCTCCTATGGTCAAATAACATACTAATCAAGAATCACAATAATCTATAACATAACTCATAGGTCTACACGATACAACATATGAAAAAATCATGATAATAAAATAGTTATGAACATTTCCATAATATAACCCCAAAGAGAAAAAAAATATAAAACCATAAAACAATCAAAATCTTAAAGACAGAATCCACCTAGGGAAACACTCTACCCATTCTGACCATCATCGAGGATGAGACAACCATGACATAAAGTATTCATAGGTATTAGATGTTTGATATCCCATTAAATTCAGTTAGATACCATTATCATATTATTAGTTTAAATAACCTTAAATCATAATTGACTTACAACGTTTCCTTTTAAAAAATTAATTCACGTTTATACTTATATATAAATTAATTTATAAATTCCCTTAGTTAAACATCTTATATAAATAAATTTATATTCATATGAATCAGTTTCCTAAAATATTTATTAATGCTTATTAATTCTTTAAAATTTTATAATACAAAATAATATTAACAAATACAAGGAACCAACCTACAACATAGCGGTAAACCTGTGAGCCACTAATCTGGGAGGTCTTGGGTTTGAATCTACATAATCTTAACAAATAATAATTAAATCTCAGCTTCGCACCATTACCCATAAAAAAAGTTAACAAAATACAAATTAATTTGTAGTAATTAATTAATAACATAACAATAAATATGGTGAAGAAAATGAGTTGGAAAGGCATATATATCCCGAATCTATCGTTTTAATTGAGGATTTTAGTCCTAGGAAGATTGGGCTCAATAACAATGAGTTTTTGTGTATGTAAATCAATCTGTAATTTGAATAATTCTCATATGGAATGATACAGATCTGAAATTTATAATGATGGAAAGATAATTTGATTCCCCACATTATTCATTATTGTTAGTCCTAAATAAAATGTAATTTTAATGGTGTAAAAAGAAAATCCCCCTAACAGCCCTGTTTGGGAATGACAGTTTCAATTTTGGTAAAAAAGACAATCTTACTCAAGGAATTTTCTTACTAATGTATTTTGCAAAAGTTATGGGTAATTTTTCCTCTGTCTTATATTGAAAAATCAAGCTCATATAGGCCTAGTCTCTCTATAAATGTCAATATTTGAGCATGTCCATACAACGTAACTCTATCTAGTTTTGATATATATTAAATAAAACCCAAATGGGTGTTTGAAAAGGTCCTTATATTTTTAAGGGGACATCTACAAAGAAATTTATAGTAAAACCCTATGTTTTCATTAACCTATTGCCTCAAATTTCTCACAAAGAATTTTATATTTTTCCAAACTCAATAAAAACATGAATTTTCACACAAGAAATCCTTAATACCAATATCCCAACTTCATAATGAAATATAACTGAATGAATTTTTGAAGATGTTAAGTTGATGATCATGCAAGGCATTAAATCAGTTAATGTATTATATTGTCATTGATGTCAACTTGATATAATTTGGTTGGTCATATACATACTACTAAAAACTTCAAGAAACCAACGAATCAAAGGCTAATGCAATCAATGACTATATCCACCAACATAGTGCACATTGACGGTCAGTGTAAAAGAGAAAATTCACAGTGTTACTAGGTGAGAAAATGCACAACATTACCGATGAGAAAAGTCACAAAGTTTCCCAACGAGAAAAGTCGCAGTGTAACACGATGGATAGAATTATAGTGTTTCCCGATGGATGGAGTTCTTGAAGACAACTGAAGTCACACCGACGGAATAGTTAGTTGTCACCGATGACTAACTGAAGTATTGACCGACAGAACAGAGAGTTTAGATATGATAAAATGCTTAGCTTTCAAGAGCTAAATTCAGACTTAATTGATCCTTATCATTGTTTTAATCGACCAGATAAATCCGAAGATAAGTAAAGGATATAAAGTTTATTTTTCCAGTTGGAAAGAATATCTATACGAGATAAAATTGAAGTTTTGCATTAAATCCTATTATCAAGATTTGTGGAACACACCAAGATGAAGAAAGCCAAGAAACTATGAAATCATGTCTATAAAGAGACAACCTAATCCATTATGAAAGTGGTGAACTAGACTAATAAGAGAATAGATACTAAAGAGATTTTGAAGAAGAAGAAAGTCTTCATTCAGACTTGATCAACAAGTTGAGGAAAGAGCTAGATTCTGCAGACACCGATGAAAAGTGAAACAACACCAAAGAGCAAAACAATGTGGAGAAAAGGTATTGAATTGAATATATTGATCAGAAAGGTAATGCACCTACAATAGATCTGAAAATCTACAATTCAAGTTGTATGTGTGAACATATCACTTTACTATTTCAGTTTAACCATTGAAGCATCAAGTCTCTTAATTGAGCAGTACTTAAAAGTCTTCTATAATTGAGATACATCCCAAGAAGTATCAAAAATTTTGATCATACAAAGTAGCATTGGATATGCTTGATACCTATTGATAGGCCAAGTGAGTGTTTGATAAAGGATGGTAGCATTAGATTCCAGATACTAAGTGACAAACTATCTATGTAAATCTTATAACAAGGTCACACCTAACAGTGTGTTTGTAACCTTTAACAGGGTTGGCTCTTAACCAAGCTCACTTCAAAAGAGTGAAAATTTGGGTTACCTGTCCCAATGGTTTTTCCCTTAACAGGGTTTCCATGTTAAAAATCCATGTGTTATATGTTTATGAGTCATTTCTTTATTGTTTTTAATTTCACATAAGTTACTCTAGATTGATCGGTATACACTAGTTATTTATCGTGTTTCGGTAAATAGAAAGACTGATTATCAGTAAACATACAAAAGAAGGATTTACAAAGAAATTTGACAAGTAATAATCTGATATAAGTATTTCAAGGCATTCATCTTGTAGGATAGAACATAAATAGAGGCTTAAAAGTGGTAATAAGTTTTAAAGGGCTGATTTAAGGATTAATTTTTGAGGCCATTGATTCACCCCCCCCTCTCAGTTATTACTAACAATTTGTATCAGAGCTTGTGTGCTTAGAAGGAAGGTTTCAAGACCTAAGCTAAAGATCACAAGATGAATAGATGAAATGTGCCCAAGTTGAACAAAGACAACTTTTCTTCATGGCACAGCAGAATAAGAATCCACTTATCAGGTATTGGAAATGATGATACTCAATACTTAGATACTGAATATGTTTTTCCCACAGGTGCACCCACAGTTGAAAAAATGAGAGAGAAGCATGAGCACAACTGGATGATGATAGATCTTGCTTCCTCACTCTCATATGTTGAATTTGAAGTTGTCAAAACTTGCAAAACTGCAAAGCAGATGTGGGATAAATTGATGCTTGTACATGGTGGCGATAAGAATGTTCTGAGAGCCAAGGCAGAAAGCCTTAGAGGAAATTTTGATGATCTCAAAATGAAATAAGGTGAAAAAATCACATATTATAGCACAAGAATGAAAGATTTTTTCAATGCTATCTGAGGAGTTGGAGGTGTACTATAAGAAGATACAATGGTAAGTAAAATTCTAAGAACCTTACTGCCTACTTATGCTATTAGAGTATCTGCCATACAAGAAATGAGAGTAGTAGAAAGTAAAACTATTACTCTAGATAGTTTGATTGGAAGACTTATTTCATTTGAGATGAATAACTTTTATAATATTTTCTTACCAAACATAGAGTTTGCATTCAAAACTAATCTGAGATTAAGTAAATCAAGTCATAAACACACTATGAGAAAAGATAGTGATAGTGAAAGTGAAGAAGAGGATCTTGATGAAATTGATGAACTTATGGATAGAAGAATATAGAGAGGCAAAGGTAAATACAAAGGTAAATTACCACTTGTTTGTTTTAATTGTAAAGAGATTGGACACTTTTTTGCAAGATGTCCTAACAAAAGAAAATATGACAAAAGTAATGACAGATCATTTGAAAATAAGTCTGACAGAGGTGATTATAGAAGCTATCAAAAATAAAAAGGAAGAGATACCTGAGACTACAAGGACAAAGTAAAGGAGGCCAATTACCTAGCTAAATGCAAAGATGAAGATACTGACACCGAATCTGATGAAGACATCGAGATGGCATTTGTGGCAGTGAAAGATGATTCAGATGAAGATGAAGAAAGGTATGTAGAAACTGCAGTCATATCTAAAGTTAGTAAAAATGATGTCTGGATCATAGATAGTGGTTGCACTCACCATATGACCAGTGAAAAGAAAATTTTTGATACTTTTGAATACTATAATGGTGGTTCACTAAGAATGGGTAATGATACACCTTGTCTAGTTGAAGGTAGAGGAACTATAATGTTCAATAACCTGATAAAATGTGAAAATGGTTATTGGGTGAAAGGATTGAATTATAATCTATTGAGTGTTTCTCATTTGAATAATTCAAGTCACAGAGTAGCATTTGAAATTATCAAGGCAAAGATCTTCAATAAATCAGGAAATTTGATTTGTATCGATGAGAAGAGAAAAGGTAACTTATTTTATCTAAATGATACTAACACAACTTGTTTGATGGCTACAAACAAAGACATATGGTTGTGGCACAAAATATTGTGTCATGTCAACTTTTACAACATGATTAAGATAAGAAAAAAGAGAAATGTAAGAGGCTCACCGATGATGACCAAGCCTGACAATATCATGTGCAGAAATTGTCAGAAAGGTAAGATGAAAAAGTCTAGTTTCAAAAGCAAAACCCATACATATGATGCAATTCTAAAATTTGTCCATACTGATCTATGTGGACCTTTGAGGACAAAGAGATACTATGGAGATAGGTATTTTATTCTCTTTGTTGATGATTTTTCTAGAATGATGACAAGTTATGATTCTAAAAGATAAATCAGAAGCATTCAAGATGTTTAAATGGTACAAAGAAATTGTAGAAAAACAAAGTGATAAAGGTTTAAAATGCTTAAGGTTAGATAGAGGAGGGGAATTTACATAAGATGAATTCACTAACTTTTGCAATGAGAATGGAATCAAAAGACAGGTCTCTACACCAAGAACACCACTACAAAATGGAATTGCTAAAAGAAGGAACAGATCCATTGTTGATTTTGCAAGGACACTCGTGATAGAGAAAGTGATCACCCAAATATTCTGGAGAGAAGCTGTCAATACTGTTGTTTACACATTGAACAAAGTACAATTGAAGAAAGACACCAAGAAGACACCCTATGAGCTTGTGTATGGTCACACACCCAATGTAAGTTACTTCAAAATATTTGGTAGTCAATGTTATATCTTAAAAGATGATAGAAATGGAAAAATTGACTGCAAAACTTATGAAGGTATCTTTCTAGGGTATTCCACCAAAAGCAAGGCTTATAAATGTCTCAATAAAGCCTCTAAAAAATTTGTTGAAAGTGCAAATGTAAAGATAGTTTAATTTGAAGAGAAGAATGAAAAAGAAAGCACAAAAGACCCAGAGGGCTACATCAGGTTTGTTTACAATGAAGAACCTGACACACTACCCGACCAACAATGTAGAGATCCCAAGCAATAGATCATTGCACTCGAGAATCAGGGTGCAAATACCGACAATCAAGATATTGCTCAAGATGATGTACCAAATGATGGAGAACAGAATGAAGGACACAATGATGATCAAGATGATAAAAAAAGAGTTGAACCTATACTTGCAAGATATGTCAGAAGGAACCATCCAAAAAACTAGATCATAGGAGAAAAGAAGGCTGGTATGAGAACAAGAAGTAAGTCTCTAAACACAAGATGTCTAATTTGTGATTTTGAGATAAAATTTGTCAATGCTGCACTTGATAATGATGAATGGATAAGTGTTATGAATGAAGAGATTGAGAAGATAGAGAAAAATAGGACATGGACATTTGTACCAAGACCAGATGACAAGAATGTCATCCGTACAAAATGAATATTCAGGAATAAACTAAATGAGAATGGAGAAGTCGCCAGAAACAAAGCAAGACTGGTATGCAAGGGGTATGCACAAGAAGGGATTGACTATGGAGAGTCCTTTGCAACTATTTCTAGGCTAGAAGGAGTGAGAATATTACTTTCTTTTGCTGCATATAAAGGATTGAAGGTATACCAAATGGATGTCAAGTCTGCATTCCTAAATGGAATACTTGAGGAAGAGGTTTACATTAAGCAACTAGAAGGGTTTGGTGATCCAGATAGGAGGAACATGGTATGTAGACTACACAAAGCCTTGTATGGATTGAAATAAGCACCAAGAGCCTTGTATGAAAGACTTCATTCCTATCTCATAAGTATTTGATTTGTAAGTGTTGGAATTATTGGAATGATGTACTAAGAGGGGAGGGGTGAATCAGTACCTCTAAAACTTTTTATCTGATTGGCCCATTAACCTTTGTGTCATCAAATTTGTATATACCTATCTATCTGTTCATCTTTTCTTATGTATGTGTAATCATAATATAAGTTCTTTACATGTATAACCATTCAAGAAACATTCATGAAAACAAATAACACATAACATATGATATGATATCGCAGAAAAATCCTGTTAGGAAGTAAAAACTATCATGGGGATGTCTACCCACCAAACTTCACTATCTACATATAAGAAGGGAGCCGATAAAGGCTTACAATTGATCACTTTTGATGATCTACCCTTTTAGGAGTATTAGAGTGGAGACCTGTTAGGGTATACTTTGTTTGAAGCTTTAGCAACACCATTAGGTATGCACTCTGTTAAGAGATTTATCAAAGAATTGTTAAGTCCAGCTTCTACAAAAGGATTTCTATTGTGATGCACTTGTTAGAATGCAACTACAATATAAATGTTGATCTGATAGTGAATGCAATCTCTAATTGCTGATAACAGATCCTGTATAGCTTACAATGTATGTATGTAATCACCTTGAGTGATTGAGTAATACCTTGTCTCTGCTCGTCAACAGCCTTCATGTGTTCTTGATAACTGTTGTGTTCTATTTCTGAACTTTGCATAAATTCTCTTCTTCTTCTTAGACTATCTCCATAGATACTATCATTTTTCAAATGATTACAAGTCTCTTCTATTACAAATGATGGAACATCTATTTATACTAGTTTCTAGCTCTATTCTTGATTCCCACTTTTCAAATAAACTCTAGATCCAAGGTTTACAACTTGACCTTGATCTTTAGTTAGATAAGTTTTAGATCCATTAGGATGCTTTAAAAAATTTATAATATGCTTGCTTGTCCCTCAAGTTAAGATTTAAAAAAAATAAAAGCTCTATAAATAGAATTACATTGCTTTATCTGATGTGTAAAGTCAGATCCACTTTTTGTGGGTTCTGTAACTAAATGTTGGTTCTGATGGTCGGGCTGCTCTGGGAGTCTGTCAATTTTCTTCTCTATCGGTGTTTCTTATTTGAACTACTCATCGGGTATGCCTTTTCTTCTTCGTCAGTGATGTTCTCAAAATTGTATCATTGAATATGCTTGTCGTTGGTAATTTCTATACTTAGCATTTTCACGTTAGACATTTTGTCCATTCGGGTATGCTTGCTGTCCCCCGGTTATGCTTATACCAATGACCTTTATCATTTTTTTCCCTTACATATACTAATGGAAAAACTTAATGTCATCAATCTCCCCCTTTGACATTAGTATAAAAAACTAATATGTACAACATACTTGATGCATTAGTATGTACACCTGTGTATACTTCTTCCTTAGTCATGAAATGACTCCCCCCATGCATATGTTGGTAAGTGTAAGTTTATGTACATGTCTATCTATGTTGTACATACATTATACATATCCTCATATAATATTTTGTACATATGTATACATTCCTCCTTTTTCTTACTAAAGTATATTGTACATATGGTATACATTCCTCCTTTTTTGATAATGAGGGGGGCAAAGGTACTTGATCAGCCTATAAAATGTCATATTTATATTTTTCTCTATAACACTTTAACCTATGTTTACAATTTATATTGAAGTCATTTCCATACACTACCTTGATTTATGAAGCATTAACTATGATTAATGATTAGCATTTGTATGTCTTGCTAGTTAATGCTAAATTGTGATCAAATATTATGATAAATGGTTATTATTAAATAATAAATGTTTTTAGATGATTAACATGTTTTTTGTGATATATTTGAGTTGTTAATGCAGATGGAAAGAAGGAGAAGCAAGTTGACACTTGTCAACATTCAGCAGTTGCTGGAAATGCAGAAAAAGTCAACACCCAGTTTTAGAATAATGAGAATATCTCCCACATTGCATAATTAAATCAATATTTTATTAATGATTCAGAAATATAAGAAGGAGGAAAAAAAACCCTTTTGATGGTTTTATTTAACTGGAAATATTTAATGAGAAACATGAGTTTGAAGTTGACTGCAGAAAAAGTGGCAACAAAAAAGACAACAGAAAAAGTCAAAAACTAGTTTCAGTAAAACAAGTGTATCTCACTCAATCCTTAGTGAAATCTGGATTTTATTAATGATATGGAAAGAGAAAAATAAGGATAAAAAACCCTTTTAAATTTTTGAGTTAATTCACAATATTTAAAGAGAAAATTTCATCTGAAGTGGACTGAGTAAAAGGTGGCAAGTTTGAAGGCATCAGTTAAGGAATGACTTCTAGTTTGATTTGAACTCTTCCACCTCTTGCTTATCTGGTGGATATAAAGTTGTTGAAGTCAGGAACTAGTGGAGTAACTTATGGGAACAAAAATTTATAAGTCCTAAATAATTATGGCATGTATTTATGCATATTTCTAGCCATATGTGTATTTTCATGTTGTAAGAGTTTGAAGTGGATTAGAACACTCTCAATTCATTTTAGTTTGTTCTTAATTAGTTTGTTGGGGAATAAGTCATCTCCTTTATGTTGTAGGAGAAATGAAATTTGTCGCTAGTTTTTGAGTTTTTAATTAATCCATCACTCAAGCCTCATGTATATATATGAACTCTTTCTTGAGTTGAAGAGATGATTAGATGATTAGGGAGTATCTAGTTTGTGCTAAGTATTGTTAGTAGTGTCTTTGTTTAATCAGCAAGTTTGATATAGTTTGATGTAATCATTTTGATTTTCAATAAGAATATGATTTCATAAATTGATCTTGTACATTGAATGTTGAATACTTGTATCTAAGATTGTAGCCACTCAAGAAAAGGCCACTTGAGATACTATGACTCTATAATTGTTTAGAGTAGCTTAGATTATAGTTCAGGTGCTTAGTGATCAGTAATGCATTGTTTGAAATCATTTATGTTGTAGTGATGTTAATTCCAGTAGTTATGTACCATCTGCAGCTACTATTGGAGCAATTTACACAGTTTCCTGCAGCCATTATTGTGCAGTTAGATTCATTTACAACATTGTTATATTTTTAAGTTTTGCAATGATAGAATAACTTAGGAAATCCCATAGTGCATATAATTTGCAGATTCATTTCAATTATATGTCCTCGCATTTATAATTTAAATGTTCCTTCATGTTAAGGAGGATAGCTGCTCGGTAGGATGTCCAATCCCTGAGTCATGGTAATTGCCTAGTTTTTGATCCCTTAATGAAGTTCAACATTTTTGGTGCCACTGCCAGGGATGAATCAAGCTATGAGATTCTCTGAGTTTTAGCAGCTCTTTGTCATTTTTCTAAAATTGTAGTTTCCATTCAAAGCACTTAGGATTAGAAAATTTTGCAAAAGTACTACAAGCAGCAAAATATGGATTTTATATCCATGAAGAAAAACAACCAAGAGCCAATGTCATTTACAACAAGTTTGGAAATCAATGAAGACATGTTCTCTAGTATCATGGAGAAATTTTGTTCACATATTGATGACAAGTTGCTGATTTATGAGGAGGAAAATGAAGACAACCTTGTTTTTAATAATGAAGAAATAACCATACACAAGTTTGCTTCCCACGATGAATGTGATGTCAAATCAGAACTCCTACTTCAGGAAGAGAGCTGCAATAATGTGAAAAAAAGTCCTCTCATGCAGAAAAGTAAAGAAGCTATTGAAGAGGACCGATTTTTGGATGATTTAGAGGATTTTTTCTTAACCTTAGATGCTAAACCAACATCTTTTGTAGTGCAAAACTATGAGCATCATGAAGATAGTGAAGAAATTTCTATACTTTTATTAAATTGACCACACAAATTGGTCTTTAGAAGTCACATAGAGGATAAAGAAGAATCTCATCAACACAAAGACAACAAGGAGAGTTCAATATTTGTTCTTTCATGGGGATTACCTATTAGACATCTATCTCAAATGGAAGTGAACAAAGAATCAAAAGTTATGGTTGCAGCAAGAAAAGAAGTTATAGCTAAAGATGAAACTGAATATGAAGTTGCACCTAAAGGAGAACTATTTCAACTTACTTATGCACTTCAATACAACATAATGTATTTTCAGCATGAAGTATTAAGTAAGTTTGTTAATGTATTTCCAAAATTGCTATTTTTTCTTAGGTTTCTATTGATGGTTCAAATATTTAGATAATTGCTCATAAAAATTTGAAGCATTGGAAGTTGTTGAGAAAAGGAAGATACTTCAAAGAACGAGTTAATGGTTTTGTTTAAGAAAGCATTTTTTGTTGGTTAGTGTAGGTTAGGATAGGTTAGGATAGGTTAGGTTAGGTTTTTCATTCAATAAGTGTTTCACACAATGTCTTAGATGTTTCCTAGTTCTTCTTTTCTAACTGACTATTTTTGAGAAGCTCACATTTGGTTGGTTTCTCAAACTTCAAGTCATTTTTAAAGGTTGTGCATGAGTCAAGTTTTTAATTTTAGAAGTGAGTCTTTGCATATGTTGTTAAAAAAAATCAATAGGTAGTTGGGTCTTCATGTTGTCAAGAATGTCTATTCAATGGTGTTGTCTAGTTGGTCCAATCAGATTCTATTTAATGGACAATGGACATCAAAAGTTGTATTTTAAGTCATTGGATAGATAGAGTTTTTCTGCAAGTTGCATGCATCAACTGTTGTCTTCTTTAATAGTCATCCTGCAGCCACTGTGACTGAGTAGTCATCCTAAAATCATTGTTGTATGACTAATATTTCATCCTGCAACCACTGTTGTATCACTGAGAGGTTATCCTCTAGCAACTACTATGTGACTGAGCAATCATCCTACAGTGACTGCTATGTGACTCAACGATCATCCTGCAACCACTGTGACTGAACAGTCATCCTGCAACAACTACTATATGATTCAAAAGATAAATTGCACCAAGTATGAGGACATCTAAAACTACTAATATTAAATATGAAATACTCTTGGAGAGACCTGAATATTCAACAATGAAGGGACCTGCACTTTTGGTTGTTATCATAGTTTGAAGCTTCTGCCAACAATACAAATGGTACTACATTTATGATTTCTATTTATTCAAAATATTTATCATTTTTAGTAGTTAATTATCTATGCATTTCACTTTTTTTTTTCAATTGTCGTTAATGTCATTATATGCTTCATAATTGATTCATTTTTCTGCGCTCATGCATACATTGTTATTTGAGGACAAATAACCTTTGAGCTGGGGGGAATACATGAATACCTTGTGTTGTTGTCATAGACCATAGGAGGATGAACTTGCCTACAAATTTTTATACTACCTCATATATTCATGGTGATTTTTTTGCATTCATCTATTTACTTCCCTTTTCCATTGTTTCCCCAAAATGACAAAAGCTAAATGCAAGATTCAAAGTGACAAAGGATAGAAGTGTTTGGGGGCAGCTACGAGAAAATAAGAATGATAAAGTAAAGAGAAATAAAAATGGAATGTCTTATGAAGAGATAAAAAAGGGAAGAAAGTATAACATTCTAAAGTGTTGGAGATGACATAAATAAATGTTAAGAAGACATAAAGAGGCAAATTCACAGGATTTCATTCTAATAGCTTTCATGTCTAACCAATGCATATCCCCTGCTTGAGGACAAGCAAAATTTCAGTTGAGGGAATGATGAGCCTATAAAATTTCATATTTATATTCTTTGTCAATAACACTTTAACCTTTGTTTAAAATATATTTCCAAGTCATTTCCATACATTGCCTTGATTTATGAAGTATTAACTATGATTAATGATTTAATGATTAACATTTGTATGTCTAGCTAGCTAATGCTAAATTGTGATCAAATATTATGATAAATGGTTATTATTAAATAGTAAAATTTTTATATGGTTAACATGTTTTTTGTGAGATATTTGAGTCATTCATGCACTTGGAAAGAAGGAGAAGCAAGTTGACACTTGTCAACATTCAACAGTTGCTGGAAATGCAGAAAAGTCAACACCCAGTTTCAGAATAATGAGTATATCTCTCACGTTGCTTAATGAAAAAAATATTTTCTTAATTATTCGGAAAGATAAGAGGGAGGAACAAAAACCCTTTTTCTGGTTTCAGTTAACTAACAATATTTAGTGAGAAATATGATTTTGAAGTTGACTGCAGAAAAAGAGGCAACAGAAAAGTTAGCAGAAAAAGTCAAAAACTAGTTTCAGTAAAACAAGTGTATCTCACTCAATCCTTAATGAAATCTGGATTTTATTAATGATATGGAAAGAGGAAACTAAGGAGAAAAAATTATTTTAACTGTTTGAGTTAATTCACAACAATTAATGATAAACTTTCATCTGAAGTGGACTGAGTAAAAGGTGGCAAGTTTGAAGGCAACAGTTAAGGAATGACTTCTAGTTTGGTTTGAACTCTTCCAACTCTTCTTTATTTGGTGGATATAAAGTTTTTGAAGTTTGAAAATAGTGGAGTAACTTATGGAACAATAATTTATGATTCCTAAATAATTATGGCATGTATTTATGCACATTTTTAGCCATATGTGTATTTTCATGTTGTAAGAGTTTGAAGTGGATTAGAACACTCTCAATTCATTTCAGTTTGCTCTTAATTAGTTTGTTGGGGAATAAGTCATCTCCTTGATGTTGTGGGAGAAATGACATTTGTCACCAGTAGTTGAGTTTTTAATTAATCCATCTCTCAAGCCTCATGTATATATATGAGCTCTTGCTTGAGTTGAAGAGATGATTAGATGATTAGGGAGTATTTAGTTTGTGCTAAGTCTTGTTAGTAGTGTCTTTGTTTAATCAACAAGTTTGATATTAGTTGGTGTAATCATTTTGATTTGCAATAAGAATATGATTTCAGAAATTGAGCTTCTACATTGAATATTGAATACTTGTAGCTAAGATTGTAGCCACTCAAGAAAAGGCTACTTGAGATACTATGACTCTATAATTGTTTAGAGTAGCTTTGATTATAGTTCAGGTGCTTTGTGATCAGTAATGCATTATTGAGATCATTTATGTTGTAGTGATGTTAATTCTAGTAGTTTTTTACCATCTGCAACCACTATTGTAGCAATTTACATAGTTTGTTGTAGCCATTACTGTGCAGTTAGATTCATTTCCAGCATTTTTATATTTTTAAGTTTTGCAATGATATAATAACTCAAGGAATCCCATAGTGCATATAATTTGCTGATTCATTTCAAGTATACATCCTCGGGTTGATAATTTAAATGTGCCTTCATGTTAAGGAGGATAGCTGTTGGTAGGATGTCCAATCCCTGAGTCATGGTAATTTCCTAGTTTTTGATCCCTTAATGAAGTCCAACATTTTTGGCACCGTTGTCAGGGATGAATAAAGCTATGAGAGTCTATGAGTTTTAACAACTCTTTGTCATTTTTCTAGAATTTTAGTTTCCATTCAAAGCACTTAGGATTAGAAAAGTTTCCAAAAGTACTACAAGCAGCAAAATATAGATTTTAGATGCATGAAGAAAAACAACCAGGAGCCAATGTCATTTACAGCAAGTTTGGAAATCAATGAAGACATGTTCTCTAGTATCATAGAGGAATTTTGTTCACATATTGATGACAAGTTTCTGATTTATGAGGAGGAAAATGAAGACAACCTTGTTTTTCATAATGAAGAAATCACCATACACAAGGTTGCTACTCAAGATGAATGTGATGTCAAATTAGAACTACTACTTCAAGAAGAGAGTTGCAATAAAGTGAAAATAAGTCCTCTCATGAAGAAAAGTAAAGAAGATATTGAAGAGGACCAATTTTGGGATGATTTAGAGGATTTTTTCTTAACCTTAGATGCTAAACCAGCATCTTTTGTAGTGAAAAACTATGAGCATCATGAAGATAGCGAAGAAATTTCTATACTTTTATTAAATCAGCCACACATATTGGTCTTTAGAAGTCACATAGAGGATAAATAAGAAGCTCATCAACACAAAGACAACAAGAAGAGTTAAAAATTTGTTCTTTCAAAGGGATGTCCTATTAGACATCTATCTCAAATGTAGGTGAACAAAGAATCAAAAGTTATGCTTGCAGCAAAGAAAGAAGTTACAACTATAGATGAAACTGAATATGAAGTTGCACCTAAAGGAGAACTATTTCAGCTTACTTATGCACTTCACTACAACATAATGTATTTTCAACATGAATTAATAAGTAAGTTTGTTAGTGTATTTCCAAAAGTGTTATTGTGTCTTAAGTTTCTATTGATGGTTCAACTATTTATAATTGCTCATAAAAATGTGAAGCATTGGAAGTTGTTGAGAAAAGGAAGATACTTCAAAGAATGAGTTAATGGTTTTGTTTAAGAAATCTTTTTTTATTGGTTAGTGTAGGTTAGGATAGGTTAGGATAGGTTAGGGTAGGTTTTTCATTCAATAAGTGTTTCACACAATGTCTTAGATGTTTCCTAGTTCTTCTTGTCTAACTGACTATTTTCGAGGTCACATCTGGTTGGGTTCTCAAACTTCAAGTCACTTTTAAAGGTTGTGCATGAGTCAAGTATTTAATTTTAGAAGAGAGTCTTTGCATATGTTGTCAAAAAAATCTATTAGGTAGTTGGGTCTTCATGTTGTCAAGAATGTCTATTCAATGGTGTTTTCTAGTTGGTCTAATCAGATTCTATTTAACAGATAATGGACATCAAAAGTTGTATTTTAAGTCATTGGATAGATAGAGTTTTTCTGCAAGTTGCATTTAGCAACTGTTGTCTTCTTTAACAGTCATCTTGTAGCCACTGTGACTGAGTAGTCATCCTAAAATCATTGTTGTATGACTAAGCATTCATCTTGTAGCCATTGTTGTATCACTAAGAGGTTATCCTCTAGCAAGTACTATGTGACTGAGCAATCATTCGACAGTGACTGCTATGTGACTAAATAATCATCCTGTAGCCACTGTGATTGAACAGTCATCCTACAGCAACTACTATGTGATTCAAAAGATAAATTGCACCAAGTATGAGAACATCAACAACTACTGATATTAAATATGAAGCACTCTTGGAGGGACCCAAATATTCAACAATGAAGGGACCTGTAGTTTTAGTTGTTATCATAGTTTGAAGCTTTTGCCAACAATACAAATGGTACTACATTTATGATTTCTATTTATTCAAAATATTTATCATTTTTAGTAGTTAATTATTTATGCATTTCGCTTTGTTTTTCAATTGTCATTAATGTCATTATTGGCTTCATAACTGATTTATTTTTCTTCCCTCATGGAAAAATTGTTATTTGAGGACAAATAACCTTTGAGCTAGGGGGAATACATGAATACCTTGTGTTGTTGTCATAGACCACAGGATGATGAACTTGCCTACAAATTTTTATACTACCTCATATATTCATGGTGATTTTGTTGCATTCATCTATTTACTTCCCTTTTCCATTGTTTCCCCAAAATGACAAAATATAAATGCAAGATTCAAAGCGACAAAGGATAGAAGTGTTTGGGGGCAGCTACGAGAAAATGAGAATGATAAAGTAAAGAGAAATAAAAATGGAATATCTTATGAAGAGATAACAAAGGGAAGAAAGTATAAAATTATGAAGTGTTGGAGATGACATAAAGAAATGTTAAGAGGACATAAAGAGGCAAATTCACAGGATTTCAGTTGGAGGGAATGATGAGCGTATAAAATGTCATATTTATATTCTTTGTCTATAACACTTTAACGTATGTTTAAAATATATTTCCAAGTCATTTCCATACATTACCTTGAGTTATGATGCATTAACTATGATTAATGATTTATTGATTAGCATTTGTATGTCTTGCTAGTTAATGCTAAATTGTAATGCAATATAATGATAAATGATTATTATTAAATAATAAATGTTTTCAGATGATTAAAATGTTTTTTGTGAGATACTTGATTTTTTCATGCAGCTGGAAAGAAGGAGAAGTAAGTTGACACTTGTCAGCATTCAGTAGTTGCTGGAAATGCAGAAAAGTCAACACCCAGTTTCAGAATAATGAGTATATCTCCCACGTTGCTTAATGAAATAAATATTTTCTTAATGATTCAAAAAGATAAGAAGGAGGAACAAATTTTTTTTTATGGTTTTAGTTAAATGTAAATATTTAATGAGAAACACGAGTTTGAAGTTGACTGTAGAAAAAGTGGCAACAGAAAAGACAACAGAAAAAGTTAAAAACTAGTTTCAGTAAAACAAGTATATCTCCCTAAATCCTTAATGAAATATAGATGTTCTTAATGATATAGAAAGAGGAAAATAAGGATAAAAAACCCTTTTAACTATTTTATTTAATTTACAACAATTAATGAGAAAATTTCATCTGAAGTTGACTAAGTAAAAAGGTGGCAAGTTTGAAGGCAACAGTTAAGGAATGACTTCTAGTTTGATTTGAACTCTTCCACCTCTTTTTTATCTGGTAGATATAAAGTTTTTGAAGTCAAAAAATAGTGGAGTAAATTATGGGAACAATAATTTATGAGTCCTAAATAATTATGACATGTATTTATGCACATTTTTAGCCATATTTGTATTTTCATGTTGTAAGATTTTTAAGTGGATTAGAACACTCCCAATTCATTTTAGTTTGTTCTTAATTAGTTTGTTGGGGAATAAGTCATCTCCTTGATGTTGTGGGAGAAATTTCATTTGTCACCAATTGTTGAGTTTTTAATTAATCCATCTCTCAAGCCTCATGTATATATATGAGCTCTTGCTTGAGTTGAAGAGATGATTAGATGATTATGGAGTATCTAGTTTGTCCTAAGTCTTGTTAGTAGTGTCTTTGTTTAATCAGCAAGTTTGATATCAATTGATGTAATCATTTTGATTTGAAATAAAAATATGATTTTAGAAATTGAGCTTGTACATTGAATATTTAATACTTGTAGCTAAGATTGTAGCCGCTCAAGAAAAGGCTACTTGAGATACTATGACTCTATAATTGTTTAGAGTAGCTTAGGTTATAGTTCAGGTGCTTAGTGATCACTAATGCATTTTTTGAGATCATTTATGTTGTAGTGATGTTAATTCCAGTAGTTCTATACCATCTGTAGCCACTATTGTAGTAATTTACACAGTTTCCTGCAGCCATTACTGTGCAGTTAGATTCATTTCCAGCATTGTTATATTTTTAAGTTTTGCAATGATAGACTAACTCAAGGAATCCCATAGTGCATATATTTTGCAGATTCATTTCAAGTATACATCCTTGGGTTGATAATTTAAATGTGCCTTCATGTTAAGGAGGATAGCTACTCAGTAGGATGTCCAATCCCTGAGTCATGGTAATTGCCTAGTTTTTGATCCCTTAATCTAAAGTAGATACATCCCACTTGGGTATTTCTATTACCTCATCAAGTATGACAGCCAAGATATCTTTCTTTAATACCTTCTTCTTTTTCTTCTTTGGCTGGGGGGTAGATTGATGTACTACCATTTGTATACCTTGAGATTGGATTGATTTGGTAGGTGAGGGTCGAGAAGGTGAAGCATCTTGTTGTTTCTATTCTGAGTCCACCGGCTGGTTTTGTAAAGATGTCTCCTCATTTTCCTTGGGTGTAGCAATAGATTTATCTTCTTTTTCTTTCATGCTTTCATCTTGTTTGATTTTTTCACTCTTTTCTTTCTCTTCGTCCTTTCTCAATGTTTCATCTGTTTTGTTATCTGCTCCTTTGTTTTTTTAAGTAGACACTTCTTGCTGAGTGTTGGTTGCATCTTTCATTATTGTATCTGTATTCTTTTAAATATTTGATGCATGTTTATTTTCATCATTACCCATGTCCTTAAGTATATGATCATCTTTCTTAGATGATTTCTCCTGACTTGATTCAATATCAATAGCATCAATTAATATGTTCATTTTTGTTGGTGTATTGACTTTTGCAGTGTTAATAGTTGAATCCTACCCATTGGTATTGCCCTAGGCAATATTGATATCTTCATCTTTTTGCACTTCTTCTGCAGGGTATTTTCCTGTAATGTCATTGATAATGTTATCTAACCATGATTCATCATTGATATCACCTGTTATGTTACCTTTTATTGTCAAATCTTCTGTGGTAACTTCTTCTTCTCCGCTCAACTCAATATGAAGTGAACTTGGTGGATTTTGACTTTCCTCACTTTGAGTGTTGTCAAGAGTAGTGTCTAGCCATACTTCATCTACAATGTCAGTATGTTTAGGGCATGCTGGATCACTCTCTTCTCTATCCAATTCCAAAGATGTATCATCTTGTACATCTTTAATGATGATTTGTTCCTTCTCCGGGCTAGCTTCCTTAGTGGGATTTTTGAGTATATTGCACCACTTCTTGATGCTATTTTGATCAAGATCAATTAGCTTCCCCTTGATAAATTCATATGCTCTCATTTTTGATGAGAATTCTTTTTCATAGTTCTTCATCATCTCAATAATTTCTTCCTTGTTTGTATCAGGAGGCATAAGAGTAAAAAGTATTATTTCTCTTATTTCCTTTTCTTGATGTAGTGCAAAATTCCATTTGGCTGACAATCTCTCTGATAGTTCTTTGGGAATGTCATATTATAAGAATTGTAGTGGAAAATAATGATGTTTGCACATTTTAGCAATTATTGCTTCTTCAATCTAATTTTGATCCTCTGTATTGAATTTTAACCATTTCCTAATATTAGGATAAGAAATAGACTGTGATTCTGAAATATTCTTGCATATTTTATCAATTGTTGTAGGGACCAAAGTTTCTTTTTCCTTTTGTATTTATACATCAACTTCATCCATAGTTGATTCTTCTATATCCTCTCTATTTCTAGTCATCTTCCTCCTTTTGGTCTATTTTTCTTTTGGAGGAGCTGGTTTTCTCTTGTATATCCTCACTCTTACTTTTTGTAATGGTGAAGGAGTTGACCCTTTTGTTGTCTGGCTTCTTGTTCTTGAAGCGGATTTTGTTCTTTCTTTCTTGGGTGTAGGAGGAGGTGGAGAATCTAACTGTGTACCTTCCGATTCATTCTTTTCTTCTTCTTCACCGATAGGTGACTCTCCTTCGATTTGTTCCTCCTTACCCTTTGTTTCTTCTTCACCTTCTTCTGTAACTACAAATTTCTTGGTTAAGTTTTTAACCATCTTGTCCTTCTTGTTTACAATCTTCTTGACAACAAGATTTGTCTTTATCTTTTGTTTGGATTCCTCATAGGTGCCAAATTTTGTTTGCTTGATGTCAATTGGTTCATTCAATAGTGCTTTGATGCACTCATTGGCTTGTCCTGTCTGTACTTTTCCATTGTGTGGATCTTTTCTCTTAAGTCTTAAGATTTTCAAGAAAGAGACTCAGCTCTGATACCAATTGTTGGAATTATTGGAATGATGTTAGAGAGGGGAGGGGTGAATTAGTACCTCTAGAAATTTTTATGTGATTGGCTCATTAACCTTTGTGTCATCAGATTTGTATATACCTATCTATCTGTTCATCTTTGCTTATGTATGTGTAATCATAATATAAGTTCTTTACATGTATAACCATTCAAGAAACATTCATGAAAACAAATAACACATAACACATGATATGATATCAAAGAAAACTTCTCTTAGGAAGTAAAAACTACGGTGGGGATGTCTACCCACAAAAATTCACTATCTGTAGATAAGAAGGGAGTCGATAAAGGCTTACAATTGATCACTTCTGATGATCTACCATGTTAGGAGTATTAGAGTGGAGACTTGTTAGGATATACTTCATTTGAAGATTTAGCAACAATGTTAGGTGTGCACTCTGCTAAGATATTTATGAAAGAACTGTTAAGTCCACCTTCTACAAAAGGATTTCTATTGTTATGCACTTGTTAGAATAAAACTACAATATAAATGTTGATATGATAGTGAATGCAATCTCTAATTTTTGATAACAGATCCTATATAGCTTAAAATATATGTATGTAATCACCTTGAGTGATTGATTAATACCTTGTCTCTTCTCGTCGGTAGCCTTCCTATGTTCTTGAAAACTGTTGTGTTTTGTTTCTGAACTTTGCATGAATTCTCTTCTTCTTCTTAGATTCTCTCCATAGCTACTATCATTTTTCAAATGATTACAAGTATCTTCTATTAAAAATGATGGAACACCTATTTATACTAGTTTCTAGCTCTATTCTTGATTCACACTTTTCAAATTAACTCTAGATCCAAGGTTTACAACTTGACCTTGATCTTTAGTTAGATATGTTTTAGATCCGTTAGGATGCTTTAAAACATTTACAATATGCTTTCTTGTCCTCAAGTTAAGATTTAAAAGAAATAAAAACTCTATAAATAGAATTACATTTCTTTATCTAACATGTAAAGTCAGATCCAGTTTTACTGTAACTCACTGTCAATTTTGATGGTCCAGCTGCTCTGTCAGTCTGTTAGTTTTCTTCTCCATCGGTGTTCCTTACTTGAACTATTTTTTGGGTATCCCTTTTCTTCTCCATCGATGATGTTCTCAAAACTGTATCGTTGGTTATGCTTGTTGTCGGTAATTTCTATACTTAGCATTTTCACGTTAGACATTTTGTCTTGTCGGGTATGCTTTATGTCCACTGGTTATGCTTATACCAATGACCTTTATCATGTTTTTTCCTTTAATTATACTAATGAAAAAACTTAATGTCATCAGTAAGGACTAGTGAAAATAGTAATCTTTATTTGAAGGAAGATGTTGATGCTAACATTTTGATTGCTAAAATATTTGTTGATGACATTATATTTGGAGGCAATGATATCCTATGCAAATCATTAGCAAATGAAAGGAGAAAAGAATTTAAGATGTATATTTTTGGAAAGATAAAGTTCTTTCTTGGTCTATAGATCATGGAACAAGATGAAGGCATTTTCATTACACAATCCAAGTACATCAAGGAAGTGCTGAAAATATTCAAAATGGAAGATTCAAAGCCACTTGGAACCCCAATGGCAACTGGATGTAAGCTTACAAAGGAGGACAAGTCACTAGAGGTAAATAAAACTTTGTACAAATCAATGATTGGAAAATGCATGTATATTGTACGTACTAGACCAGATATTACACATGCAATATGAATAGTTACAAGATTTTCTGCTAATCCCAGGGAATCACATATGACTATTGTGAAAATAATCCTAAGATATGTAAAGAATACCGAGGAATATGGCTTATGGTATAGAAGAGAAGGAAAATTTGAACTTAATGTCTTTACCAACGTTGATTGGGCTGGAAACATTGATGACCGTAAGAGCACAACTGGAGGAGCATTCTTTATGGGTGACAAAATTGTCACATGGATCAACAAGAAGCAAGGATGCATCTCTCAATCTACTGTAGAAGTAGAGTATGTTGTTGCTACTGCAAACTGCTCAAATATTGTATGGATCAAATAGTTGCTAGAAGGTATGCATATGCAAATTCTTGAACCAGTAATTATCTATTGTGATAATACTAGTGCAATCAACATTTCACAGAATCTAGTCATGCATACTAAAACAAAGCATATTGCTATCAAGTATCATTGTTTGAGAGAACAAGTTAAAGCAAAGGAGGTGATACTTGACTATGTGCAATCAAAGGAACAATTAGCTTATATCTTCACCAAGCCATTGCCCAAGGATGCATTTGAGTATTTGGGGAAAGAGACTAGGGATCAGACCCTTGTCTACTGATCATTAAGATGAATAGAACGCTACATCAGCCTACAAATTATAAGATATTGATGCAAGGATAGAGATGGACTTCAAAGATATATCTATACACAAAAAGGTATTTATCTACTCCGAGCAACAAAGTTATTACCGATGGATTGGAAAATTTAAGGAATATATTATGGATGGAAAAGACTATTTGACATTACTATAAAATATTTGTTTGGAATTGTTGTCAAAGGGAGAGATTATCCATTATCACTCAAGGAGAGATTATAGAATGAGAGATTATATAAGGAGAGATTATATCAGGAAATTATATCCATCACATTATCCAAAGAGAGAGATTGCTGAAAACAGAGAAAAGAGACATCAAAAGAAAAGAGAATAATCAAAGGGAGAGAGTTTGAAAAAGGAGAGAACACATAAGATCAGAGAAAGAAAGATTCTACATCTATCCAATGAAGGGATTGAAGAGAGAGAAAGCTACAAGAATCAAATCTAAGCTATTATAGCTTACCGAGGACCAGATATTTATATCGGTTATAGTACATAAGATTGGTATTTTGATGGATTTAAAATGTTATATTTCATATTGTATTAGTGATAATATAGTGTGATAATGTATTATGTTTCCATAAATGCCAAAGGGAGAGATTGATTAACTATAACTAATTGAATGTTTGAAGATGTTATGTTGATGATCATGTAAGGAATTAAATCAATTAATGTAATGCATTGTCATTGATGTCAACTTGATATAATCTGTTTGGTCATATACATACTGCTAAATAATTCAAGGAACCAATGAATCAAAGGCTATGCTATCAGTAATGCAAAGCCAAGTATTCACAGAGTGACTGTATACACTGATAGTTAGAGTAAAAGAGTAAAGTCACAGTGTTACTCTATGAGAAAATGCATAACATTACCGACGAGAAAAGTCATAGTGTTTCCCGATGAGAAAAGTCATAGTGTAACCCGACGGATAGAATTATAGTGTTGCCTAATAGCTAGAGTTCCTAAAGACAACTAAAGTCACATTGACAGAACAGTCAGTTGTTACCAATAACTAACTGAAGTTTTGGCTAACAGAACAAAGAGTTTAGATACAACAAAATGCTTAGCTGTCAAGAGATAAATTTAGACTTAACTTATACTTTTCATTGTTTTAATTGACCAGATAAAGCCAGAGATAAGTAAAGGATTTACAGATTATTTGTCTAGTTCACAAAAATATCTCTACAAGATAAAACTAGAGATTTTATTTAAATCCTATTGGAAATAATTATGGAACATGCCAAGATCAAGAAAGTCAATAAACAGTGAAATCATGTCTATAAAGAGACAACCTAATTCATTACGAAAGTGGTGAAGGGGAGTGAAAAGAGAATAGATGCTGAACAGATTCTGAAGAAGAAGAAAGTCTTCATTCAAACCTGATCAACAAGCAGAGGAAAGAGCAAGATTCTATAGACACCAATGAATAGTGAAACACCATCACAGAGTAAAACAGTGTGGAGCAAAGGTGTTGAATTGATTATATTGATCAGAGAGGTAATGCACTTATAATAGATCTAAAAATCTACAATTCAATTTGTATGTGTGAACATATCACTTTACTATTTCAGTTTAACAATTGAACCATCAAGTCTCTTAACTGAGTAGGACTTAACAATCTTCTATAATTGAGATACATCCCAATGAGTATCATAAATTTTGGTCATACAAAGTAGCATTGGATATGCCTGATACATATTGACAGGCCAAGTGAGTGTTTGATGAAGGATGGTAGCATTAGATGCAAGATACTAAGTGACAAAATATCTATCTAAATCCTCTAACAAGGTCACACCTAACAGTGTGTTTGTAACCTTTAACAGGGTTGGCTCTTAACTGAGTTCACTTCAAAAGAGTGAAAATTTGGGGTACCTATCCCAGTGGTTTTTCCCTTAACAGGGTTTCCACATTAAAAATCCATGTGTTATGTGTTTATGAGTCATTTCTTTAATGTTTTGCATTTCACATAAGTTACTCTGGATTGATCGGTATACACTAGTTATTTACTATGTTTCTATAAATAGAAAGAGTGCTTATCGGTAAACATACAGAAGAAGGATTTACAAAGCAATCTAACAAGTAGTAATCTGATATAAGTATTTCAAGACATTCATCTTGTAGGAAAGAACATAACTAGAGGCTTAAAAGTGGTAATAAGTTTTATAAGGTTGATTTAAGGATTAATTTTTTAGGCCATTGATTCACCCCCCTTCTCATTTATTACTAACACTCCAATCCCAAGCTTCCAATAAATCTTTAACTTCCAAAATTCAGACAAAATTTGTAACCTGATAAACATGTTTTCCCTTATAAAAATAAAAATAAATCTCCAAATAAACTCGTGTTGCTCTCAAATGACAAAAATAACTTCTAATAAAGAAAAACTAATAAAATAAGGATTTCTAGAAAGAAAAACTCCAAAATAAGAAAGCTGAACTTTGCACCATTACCCATAATAAGAATTATTATTATTTAATACATAAAATCAATTTACTTATTTATTTATATTTTTTAGAGAAAGAATTACATAATTTCATTTTGTTTTCTTCTTTAAATATTAAATAAATAACTATTTCTCATTAATTTATTTCCTTTTCCATATATATATATATA
>MU228062.1:2575427-2601788 GCA_018584345.1 Thuja plicata | reverse complement strand
GAAATCTCAATTTATTAATTTAAACTGTAATTAAATTGCATATCAATATTTTAATTAGAATTAACAGTTATAGCATGTTTCTCATATATCACTTGATATTTAAAAATTATTTATATTAATTATGTATTCAATTTTTTATTTAGATTTAATATTTCATTAAATCCTTAATCTTTGTATTTAGACTTTTAAATTAAGTCCCTTTAGTAAATATAGATATTTAATTAATCTTAAATCTAATTGTCTGATTGTCTAATATTTAAAAGGGACCTAATTTAAAAGTCTAATTGTCTAAAGTATCTAATTGTCTAATATTTTAGAATGATTAATTATTTATTTTTAGTATTAACCTTTAATAAATATTTTCTTGACATCATGACCAAATATGTGAGGCCTCATCCCGACCCATCATAACATTACTATTCGTTCACACTTTGATACATTATGTTTTGATACATTGATACACTTTTTGATTATCCTGACAAAGACTCAAGATATTATGTTTATGATGATGATTATATTGTATGGATTACATTCTGATATGGATTAGACCTAGAACATGTGGATGATTTTGATTATACATGTTTAGATAGGTGAATTGTTGAGAAGATCGGATCATGATTAGACTTGATTATTTCATAGATGTTATGTCATGATGATTATGGAATTATTATGTTTTAAACATTTCTGTATGAAAATTATAATTAGGAATTTAATTCTGCATATTGATTAATGTTGCTAAGTATGAATTGAATATGTATATTGCATGTGAATTTATTATCTTGGACTACTAATACTTGAGTTTAGTGTGCAGGAAAGAGAACCATGGAATCAGTTGCAGAATCAGTAACCAACCATATGTACAATCTGTAAAGCCAAGGTTGAACCTAATAAAGAGGTTAGAACCTCATTGTTAAATGATTTTATTCATGACCATAAAGTTGTATGTATGTATTAGGTGTTTTTATTATGTAATTATTTACATGTCAATTTTGTATTATATGTCATTTTATAGTGTCACTTAACACTCGTTATGTGTTTAAGTAATGACATGTCTACTAAGGTTGACAATGCAAACCTAAGCCTAACTTATTCATTAGGGACCTAATTAAACCCCTTTTTGGAGATACTAGCAAAGTTCTACAAATTTGATCATTTAGATTTAATTCTTTTCTAGCCACTTCTAGAGGCCAAAAAGAGGTCCTAAGGGTCAAACTTAGCAAAGTCCTAGTACCTTAGTGATAGGGGTATGGGTTAGGAATGTTTTTAACACATCTAGAATCCCCTAGTAGCCTAGGTGACACTCTTAATGACCCATTTTCCACATGTTTCGAAAATGGAGTAAGTCTTGACCTTTACCCAAACCCACACTCCTTTCCAATCTGGCAATTATGATAGGGGACAAGGAAAATCCAAAGGACTTGAGGATCAAGTCTGAATTTAATGTTGGTGGGTGGGTAGAAGTTAGAGGTCTTTTTAGAGGCCCTTGGTAGAGTTAGTGGGTGTTCACCCACTCTCTACTTTTAGAGATAGTAGGGTTTGGATTGAGGAAGGATAAGGATTTGGGGCTCTTCTCAAAATTCATTGCCATAACACATTGTGAAGGTTGGTCTCTATTGCCATGAAAGTGCTTTGTTTTGTTGCAAGTAGATTTGTATGTTTATTTTCATTCTCTTGCATATGTGAAATGTATATGTATTGTTGTTATGTAAGGGATGGTATTTTGGGTTTGAAATCTTGTTTATGGTTTTATCTTTATTTTGAATATGGGAGTTTTGTGAAGGGGTGTGATGGCATTACTCACCCTTGGATGTAGAAGAAGTGGCCATGTATAAGGGAAGGGGTTCGTTGGAATCCATGTTAGTGTAGAGTCTCTTCTCATGGAGAGAAGAGGGAGAAAATGCAAGGTGTATGGGCCCTTGCATACCATTATATTTGATCCTAATTTTGGGGGAGATAAGGAGAAGATTGGATGAAAAGATGTATGTGGTTTTTGCCTTGAAGAGGCATGTTATTTGTGTAACACCCCAAAATTGGCACCTTATAATCCAATCAATTTTGGTGCATTTTCTCATCTTCGAAGTCCTATTGTACTAGGCAAATTATTTTCCTAATTGACTTTAATTGACTGAGTTTCAAATGCGAAAAACCCAAATTTGCATAAATCTGACATTTTATTTAATTCCTAAATTCTCAGAGTTTATTAGCTAAAAAACCCCTATCATTAATTGATTTAATCCTAAAGTCTTAAGTTCTTTTAATTAAATCAATTCCACCCCCTTTTGGCTAATATACATAAAATAAATTTAAAGGTTATTTAATTATTAGATGAATTATCCTCAAAAAGGAATTCCATGTGAAAGGACACTCATGTGGCAATAATTCACCCTTTTATTTAAATAATCTTTGCATTTTTGTCTCAAAAGAGAATGAAGAGACAACTGTTTCTTTTCAAGAAACTCTTCACTCTCTTTCCATGGTTTTCTATAAATTGGACCTCATTTTCTTCATTTTGAATAATAATTTTGGAGAGCATCAAATCTATAGTCAATTTTGCATTTAATTTCTTTCATGCTTTAAGCTTAAAATTTGCATAATTACGCTAGTTTCAATTGGAACTGAAGATGTATTGCTTTCATTTATGATTCATTTATATGTCTAACATTTCAATTTGATTCTCTCAAAGCTTTCTAGATTAATGGAAAGTTCAATTGTAGTTTAAAAGCAATTTCTTTTCTAGATTACAAGCATTTCATTCCTAGAATAAGAGTATTTGCTTTTCCTAGATTAATTGCATTTTGTTTCCATAGATTAGTTGTAATTCAATTCTAGATTAATCATTTCTCAATTTGTAGATTAATTGCATATCTTTTCATAGACTAGTTGCAATTTCAATTTCATAGAGTAATGGCAAATTTGTCTTTTCGTACATTCTAGAAATCCTCCATGTTAGCAATGGTCAAGTTGTTGGCTCTCGTTCTGAGGGTAAACTCAACATCCCCAACTGATTAGGAGGCAACAAGTTGCTTCAATCGAGTTTGCGAGATGAATAATTCATGTTCATTTTTGTGAATTGAATGATTGTATAATGACTATGTTGTGTTTGTGCTGAATTTAGAGGTCCACATTTAGCATATAACATTTTGGTGCCCAGCATGGGGCAGAAAAAATGATTTTTGGCCTCATTTTTGAATTTCTTGACTGTGTTTTTTGAGCTCTGTCATACATCCGTACTACACTGGTATGGAGTCTCAGGCAAAGTTTTGCGTTGAGCCGCGTGAATTTTTTCTCCTAGTAGCACTCTTTCACGCGAGAAAATAGACAAAGTACTTTCTCATGCGCGTCAAAGCACTTTCTCATGCGAACTTTGACAGACAGACATTTAAAATTTAGAATTTTTAATCTGTTGTTTCTCTGTTCTGACATCTATTTCTGCTCTGATTTTTCTATTTCTATTTTTCTGCTATAGCATAACAGTGGTTTACAGGTTCACTTGCCGAAGATCAAAACTTTCTAACGGTTTACTTGTAGGATGATAGTCAAAAGCATAATTAAAACGTCATGTTTGTTTACTATTTTTCATTCACATAGTCTAAATAGGGCTTTGTTAAAATTTCATAAGGATCCTGATAGAAAAGTAGGGTAATAGGCTCTTCATTACATGGAAGTGATTCCCATGGATGAAACTGATACCCAGATGTTTCTAGCATGATGGATACTTGGGGAAGCAAAGAAAGATATCAAATCTTTAGCACTTCTACTTGTTAAGGGATTATGCTCTTCTCTCTTTGAGAGAATCAGAAACCCAAAGAATTATGGACTTGGTGGAGTGAAACTATCTCAGTGATGAATATGCTTGATATATTTTGGTGAGGTACAAAGGTAGAGAAGTATGCTCTTCTCTCATTGAGAGAATCAAAAAATCAAACCCTTGAATCCAAACCAAGTTGAGTCACCTTTAAAGGGCCTGCCAGAAGTTGAACCTCTAGGAATGACCCAAGTGAGTACACACCTTTCGTCAGTGATTCCACCTCACTCTAATAAAGTCTTCTTTGGTGTATTCTAAAGACTCCAAAGAGATACTAACTTATTTCTCATTGATTTTTATTATCATCATGAGAAAGCCTTATTTTTCATACTGAGCGGTGGCGCTCCCAGCCTTGCTTGCAAGGGTGTGTGACTTACAAGTGTTGGTGTGGCTGTGAGTCCCTAGCTTTGTATTAGAGGCATCGAAGGTTATTGTGAACGGAATCCTATTAAACACTCTCTTAGTTAGATTCCTACCCGGTTCACCTTCGAAAGGAGACATAATTTGTGCACAGGGAGAGGGAAGAATCTCTCCCCTAGATTCTTGACATAGGTATGCACACGGATGTTTGAAGTGGTATATGATGCTGGCCCTTTTTTAAGGGTAACCTTTGAACATATATACTTAGTACTTGGAAATACCAAAAACACAGGCACTCTTTCAAGGGTGACACTGCTATGTGAGGTGCACGCATACGCAGAAGACAGCGGGGCACAAATTTTGTCTTCTCAACCAATTTTATTTGTAGGGATAATTGAGTGTTTGTTCTTGAGTCTTAAACTATCCATGCTATCATCAAACAAAGACTCCCATATTTCTACCAAGTTGCTTTGTCCTTGGTGGAATTGCTTATGACTACTGTTTGCATCACTACTTGATTGAAACTTCATGTTTTTAAACGAGTGCTTGTCACCTTGAAACAAAGATTGCTGATTTGTATCATCTTAAAACTATCCTAAACCTAAAAATCTTGTTAGAGAACAATTCCTACTGTGTGTCAAAATATGGTTTTTTACCTTGAAGACTGAGTTTGTTTATCTTCCTTATCTTCCTCTTGTCTAGGATTTGATTTCTTGTTCCTTTGTTGTATGCAGACTAAAACTAGTTGTTTCAAGTTGCAAACTAACTAATTCATAGTTGAACGTGTCTTGTCTCTTTGTCTCCATCCTATTTTCTTGTGTTTTGTACCTTGTGACACAAAATTCATATCTCGGCTGGTCTAGCCACACCTCTGACGATTTGTGCCAGGTGCATCTCACACCTTGGTTGTTCTAGCCTATTACCTCTCTTTTTTATGCCTTTAGAGACAGAGCTCTGAGTCAGATCTTAATTTTCCTCTCATATCAGCTTCATCTATGCCTTTTATGACTAGGAGCGATAATATTTTTCCTATATGTGGTTCTAGAGTAGATAGAGATAAACCTCACAATCAAGGAAAAGGTCATTCTAAACTCGTTATTCAAGTGGATAATCAAGAGGGATCATCACGTTCCTCTTCCCCGTTTAGTGCAAACCCGAGTCTGAATCCAAAGCCAGCGCTTTAGTTTTGTTCTAATCCATTGTTTCAAGATCAGCGTAATCCATTTCTCTCAAGCCAACAAGGCTACAAGAAGTCATCTGTTTGGGTTGATCCTATTAACG
The DNA here is from genome assembly GCA_018584345.1 of Thuja plicata. Classification (NCBI taxonomy): domain Eukaryota; kingdom Viridiplantae; phylum Streptophyta; class Pinopsida; order Cupressales; family Cupressaceae; genus Thuja; species Thuja plicata. The sequence goes on along the minus strand of MU228062.1, from coordinate 2,596,342 downwards.
ACCCTCACTGCCTTAGTGATCCATTCCAACATTTCAATCCTTTCAATTCACTGAAGAGCACATCGGCTATGAGTCCTCACTCTCATACTAAAGGAGTGCACATGGAACAATCTTATGTTAATAACATGATGTCTCCTTTTGATTACACACAAGGTCATGACCAATCTCAACATGAACAAGGTCAAGAGCAACACCAGGGTCAAGACCAAACTCAGAGCATTTATGAAATTCTTGGCAATGAAGATGACCCAATAACTCAAAATGATATAGACATAGCCAAGTCTAATAAAGCTCTTATTAAGATGACGGAGATACTCCTTGCGGAAGACAAATAAAAATATTTTCTTGATTTAGCGAATCAAGGAGTCAAATTACCTGCGAACTTCCAATTGGAAATGCTTGTCGCTGAAGAAGAGGAAACTGAAACCTCCAAATTGCATAATATAATTCAAGACATGCAAGGTCAAATCAGCCAACTTATGAAAGATAATGAAAAACCTATGCAATAATTCATAATGGAAAGTATATGTCCTTTTCCGTTTGATAGGAGCATTGTTATGCCGCCTTTTCCCAAAGGTGTAGAGCTCCCAAAATACGACAAGTATCTAGGTACCACTGATCCCCAGGATCATTGAAGAGAATTTGGTGCCTTGTCAATGGAGGTTATACATGATCAAATGTATTTGATGCATCTTTTTCCATGAATTTTGGGTGGACCCACTATGGAATGCTTCTCACGATTGCCCACTGGCATCAAAACTTTTGACGAGATTGCCAATCTTTTTATGCAACACTATTCTCATAATATTAAACATCCTGTCAACATAAGGGATCTTTGCAACCTTAAACAAAAGAAAGGGGAACCATTCTTGATGTTTCTCCAAAGATGGAGACAAATTTGCACAAAGTACCCTTGCAAAATATGCGAGTCTAAGAAACTTGATATATTCTTGGATAATCTCACCCCTAACTTTGGGTATCAAGTCCAACTTCAAGGTCCCCTTAACTTTGATAGTATGATAAAATAGGCTATGAGAATAGAAGCATTCATGGTTAAAAAAGGTGAATTGACCTTGTATAAAGATAACAAGCCAAATTCCTCATCGTCCAACAAAGACAAAGGTAAATTTCCCAACAAAAATAGAGATGTTGTAAATGACAGGGTGGTCGATAACGTGAATTCAACTTCTTTGAATCCGGTCTTTAATCTCACCTCGGGTATACAAGCGGCCAAAGCTGTCGAGAAGGCTACAATCAATACTCAACAGCCTTCTAAATTTTCTGGCAACAAACCTTGGGTAACGCAACCCAAGCATGAATTTACCTCTCTAGGAGAACCACTTGATGTGGTTTACAAAAATTTGGTGCAAAATCAGATTCTTGATCCTTTGGAGAAATATCTATACAATCTGCAACCGAGACCTCACTGGTGGAATGAGAATACTTACTATGATTACCATCAAAACAAAAGTCACAAGACTGCTACTTGTCTCCAATTATGACATAAAGTTTAAGATTTGATCGATAACCAGGTTATTGTTGTGGAGAATCATAACAAGAGTTCAGATCATCAAGTGTTCAAAGATCACTTTCCTCATCATGAGAAAGGTGAATCCTCCAACGCTCAAAATAATAATGCCAAAGTTAATTATGCCAATACCACTTATGATAATGTGATCAACATTACTGAATCAGTGGAAGTGGAATATTGCAATATGTTTACTGGCAAGGGAAGTGGGAATGTTTCTAAACCTAGAACCCCATTTGTCTTGAGAGGCCTTGGGTCTTGATTATCTGAAACTGAAACATCTCAAGATTGTGCCAACGTTGTTACTAGATCTAACGCTAGAATATCTATCAAGGGTCCTAACCCTCTTGCTACTACATCCACACCAAAACAAACTATGGATAAGACTATTGTTGGTTCCACCAAAAAGACCACACAAGTGGTCCCTATGCCTCCTATTGCTGGTTATAGCATTCTTGACAAGCTTCAAAGGACCAATGCTTAGATAACTATTTTTGAGCTATTGAAAATCTCGCCTGCTCATAGGCAGATTCTGGACAAAGCTCTCACTGAAGCTAATGTCCCCAAAGATATCAACTTGGATCAGATTCAATCCATGGTAGGTCATTTGACCTTGCCACATTATTTATCCTTCTCTAAAGAAGATGATCACTCAAGTAGTCACCTGCACAATGCTCTGCTACACATAGAAGTCATGATCGGCAAACATCTAGTTTGCCACATGCTCATTGATAATGGTGCTAGTCTTAATATTTTCTCCACTCATTTTCTTGCTCAACTAGGTTATGGTGAGGATTGCATAGATTCCCACAAGAGAATTATCATAAAATCTTATGATGAGGAAGAGAGAACATCTAAAGGTCTATTTTTGTTACCCATTCAGGTTGGCCTAGTTGAAAGAGAAGTCATATGTCAGCTGCTAGACCTTCCTCTTGCATATAATATTTTTCTAGGAAGACTGTGGATCCACGAGATGCAATCAGTTCCTCCTACATACCATCAATGTATTAAGTTTTCTTTTCAAGGTGCAGAGGTGACCGTTCCCGCTAGCATGGGTTCTTCTTGTAATGCTCTCACTCAGTCAGCTGATAGTCTTGTTCCAACTAATAGAGAATACACTGAACTCTGTGATGCTAAGCTCAAAGATATGGAGCAGACACTAAAAATCATAGACATAGGCATGGGGGGATATCAAATGGAACCCGTGTTGTCATTAGCATCTCTACCCCTGTCTCCTAGATCTTATGGGAGACCTTCTGAACATAGAAAATCTTCCTCTACTCCTAAGATAGTTTATCAGGGTACATTTGTATGGTCTAATACACCATTGGAAGATAAAGATGAGGAAAGAGCTATCAAGGCTTGGCATTGTAAAGGAAAGAACACAGCTAAACAAAATGCCCCGGCTCATGAATTTAATCCTAACAGTGAGGGTCTTAAGATTATGAAATGTTTTGGGTACAAAAGAAGTGGCCCGATAGGTGTGAATGGCAATGGGTTAGTGGAACCTATCCAATCTATAGGTCAAAAGACAAAAGACACCATGGGTTTAGTTTTTAAAAAGGTCTTGTTTTATCTAGGGATTAATAAATTTGTGCCAAAAGTAGAGCCTACACCAGAACCTGAAGGAATGACTGTAGTTGACACTATACAAGATAGCTTAGATGAGGATTTCTTTCCTTATCCCATCCCTCGGGACCTGGAAACATTCTTTGCTGAGCCAGATAAGTTTGTGCCACATACCTATACAGCTAAAACTGACAGTGATTGTAATCAAGCCACTCCATTTGAGACACTAACTTTTGAGTAATGGAAAGACTTACAAGATCCTAACTTCAAAGGAGAATAGTACATACCACCACACTTTCAAGAACAGTTGACACAAGAACAAGCTAGTATTGCAAGAACTCAAAAACCTTCATGGTGCAAGCACCCAAGTCAGAGTTCGGATATAGACTCTCATGAGTATGAGTTTGATAGTTTGTCAGCAGAATATTATGAAAGACTTCTTGACATAAGTGAGGGGTCTAGTGAAAAGCTTAATGAGTCTGAGTCTATAGATGGTAACATGTCTTCTACTTCGGTTGTTAGGGATCAAAAGGATTCAAACACACCTTTGGACAAGATCGGTTCAGCTCTTAGCTTGCTAGTTAACAATTTCTATGAGCATACTGTGAACGCACTTGAACTTTTTGCATCTCTTTCCCTCCAACATCATAAATTAATAGACTGGAATTCCCCTTCTTCATCCAGTGAAGTCCTTACATTCCAGAATGATTACACTTTAGCCTGCTACCTTCATGCTATTGAGCCCATAATGTCCTCCACTAGTGAAGAAAGTGTCAACATGACTGAGGCTGACATCAAGTACCTTAGTCAAAAAATTAAAAGAAGAAAAAATAAGTGTTCTGATGGTGAAAACCACATTATGGCAGTATTAGAGCCAAAAAAAGTAAAAAGAAAAGACGTACCCGAAGGTGAAAACCTCTCTAAGGTGCCTAAGGGTGAGTTACTTGATGCACTTCTGAGTCACTTCTAGGAATGCTCATCAGTATTAATTGAACCAAGTCAGCCATTAAATATGGGAATAGAAGAGCATCCACATATCATTCACGTGGCCAAGTCATTATCTACAGAAGAACTTAAGGAATTTACAGAATTTTTCCAAGAGAAAAAGATAAATTTTGCATGGACATATTTTGACATGCTGGGCATGGATCCTAATCTCATTATGCATCACTTATCAATAGCTCCAGGTGTGAAACCTGTCAAGAAAAAATTTAGAAAGATGCATTCGCCTGTAACTTTATTGATCAAGGCAGAATTGGAAAAACTTCTGAAAGCTGGGTTCATCCGAGTGATTGATTATGCAGATTGGATTTCTAGTATAGTCCTAGTGACTAAACATGAAAAATCTATTAGGGTCTGCACATACCTTAGAGATTTAAATTTGGCATGTCCCAAAGATGATTTTCCACTTCCTAACATTGACATGATCGTGGATATGACAGTGGGATATGAGATGCATTCACTAATGGACAGCTTCTCTGGCTATAATCAGATCAAAATGTGCCAGAGGACCAAGGGAAAACTATTTTTACTTGTGCATGGGGTACATTCTGTTGGAATGTTATGCCCTTTGATTTAAACAATGTTGGGGCTACTTATCAAAGAGCTGTTACTACAATATTTCATGACATGATGCATAGGACAATGGAGGACTACGTGGATGACACACTTGCCATAAGTATGGATAGAAAGACACATCTCACTAATCTAGGCCCTATAATATATCATATGGAGAAATTTAGGTTGCGTCTAAACCCTAAGAAATGTGCATTTGGGGTTACTTCAGGAAAATTACTTGGCTACATCGTCTTTGTAAAAGGAATTGAGGTGGATCCAGAAAAGGTACAAGCTATAATGGAAATGCCACCACCCTATAATATCAAACAAATCAGAGGTCTCCAAGGTTGGCTCCAATATATTAGGTGGTTTATCTCACAATTAGCTGACAAGTCACAACCTTTCACCAAAACTCTGCATAAAGGTGTGACTTATGACTGGAACAAAGAGTGTGAACAGGGTTTCAACAGATTAAATAGTATTAAGTTAATCCACCCATACTGATGCCTCCTATTAAGGGGAAGCCTTTGATCTTATATATCTCAGCAACGGAAACATCCTTGGGTGCTCTCTTGGCCCAAGAAGATCCAAATCATAAAGAAAGAGTTATTTACTACATCAGTAGAACATTGGTCTCTTACGAAATGAATTATTTAGTAATTGAGAAGGCTTGCTTAGCAGTAGTGTTTGCTTTCCAGAAGCTACGACACTACATTTTGGCTCACACTATGAGGCTAATCACAAAGATCAATCCATTGAAATACTTACTTAGTAAAGCTACCCTCACAGGTAGACTAGCTAAATGGGTCATGCTCCTTAGTGAGTTTGATATTTTATATGTTGAGAGAAAAGCTATCAAAGGATAGGCGATTGCGGATCAATTGGCTGAAGCACCTCTTACAGATCACCAACCATTAAAGATGGAATTCCTAGATGAGTCCATTATGCTTCTCACGCATCAGACATGGACAATTTTCTTTGATGTGTCATTCACCCAACAGGGGTCAGGAGCCAGAATTTTGTTTATCACACCTCAGCGGTACTCCTTACTAAAGGCATACAAAATGATGTTCCCTTGTACCAATAATACCACTGAGTATGAAGCTTTGATCAATGGACTCAAGATTTCTATTGAATGGTGAGTGGATGAACTAAAAGTCTTTGGAGACTCACAACTGGTTATCAATCAAGTCAATAACACTTATCAAACCAAAGATGAAAAGTTGGTACCCTATAAAAAGATGGTTAACTGCCTTAAGAATTACTTTGCACATATCACTTTTCAGCATGTTCCCTGGGTGGATAATAAAGTGGCTGATGCTATGGCTACTCTGGCCTCTATGTTGCAAATGCTAGAGAATGATTTCAGACATGAGTTCCTAGTGGAGACATTATGCTACCTTGCCTATGACTCTCCTAACTCCCCAGATGGTCTGTTTAGTAATTGGACATGATTTGTCTTGCTACCACCACATCTACTCTTATCTCCATGACCAAACTATTCCTAACACCTATAGTAGAAATGAAAAATTCCATCTAATCCGTAGTGGTTCACGGTATGTCATCGTAGAAAACAACTTTTATAGACATGGTCTAGATGGTACCCACCTTAGGTGTCTAGAACTTGATGAGTCTAAATGCACATTAGGAGAGGTACATGAAGGCATTTGTGGTTCTCACTCAAATGGTCTAACACTAGCTCGTAAGCTTATTAGAGCTGGTTATTATTGGCCTGATATGGAGAAGGAAGCTATGCAGTTTGCCAAGTCTTGCAAGCAATGTCAACTCCATGGTAACTTGATTCATGCTCAGCTAAGGAGCTCATTCCATCTATCACCTTTTGGCCATTTCATCAGTGGGCTTTCAACTTAGTAGGTCAGATATATCCATCTTCCTTGAGGGGACACAAGTACATCATCACTGCTACAGATTATTTTACTAAATGGGTTGAGGCAGTACGTCTTAGTGTAGCTGATGGAAAATCTATAGCTATGTTTATCTTAAACTACATTATTTGTAGATATGGTGTACCTTCCTCTATTATCACTAACAATGGAGGAAAATTCAAGAACAAAGATCTAACAAATTTATGCACTAAGTTCAAGATCATTCAACATTGGTCTTCTATTTATTACCCCTAGGGTAATGGGCAAGCTGAAGCTTCCAATAAAATAATTCTCAAGATCCTGCACCATATGGTACACAAGGCTGGACGGGATTGACACCTCAAGATTAATCTAGCTTTATGGGCCTATTGCACTAGTATAAGAATGGCAACAGGGGCCATGCCCTTTGCTTTAGTCTATGGCGCAGATGTTGTACTGCCTATTAAGGTTGAGATTCCTACCTTGTGAGTCTCTTTAAAAGGCCTCATTACAGATGATGACATTTGAATATCTCGGCTTCAAGAGCTTGAGTTACTGGATGAACATCGAAAGGTGGCATTCTATCATCTTAGAGAATATCAAAAGAGGATATCAAAGAGCTATAATAAGAAAGTTAGACCAAGAGACTTCCAAATGGGTGATCTCGTCCTAAGAGAGAATCCTAAAAATCACCAACAGCAAACTCAGAAAGGGAAGTTTGAGCTGAACTGGCTTGGTCCTTATATTATTACTGCCCTATTTGGGTCTGGCACTTATCAGCTCTCCACTATAGAAGGTGAATCACTCAAAGAGCCCATCAACACTCTTCACCTGAAGAAATTCTATAGTTGAGATATCTTCTGCATGCTCATGTACATACTTTATTTTATGAGAAAATCCTAAAAATTGTAAAATGTCCTAAAAAAATGATCATCTTAGTGAAAATCTGGCAAACAGACGCTTTGATGTATCTATTATCCCAATGAAAACCCGGTAAACAGGCGCCTTGATAATACAAAAAAAAATGAAAAAATGAAAAAATGAAAAAAATAAAAAAAAATAAAAAAGAACAAAAAATTGAAAAATTGAAAATACAAAAAAAGAGAAAAAGAGAAAAATGTACCATTGATGAAAACCTGGTAAATAGGTGTCATGGTAGAAAAAATAGAATTTTTTCCAAGATGGTGAAAATGTGGTAAATAGGCACCTCTTTTTCTGCAATGTTTTATCGGTCACAACATATCTTGGCTTTCGCGCAGTTGCTATTTCACTTTCCTGCTTCAGTTTGCTTTCCTGCTTCAGTTTGCTTTCCTGCTTTAGTGTGCTTTTGCTTTCATTCATCTTCAAGATTTTTCTTGACCTCACATAGATTGAAATTGGTCATACTCAGGGGCATGTTCTTGGTCTAGGGGGCATTGTCTTATCTTTTGGAGTCTTTCTCCTTTTGCATCAGTCACTAGTGGTTCTCACTGCATCTACCTGCTGATGCCTAGATCTCGTTATCGATTGTTACGCTTGAGAATCTCTCACGACAGTCACCAATGGTTCTCACTGAGTCTATCTACTTTCACTATATTGATGATATTTCTCCCATCATCTCATTACCTATGTTGTCCGACTTCAATCCATTCATTACTTGGGGGCATGGCTTCCCATTTCGGTCACTTTTCTTGTTTACACTTGAGTCAGTAATCTTGTCAAAGGACAACTTTCTACTAGCACAAACTGGTGTTTCTCAACACCTTAATCAAATAGTGTTTTTCAACAGTCTCTTTGGACACATCTGTGTTTTTCAACACACTTCAGATATCTTGCAACGTAAACATCTCTCGATAGGAATCAAATACATTGCACTCACAAGTACAACGGTGTTTTTCAACACCCTAAACATAGACACATTCGTAAACCTTGAAACATGCTGAGATATGATTGACTCTTTCTTGATATGTTGTCTATTCTCATGAATTTTATTTGATATTTTCTTTGTCTACTACATGTTGGTGTGGTTTTGATGATCTGACAATGTCAAATAAATAGGGTGTATTTGATAAGAGCTTCTGCATTAAGGTGGAAAAGCCTCACATCCCTCGATCTTGTTTATTTGTACTCCAAGGGGAGGTTAGAACTATCTCTTTGACTATTATTGCTTTGTTTTTTTACTTGTGAATTGTTACTACATCAAGCTGGAAACAATGTTTGGGTCACCTTGGCTTTTGTGCCTTGGTGCTTATGTTTATTTCCTATATTTTATCCAATGAAAGTCATATTCATATTCTTATGGTCGCAGTGGCACCAAATGATTAGTACCATTGCATTCATTGTATTATATTTATTTCCAAAAAAGTGCATTTTCATACATTCATTTGCATACATACATCCATAAATATGTGTATCCATTATAAGCATAAATCAAATCATACATAGCATTTATCCATCTAACATCTATCATAGCATTTTCATACATCAATAAAACATGTGCATAAACATTTGCATATTCATCCATTGCATACATTTCTAATCCATACATCTAATCATATAGGAAATCATCTCATAAAACATACACATTTAAAGAAATATATACACATGTACAATGATGCTAAAAAAATCAAGCTCATATATATATATATATATATATATATCGATCTAAATGTACAAGGGTGCTACTTGAGCACAATATGTCAAAATGGTGGTACAATATACATCACAATCTAACCACCTAGAGGAGGTGGAGGGGGTAGTATACCCTGATGTTGAGGAGGAGGACTTGGTGGAGGAGGACCCGCTGGAGGTGGTCCTGGTAGAATGATCCGTGCACTAGTATACTCTGTGAAAGGCCAAATCTAATCCACTACCTCAGGTACGGCAATAGTATAAACAACATAATTGTAAGAAGCTTGAGCAGCCTCATATTTGGTCTCTAGTTGTGATCTCGCTAGTAAATCTTGCAACTCCCAAATCTCCCAGTCTCGCTCAGATATCTGTGTATCCCTGATGATCACCTGCGTGTGGAGGTCATCATGTTCTCTATGTGTCTAACAGGCTCTCTCCCTGACTCTCTAGAGAGCCTCCTATAACTATGCTACATATCCACTTGCTGGAGGATCAGTCAGAATAGCATCAGCCATCACTGTATCATCCCCCTACTCCGCAACTCTATCCTGGCTGCCACTGGGCCCAGAACCTACATCTAATCCCATGGATCTCATAGGGATATCTATCTAAAATGTATGGGGCTGTACTACTCTCTCCTACTACTGTAGAGGTGCCTGCTATGGCTGCTGATCCTGAGGCTGCTATCTTGGAGGAGGAACCTGTTGTGCCTGCTGCTGTGGTGGTGGCTGTACCACCTAGGGTATCTGACCCAATGGAGCTATGAATCTGGGGAAAGGGTGTGCTAACATGTAGTCTCTGTATGTAGGTTTCATACCTGCATTTGTCACCGCAACCATATAATCCCACCTAGCTGGTGGTACTCAGGAATCTATCATGTTGTGCCCCCTATCAAGTAATCTCTGCCACCTCTTCTTCATCTCATCGATGAATGGGGCATATGTACAATACTCTAGAGACACATCCTACTACCTCCCAAACTGGCACAATACGTGCATAAGCAAGAAGTGCTTAATGACAACAATGGTACATCCTATAAAAGGACACGAGCAAAACATATATGATAGCTCATGATGAGCATCATCCCAAACCTCAGTGGCCACCCAAGGTTGCCATATGACTGCAGCTATATCATCAATCTGTGCCCTCCACTGCTTAGTCTTACCCATCATGGGTTGGGTCATCAGACCCATGTATTTGTAAATATATCACTCTAATGGCTGCCATGTATCATGGAAAATCAGCCTACATACGGGAAGGTGCTCCCAGGCCTAGATCTGCAAAATGATGACTCTTTCCGCCATAGTACGGGCACCCCAATACATGATCTCATGCATCTCATGGTACATCTGTGTGAGCATCCACTCGCCCCATCCAAAAGTGACTATAGGAACATCCAGCATCTTCTGGAGCATAATGCCCCAGCCACACTCTAAACCATGCTAACCACGATTAGGAACATAGATGATAGCTTAGAAATAGTGCAAGAAGAACTGCTAGAGGATAATCTCTGCCATAAGTCCATATCAACTCCTCCCAGAAGATGGTCTGACCCATCACCAAATCATCCTGAAAGATGACTCTCAAAGCCTGTGTACCATCTCTAGGCTGCGTGTGATACTCTACACGAGCTCCATGGAATGGCACTCTCAAAATCTAGTATACATCCTCCGAAGTCACTGTCATCTCTCCCTGTGGAAAATGAAAAGTATTTGACTCTGAATGGAAATGCTCAACCAAGGCTCCAAGTAGTCTTTGATTTACCTAAATATCAGGTACATCACGTAGATATGTCAATCCCAGCCCATCAATGTGGGCCCCGTCAACATCTGATAATCTCTGTAACAACTCACTGATGATAGGATGATGGGATTTGAAATTGATGTCTTGGAGATCGACCTACAAAGCAAGTCAAAAAATTGGATCAGTACCTCAACAATGATGATTTTTCAAAGCAAAAGACAACAAATGTAGCTATGGACCTATTCTACACATAGTTTAAGATATGGCAACAGGTTGACTCTATGACACAAGAAAAATGAATTTTTTTTACTTTTGCCAGTTTCCCATGTGAGAAAAATCTTTTTTCGCGTGAGGAAACTCTTTTCCTACATGAGCTTTCAGGCTCGTGCAAGGCGGGATGTGTTCTCGTGCGAGATTCTAGAAATCTCGTGTGGTGCGTGCACGCTCTTTGCACGAGCGCTAGGGAGGGTCCCATGCACAGAATCGCTAACCCGTACGAGTATTCAGATTCCTTGCACAAAGGGAAATCATGGCCGGTGCGAGGAAACTATTTTCTCACGCAAGATTGCGCAGGACAAAATTTAAATAGCCTAAAAACATGCTAACACTAAAAAATTGATAAATGTTTTTTAGAAATACAAGATCAGGTTATGAGTACTTAGAGGCGCGTCATACTCCACTGGTCGGTTGTGCCGTCGAGAGCACTCAAATCGATATGTATGTAAGGAAATTCTATCAGTATCAGTTGGAGCCCTCGCCATCACTAAAGTCAAAGGTGAATAATGATTTGAAAATGACCCCTCTGGGCCTTATATAGCCTTTGACCTAATTTTTCAAAGTGGTCCATTTTCTACAAAAGTTGTACCCTTGGCTAAATGGACCATTCTGAATCCATTTTCATGATCAAAATCCAAATTTGACACTCCTAAGAAGCTCAAAATTGCATTTTAAAATTTTGGGACCGACGTGATCGAACACTTGTGCAGTCAATTTTCTGATATTGCTTTCTTGTCAGGATTATCTCTTGTTATCTTTTTTCTCAGATTCTATAATCTTTTCATCAAAGTCAACTCTAGTCAATTCTAGTCAACTTTGGTCAAACCTAATCAATAGGACCTCTTGATCACTCTAAATAGATTCTTCTCTCTCTTGATCTATCTTTCTCTATGATTTCTTTCTCTCATCACTATGATGTGTCATCTTTCAATTTCACTCTCGAGGGGGAAAGATGATTGCATCATTGAATCTTTTCACATTATTCTTGAATCAGTCTGATCTGAAGCAAAAGTCCCCATTGCTAGGGGAATCTCATCACTTGGGGCATATTCAGCTTTTTGTACCTTATGGTCAAAATTGGATATATCATGATCTTGAATCTCTAGGGGAATCATGATGTCTCGTATCTTGTCATCTATCTTTCTAGGTATCTAAGCAATCTAACTCAGATCCTCAAGGATCAAGCTTCGTTCTGGATATGATTCTTGAAATCTCATTGGGTATTGAGGAAATCTAATCCTAATTCTTCAAAGTTACACTTCATTCTGAAGATGACTCTCAAAAACTCTTTAGATCATTATCTAGGCAATCTAACCTGGATCTCGGAGGGCTAACCTTCATATTGGGGTGATCTAAACCTAATTCTGGAGATAGTCCTAGATCTTCATCAACCATTAGTGGACATTGGGGTAATCTAACCCTGATTCTGATCTTCTCTTAGATGATTCTTCTTCTTAATCTAATCAGTGTCTTGGCAACCTAACCTAGACTTTTAAAATCTTCATCTTCACTTCAGACTATTCTTTGAATCAATGCACTGCTCACACATCAATTCAAAGAGGGGAAAAATGTAACACCCCAAAATTGGCACCTTATAATCCAATCAATTTTGGTGCATTTTCTCATCTTCGAATTCCTATTGTACTAGGAAAATTCTTCTCCTAATTGACTTTAATTGACTGAGTTTCAAATGCAGAAAATCCAAATTTGCATAAATCTGACATTATATTTAATTCCTAAATTCTCAGAGTTTATTAGCTAAAAAACCTCTATGATTAATTGATTTAACCCTAAAGTCTTAAGTGATTTTAATTAAATCAATTCCACCCCCTTTTGGCTAATATACATAAAATGAATTGAAAGGTTATTTAATTATTGGATGAATTATCCTCAAAAAGGAATTCCATAATTCCATGTGAAAGGACACTTATGTGACAATAATTCACCCTTTTATTTAAATAATCTTTGCATTTTTGTCTCAAAACAGAATGAAGAGACAACTGTTTCTTTTCAAGAAACTCTTCACTCTCTTTCCATGGTTTTCTATAAATTGGACCTCATTTTCTTCATTTGGAATAATAATTTTGGAGAGCATCAAATCTATAGTCAATTTTGCATTTAATTTATTTCATGGTTTAAGCTTAAAATTTGCATAATTAGGCTAGTTCCAATTGGAATTGAAGATGTATTTCTTTCATTTATGATTCATTTATATTTCTAACATTTCAATTTGATTCTCTCAAAGCTTTCTAGATTAATGGCAAGTTCAATTCTAGTTTAAAAGAAATTTCTTTTTCTAGATTACAAGCATTTCATTCGTAGAATAAGAGTATTTTATTTTCCTAGATTAATTACATTTTGTTTCCATAGATTAGTTGTAATTCAATTCTATATTAATCATTTCTCAATTCATAGGTTAATTGCATCTCTTTTCATAGACTAGTTGCAATTTCAATTTCATAGAGTAATGGAAAATTTGTCTTTTCTTACATTCTAGAAATCCTCCATGTTAGAAATGGTTAGGTTGTTGGCTCTTGTTCTTAGGGTAAACTCAACATCCCCAGCTGATTAGGAGGCAACAAGTCACTTCAATCGAGTTTTCAAGATGAATAGTTCATGTTCATTTTTGTGAATTGAACGATTGTATAATGACTATAATGTGTTTGTGCTGAATTCAGAGGTCCACATTTAGCAGATAACAATTTTTATTTATTATTATGGCATTCTCCAACATGGAAAATCCATCTTCACCCCTTGTTATGGGTTCATTGTGAATCCATTTGTGCAAGCCTTGGAAGGGTGTTCTTGTTGTTGTATTCATGTATGTAGATGTGTGATTGTCACCTGTTGGTTTACCAATTCTTCTAGCTCGGGGGTAGTCTCCTTGAGACCTATGATGGGAGGTGAGCTTCCTATGGTTCTCTTCATGTAATTGTAGGTTTTGAAGTCAAGATAATTGTAGAAAATCTTGGGAGAAATCTCAATTTTGGTGTAGTTGTGTGAGAGAAACTTTAATGTTGCATGGTTACTCCTTTTGTATTGAGATTCACTTCTTGTTTAATGTTGTAATGTTCATATTGGAAGCTTTATCAAGTAAGAGTTGAAGAGCTCTTATTCATTATGTAATAGTTTCATTAAAGGAAGAAATGTTGAATGATATCCATTGATTGTATAGATTATCCATCTTGAAGATGTGTAGTTGTATTTTGAAAGATTACTATAATGTAGATGAAGAATATTTAGTTTCATGCCTATTGTATTTCATTCTTTAGAATAATGAAGTTAATCTTTTATGATAAAATGGTATCCAATAGTGAGAAGAAAGACAATGTAATATTTTTTCATAGCATATGTAATCTTGTGGATTTATAAATCTTGTAATCCTTATAATGTATTTGATTGCAAGTTTCCAAGTTAAAAAAAACACTCCATTCTTCCTTTGGAAATCTATATTCAATTTCAATACGTTTGACACTTTACATTAAATATTCATTGCAACTTCCATTCTTGAGAAGGAAAGATAAAATTGATAACTTTAGTAAATCAAACAAGTTAGTATATTAATGTAGAAATCATCTAATACTAAAATTCAATTGATAGTTCAGTTAGTGTATTGTACTAATAAAATAAATCAAATGCATACAATTAACTATTCCTATAATAAAATTAAGAAATCAATGATAGAAGCTAAACCAAAATAATACCAATGTTACTTTCCAGAATTTTAGAGTAAAAATGCTCTCTGAAATTTGTATGAGAAGGAAAATAATTCTACTTGCCATAGAGAATATTCCCTCCCTATGATGATTTTTCCTAATTAGAGTTAGTGTTCTAACTCCCTAACCTACCCTTATTGTTAGTTACTAAACTCTATATAAATGAAAAAATTTCCTAACATGACTTGTAAAACACATCCCTTCCCATAAATGGGTGCAAGATATAGTGACAAAAGTCACATTAAAAAAAATGTTATTAAAATGTTGATGGGTAACAAGTCTCACATGTCATTATATTCTTTTCCCCAAGTCAAATCTCTTACTCTCTTACCATGTGTGGGTTTGGGAGGGCTGACATGGCATTAAATACAAATCATTATGACAAGAGACTCTTCCCCATTCTATGCGTACTTTGGTCTAACATGGGGATATGAGTAAACTCTATTATAGTCTAAAAAAAAGGGGAAACATTGAAGTAGACCCCACCTCTCCTTGTTTCAAGCCCATGCCTTTTCAAAAATGTTTCCCATGCATAAAAATCACACCACCTTTTGGGTAGAATGGGAATTCCATCACCCCACCCAATTGGCAAGTGGGTCATGGGGATAAGGGGTGATGTGATAGGTAGTTAGTAGGATAGGTAGATAGGTAGTTAGTAGGTAGTTAGTAGGATAGCTAGTGGGGAATTAAATTAGTTTAAGTTAGTTAAATAGATTTACTCCTCATTGTTTTATTTATATTATGTAGATTTGTTTAGATATAGTTTTATGGTGTAGTTAATTATTAGATTATTAGATTTAGTTTTTTATGCAAAATGTATAGATATGCTAATATGTTAATGGAATTATACTTTTAATTAAATAGCCTATTAGAGTAATGGATTTATTAACATGTTCACATTTAATTAGTTTTGAAACAACTTATTAAAATTATAATCTATTTCATCCAAGGGTTAATTATTTAAATGGATCATTAACATTAGTTAGTTTAGGTTATTTTTGAAATTGTGAATTTGTGAATTAGTTAATAAGGTGTTGGCCTAGTGAATTAATTTGCTTAATTTAATTTAATTTAATTTAATTTAATTTAATTTATAAGAGGACTTTATTACATCTTGTAATGGTAGTTTTACTAATGCACCTTGTATGTTTAGATAACACTTCATGCTAGTTCACATTACCCAATTTAATGTCGAATATAATTCAATTATTAATATGGTTAACTCATGAACTAATAACATAGGAAAATTATCGATTATGTTAACGAATCACATACGAAAGATAAAACCTAGTCACATATACCTTTTAGGTTATTATTACTGGAATGAAATTGGTTAGATAATTAAAGCCCTTGTTCGCAAGGGGATTGAAGGATAAACATTGTCGAGTAGGTTATGATAGAATTGGGTCCATCATGATCAGAAATTCCAAAGTGGAAATTGTACCCACTAGGGTTCTACTTTATGAAAAAACTTAACCCTAAGTTGTGACCAATTTAACCGTAGTCGACTTATCCTTATTCATTGAATGTTACTCCCTCTCACCTCTAAGTTTTTAAAAAAAAAAAAATTGTTGCATTTTGCTGGTTAAATTTTGGGCATGACATTTGGTATCAAAGTAGTGTTTCAACACTAGGAACCTAACCCATTACATTTCAACTCATTCAAAACTTAAATTATTGTGTAGGATTCCTGTCATCACCAGAGCTAACTGACAAGGCACAGGTCGTAGAGCTCCCCATGTTGGGGCAGGACAGGAGGATCCACCACCTCCACCACATCCACCACCTCAGAACCCTAACCAAGATATTTTGGATGTTCTCCAAAATATAATTGGGGTAATTCAGCAGAGACTACCACCCATAGTTCAGCAGCAGATTCCTAAAGGGGAAGCACATATTTCAGAAGATGATAGAATAGTTAGCAAAGAGAGGAGTAGGAGTCCCCCACCCAGGCCAGTTGAGATTCATGGTGATCATGATGGTGAGTAAGTTCATTGGGTTGTAATAGCATGCGAGCATGAGATACGTGCCATAGAGAGACCCCTCAGAGATGTTGGAGATGAGATCTGAGAGTTATTGTGAATCTAGCCACCCTTATTTTTGGGATCAGAAGATGGGTCAATAGTAGAGGCCTGGTTACAGAGTTTAAAATGATGTTTTGGATTGCACCCTTACAGGAGTAATATCAAGGCACGACTTGCAATCCATCTCCTATGAGAGAAGGCCTCCACTTGGTGGGAGAAGGAGGTGTCCATAGGTAAAGTGAGTATTGACACACTCACTTGGGAGAATTTTGTGACCCATTTTTGAGAGAGATACCTCTCTAAGCATTTCAAACAAAGATAGATAGAGGAGTTCCATGATCTCTAGCAGAGAGGTCTTATAGTGGCCCACTACGAGAGTTAGTTTCTTGAGCTCCTTTCATATTTTGATTACATGAAGGATGAGAAACTACGTATCCACCATTTCATTAAGGGACTTAATATGTCTCTTCAAGGCATGGTACACCTAGCCTTTCCTACCACATTCAAAGAGATAGTTGAGATGACACTTGTAGCTGAGGATATCTATACTAGATAGGAGTCTTATTATCGATCTCAGCACCAAAACCCCTCTTCCCAGTAGTCAAGACAACAGACACCCCCTTGTAAAGGGAAACATAATCACTCAGTAGGATCCTTTAAGAGTCAACTGTCTTAGCAGCAAAGATCTTAGCAGGATTCTAGATAGAGGCATTCATAGATTTATTAGGGCTCTAAGCCCAAATAGTGGAATTCTTAGGGCCCTAGATAGGATCGTAGGACACATCCCCTTAGACATAGTTAGCTAGGACTCATCAGTCCTCTAGGGGTGGATGCAGTGGTTCTAGTAGGACTGGAGGGTCATAGTAGCCTAGGACATAGGGAGTATAGATTCAAACCTGAGGGCCATATTACACTTGTTGTGGTATGGGTCATATAGCGAGAGAGTTCCCACAAGGACAGTCACTTGGTAGTCAGAGAGGAGCTACTTCAGAGCCTACATTTGGAGATATGGGTAGATCCCATAGATTTTTTGCAGTGGTTGATAACCGCTGGGCTAAGCACCAAGCCACGGTCATAGAGGCCATAGGTATGAATCAGGGTATCAGTGTTTCTATCTTCTTTGATTCAAGAGCCACATACTCCTTTAAATCTCCCTATGTAGTGGAGCATTGTGGGCTGGTGGTAGTTAGATAGGATGTCGGTTGGGAGGTCGAGTTAGCTTCAGGAGCTAGAGTGTCTGCTAGTTCTTTAGTTTGCAATTGTCAGATTCAAATTGGAGATTTAATCACAATGACTGATCTCCGCATTACCCCTCTAGGTTCTTATGATGTGGTCCTTGGCATGGATTGGCTATATGCCTATAGAGCCAAGATGGATTTTTGTCACAAGAGGGTTGAGTGTGTTGATGATCATGGTAGCTCTATGGTGGTATTTGGGGTACAAAGACCCATATCCCTTTGCAAGATATCTGCTATGTAGCTTAGGCAGTGCATGCGGAAGGGATGTTAGTTATTTTCCATCACCATTAGTGATAGAGAGGAGGATTCAAAGGGGGAGCCTTCGCTTGAGGATTATCCTATAATTTAGGAGTTTGCAGATGTATTTCCTACCAAGCTACCTGGTATGCCTCCACCTAGGGCAGTTGATTTTCACAGAGACCTTTTACCAGGAGCCAAGCCCGTATCTAGAGCACCCTACAAGATGACCACACATGAGCTCAATAAGCTCAAGATTTAGTTAGAAGAGCTCTTTAAGAAAGGGCATATCCGACTAGTGTATCACCTTGGGGTGCACCAGTTATTTTTGTGAAGAAGAAGGATGGATCACTGAGATTGTGCATTGATTATCAACAGTTGAATAAAGTAACAATTAAGAACCAATACCCACTTCCCAGGGTTGATGATTTGTTTGATCAGTTGTAGTGTGCCCAAGTGTTCTCGAAGATAGATCTGAAGTTGAGGTACCATCAGTTATAGATTGTGGAAAGTGATATCCATAAGACTTCTTTTCACATGAGGTATGGTCACTATGAGTTTATAGTAGTGCCATTTGGCCTCATGAATGCTCCAGCTATGTTCATGAGCCTCATGAATGGAGTATTTCATACATTCTTGGATAAATTTGTGTTAATGTTCCTTGATGACATTTTGATATATTCTCATAATGAGGAGGAGCATGAGGAGCATCTGAGACAGGTTTTGCAGTGTTTGAGAGAGAATCAGTTATATGGAAGCTTGTCAAAGTGTGCCTTCTTTAGACCCGAGGTGCATTATCTTGTTTATGTTATATCTGGTGAATGGATCTTTGTAGACCCATCGAAGATTAGAACCATTATGGATTGGATGACACCCACCAGTGTCACTAAGGTCAGAAGTTTTATGGGCTTAGAAGGATATTATAGATGCTTCATGGAAGGATTTTCTAGAGTATCTTATCCCATCACCTCCCTTCAGAAAAAGGGGAAGAAGTATGAATGGATAGAGAAGTGTGAGAGATATTTCCAGGAGGTCAAGAGACCCCTCACTAGAGCACCGATTTTAGCAGTGCCAGATCCTTTGGCATATTTTGTTGTATGTACGGATGCTTCATTAGATGGTTTAGGAGTAGTCCTTATGCAGGAGGGTTATCCTATAGCTTTCGAGTCTAGGAAGCTAAAGACTCATGAGATTAATTATCCTACTCATGACCTAGGACTCACAGTGGTGGTTCAAGCCTTAGTGAGATGGTGATACTTCCTTCTAGGTCACCGATTTGAGCTTCATTTAGATCACTAGAGCCTACAGTATATCTTTACACAGCCCAATCTTAATGCTAGGCAGAGGAGATGGATAGAGCTTTTGTGTGACTATGATTTTGATGTTTATTACATCAAAGGGAAGGAGAATGTAGTTGTAGATGCCTTGAGTAGGAGGCGACACAAGCTCTCATCTATGACTACTATTATAGATTTGAGGGAGTGCATTTTGCATCAGTTGCCAGAGGATGGATTATATGTGGAGGTTTGTCAGTTTATCCATTATTAGAAACCCCTTGAGGGGAAATTTGCATAGTATTCTTTAGAGTATGATGGACTTCTATGTCATAGGGGACACATATATGTACCTTCTACGGGTGACTTGCGAGAGTTTATTATGCTTGAGGCTCACAGAGCACCTTATGCAGCTCATCTAGGAGTTAAGAAGTTGCATGCTAATCTGAGACAGTTGTATCATTGGCTGGGCATGAGATTGCAGATTGCCAGCATAGTTACTAGATGTCTAGAGTGCTAGAGAGTGAAGGAAGAGCACAGTCATCTAGGTGGGCTCCTATAGGCACATTAGATTGTCGAGTGGAAGTGGGATACTATATCTATAGACTTCATTGTTGGTTTTTCTATGTCTTCTCACCACCATGATGCCATCTTGGTGACAGTCAACATGTTGACCAAGGTTGCCCACTTCTCACCCGTGCGTACTACATTCACTACACAAGACATAGCTTAGGTCTTTTTGTGGGACATCGTTAGACTTCATGGCATTCCCCATAAGATCATCTCTAATAGAGACTCCTTGTTCAAATCAAATTTTTGGAGAGAGTTACAGGTAGTGTTGGGCACTAGACTAAATTTTAGTACGACATGTCACCCTCAAATAGATGGATAGACAAAGAGGGTTAACTAGGTGTTAGAGGATATGTTACATATGTATGTGATGGACCATCAGTTCAAGTGGGAGGAATACCTACATCTGGTCAAGTTTGCCTATAATAATGAGCATCATTCTTATATAGGTATGCCGCCATATCATGCCCTGTATGGTAGACCATGCAAGAGACCACTGATTTGGGATAGGATCGATGATAGAGTATCTTTTGGACCTTAGTTGGTCAAGGATATGGAGTAGAAGGTAGTCTTAATTAGAAAACATCTTAAAGAGGCTCAGGATTGGCTGAAGAAGTATGCAGATGTGAAGCGGGTTGATCATGAGTATATGGTTGCAAATAGGGTCTTCTTGAGAGTGTGCCCGCATAAGAGTCCAATCCATTTTGG
>MU228062.1:2537808-2575327 GCA_018584345.1 Thuja plicata | reverse complement strand
ATCATAGCATTTTCATACATCAATAAAACATGTGCATAAACATTTGCATATTCATCCATTGCATACATTTCTAATCCATACATCTAATCATATAGGAAATCATCTCATAAAACATACACATTTAAAGAAATATATACACATGTACAATGATGCTAAAAAAATCAAGCTCATATATATATATATATATATATATATCGATCTAAATGTACAAGGGTGCTACTTGAGCACAATATGTCAAAATGGTGGTACAATATACATCACAATCTAACCACCTAGAGGAGGTGGAGGGGGTAGTATACCCTGATGTTGAGGAGGAGGACTTGGTGGAGGAGGACCCGCTGGAGGTGGTCCTGGTAGAATGATCCGTGCACTAGTATACTCTGTGAAAGGCCAAATCTAATCCACTACCTCAGGTACGGCAATAGTATAAACAACATAATTGTAAGAAGCTTGAGCAGCCTCATATTTGGTCTCTAGTTGTGATCTCGCTAGTAAATCTTGCAACTCCCAAATCTCCCAGTCTCGCTCAGATATCTGTGTATCCCTGATGATCACCTGCGTGTGGAGGTCATCATGTTCTCTATGTGTCTAACAGGCTCTCTCCCTGACTCTCTAGAGAGCCTCCTATAACTATGCTACATATCCACTTGCTGGAGGATCAGTCAGAATAGCATCAGCCATCACTGTATCATCCCCCTACTCCGCAACTCTATCCTGGCTGCCACTGGGCCCAGAACCTACATCTAATCCCATGGATCTCATAGGGATATCTATCTAAAATGTATGGGGCTGTACTACTCTCTCCTACTACTGTAGAGGTGCCTGCTATGGCTGCTGATCCTGAGGCTGCTATCTTGGAGGAGGAACCTGTTGTGCCTGCTGCTGTGGTGGTGGCTGTACCACCTAGGGTATCTGACCCAATGGAGCTATGAATCTGGGGAAAGGGTGTGCTAACATGTAGTCTCTGTATGTAGGTTTCATACCTGCATTTGTCACCGCAACCATATAATCCCACCTAGCTGGTGGTACTCAGGAATCTATCATGTTGTGCCCCCTATCAAGTAATCTCTGCCACCTCTTCTTCATCTCATCGATGAATGGGGCATATGTACAATACTCTAGAGACACATCCTACTACCTCCCAAACTGGCACAATACGTGCATAAGCAAGAAGTGCTTAATGACAACAATGGTACATCCTATAAAAGGACACGAGCAAAACATATATGATAGCTCATGATGAGCATCATCCCAAACCTCAGTGGCCACCCAAGGTTGCCATATGACTGCAGCTATATCATCAATCTGTGCCCTCCACTGCTTAGTCTTACCCATCATGGGTTGGGTCATCAGACCCATGTATTTGTAAATATATCACTCTAATGGCTGCCATGTATCATGGAAAATCAGCCTACATACGGGAAGGTGCTCCCAGGCCTAGATCTGCAAAATGATGACTCTTTCCGCCATAGTACGGGCACCCCAATACATGATCTCATGCATCTCATGGTACATCTGTGTGAGCATCCACTCGCCCCATCCAAAAGTGACTATAGGAACATCCAGCATCTTCTGGAGCATAATGCCCCAGCCACACTCTAAACCATGCTAACCACGATTAGGAACATAGATGATAGCTTAGAAATAGTGCAAGAAGAACTGCTAGAGGATAATCTCTGCCATAAGTCCATATCAACTCCTCCCAGAAGATGGTCTGACCCATCACCAAATCATCCTGAAAGATGACTCTCAAAGCCTGTGTACCATCTCTAGGCTGCGTGTGATACTCTACACGAGCTCCATGGAATGGCACTCTCAAAATCTAGTATACATCCTCCGAAGTCACTGTCATCTCTCCCTGTGGAAAATGAAAAGTATTTGACTCTGAATGGAAATGCTCAACCAAGGCTCCAAGTAGTCTTTGATTTACCTAAATATCAGGTACATCACGTAGATATGTCAATCCCAGCCCATCAATGTGGGCCCCGTCAACATCTGATAATCTCTGTAACAACTCACTGATGATAGGATGATGGGATTTGAAATTGATGTCTTGGAGATCGACCTACAAAGCAAGTCAAAAAATTGGATCAGTACCTCAACAATGATGATTTTTCAAAGCAAAAGACAACAAATGTAGCTATGGACCTATTCTACACATAGTTTAAGATATGGCAACAGGTTGACTCTATGACACAAGAAAAATGAATTTTTTTTACTTTTGCCAGTTTCCCATGTGAGAAAAATCTTTTTTCGCGTGAGGAAACTCTTTTCCTACATGAGCTTTCAGGCTCGTGCAAGGCGGGATGTGTTCTCGTGCGAGATTCTAGAAATCTCGTGTGGTGCGTGCACGCTCTTTGCACGAGCGCTAGGGAGGGTCCCATGCACAGAATCGCTAACCCGTACGAGTATTCAGATTCCTTGCACAAAGGGAAATCATGGCCGGTGCGAGGAAACTATTTTCTCACGCAAGATTGCGCAGGACAAAATTTAAATAGCCTAAAAACATGCTAACACTAAAAAATTGATAAATGTTTTTTAGAAATACAAGATCAGGTTATGAGTACTTAGAGGCGCGTCATACTCCACTGGTCGGTTGTGCCGTCGAGAGCACTCAAATCGATATGTATGTAAGGAAATTCTATCAGTATCAGTTGGAGCCCTCGCCATCACTAAAGTCAAAGGTGAATAATGATTTGAAAATGACCCCTCTGGGCCTTATATAGCCTTTGACCTAATTTTTCAAAGTGGTCCATTTTCTACAAAAGTTGTACCCTTGGCTAAATGGACCATTCTGAATCCATTTTCATGATCAAAATCCAAATTTGACACTCCTAAGAAGCTCAAAATTGCATTTTAAAATTTTGGGACCGACGTGATCGAACACTTGTGCAGTCAATTTTCTGATATTGCTTTCTTGTCAGGATTATCTCTTGTTATCTTTTTTCTCAGATTCTATAATCTTTTCATCAAAGTCAACTCTAGTCAATTCTAGTCAACTTTGGTCAAACCTAATCAATAGGACCTCTTGATCACTCTAAATAGATTCTTCTCTCTCTTGATCTATCTTTCTCTATGATTTCTTTCTCTCATCACTATGATGTGTCATCTTTCAATTTCACTCTCGAGGGGGAAAGATGATTGCATCATTGAATCTTTTCACATTATTCTTGAATCAGTCTGATCTGAAGCAAAAGTCCCCATTGCTAGGGGAATCTCATCACTTGGGGCATATTCAGCTTTTTGTACCTTATGGTCAAAATTGGATATATCATGATCTTGAATCTCTAGGGGAATCATGATGTCTCGTATCTTGTCATCTATCTTTCTAGGTATCTAAGCAATCTAACTCAGATCCTCAAGGATCAAGCTTCGTTCTGGATATGATTCTTGAAATCTCATTGGGTATTGAGGAAATCTAATCCTAATTCTTCAAAGTTACACTTCATTCTGAAGATGACTCTCAAAAACTCTTTAGATCATTATCTAGGCAATCTAACCTGGATCTCGGAGGGCTAACCTTCATATTGGGGTGATCTAAACCTAATTCTGGAGATAGTCCTAGATCTTCATCAACCATTAGTGGACATTGGGGTAATCTAACCCTGATTCTGATCTTCTCTTAGATGATTCTTCTTCTTAATCTAATCAGTGTCTTGGCAACCTAACCTAGACTTTTAAAATCTTCATCTTCACTTCAGACTATTCTTTGAATCAATGCACTGCTCACACATCAATTCAAAGAGGGGAAAAATGTAACACCCCAAAATTGGCACCTTATAATCCAATCAATTTTGGTGCATTTTCTCATCTTCGAATTCCTATTGTACTAGGAAAATTCTTCTCCTAATTGACTTTAATTGACTGAGTTTCAAATGCAGAAAATCCAAATTTGCATAAATCTGACATTATATTTAATTCCTAAATTCTCAGAGTTTATTAGCTAAAAAACCTCTATGATTAATTGATTTAACCCTAAAGTCTTAAGTGATTTTAATTAAATCAATTCCACCCCCTTTTGGCTAATATACATAAAATGAATTGAAAGGTTATTTAATTATTGGATGAATTATCCTCAAAAAGGAATTCCATAATTCCATGTGAAAGGACACTTATGTGACAATAATTCACCCTTTTATTTAAATAATCTTTGCATTTTTGTCTCAAAACAGAATGAAGAGACAACTGTTTCTTTTCAAGAAACTCTTCACTCTCTTTCCATGGTTTTCTATAAATTGGACCTCATTTTCTTCATTTGGAATAATAATTTTGGAGAGCATCAAATCTATAGTCAATTTTGCATTTAATTTATTTCATGGTTTAAGCTTAAAATTTGCATAATTAGGCTAGTTCCAATTGGAATTGAAGATGTATTTCTTTCATTTATGATTCATTTATATTTCTAACATTTCAATTTGATTCTCTCAAAGCTTTCTAGATTAATGGCAAGTTCAATTCTAGTTTAAAAGAAATTTCTTTTTCTAGATTACAAGCATTTCATTCGTAGAATAAGAGTATTTTATTTTCCTAGATTAATTACATTTTGTTTCCATAGATTAGTTGTAATTCAATTCTATATTAATCATTTCTCAATTCATAGGTTAATTGCATCTCTTTTCATAGACTAGTTGCAATTTCAATTTCATAGAGTAATGGAAAATTTGTCTTTTCTTACATTCTAGAAATCCTCCATGTTAGAAATGGTTAGGTTGTTGGCTCTTGTTCTTAGGGTAAACTCAACATCCCCAGCTGATTAGGAGGCAACAAGTCACTTCAATCGAGTTTTCAAGATGAATAGTTCATGTTCATTTTTGTGAATTGAACGATTGTATAATGACTATAATGTGTTTGTGCTGAATTCAGAGGTCCACATTTAGCAGATAACAATTTTTATTTATTATTATGGCATTCTCCAACATGGAAAATCCATCTTCACCCCTTGTTATGGGTTCATTGTGAATCCATTTGTGCAAGCCTTGGAAGGGTGTTCTTGTTGTTGTATTCATGTATGTAGATGTGTGATTGTCACCTGTTGGTTTACCAATTCTTCTAGCTCGGGGGTAGTCTCCTTGAGACCTATGATGGGAGGTGAGCTTCCTATGGTTCTCTTCATGTAATTGTAGGTTTTGAAGTCAAGATAATTGTAGAAAATCTTGGGAGAAATCTCAATTTTGGTGTAGTTGTGTGAGAGAAACTTTAATGTTGCATGGTTACTCCTTTTGTATTGAGATTCACTTCTTGTTTAATGTTGTAATGTTCATATTGGAAGCTTTATCAAGTAAGAGTTGAAGAGCTCTTATTCATTATGTAATAGTTTCATTAAAGGAAGAAATGTTGAATGATATCCATTGATTGTATAGATTATCCATCTTGAAGATGTGTAGTTGTATTTTGAAAGATTACTATAATGTAGATGAAGAATATTTAGTTTCATGCCTATTGTATTTCATTCTTTAGAATAATGAAGTTAATCTTTTATGATAAAATGGTATCCAATAGTGAGAAGAAAGACAATGTAATATTTTTTCATAGCATATGTAATCTTGTGGATTTATAAATCTTGTAATCCTTATAATGTATTTGATTGCAAGTTTCCAAGTTAAAAAAAACACTCCATTCTTCCTTTGGAAATCTATATTCAATTTCAATACGTTTGACACTTTACATTAAATATTCATTGCAACTTCCATTCTTGAGAAGGAAAGATAAAATTGATAACTTTAGTAAATCAAACAAGTTAGTATATTAATGTAGAAATCATCTAATACTAAAATTCAATTGATAGTTCAGTTAGTGTATTGTACTAATAAAATAAATCAAATGCATACAATTAACTATTCCTATAATAAAATTAAGAAATCAATGATAGAAGCTAAACCAAAATAATACCAATGTTACTTTCCAGAATTTTAGAGTAAAAATGCTCTCTGAAATTTGTATGAGAAGGAAAATAATTCTACTTGCCATAGAGAATATTCCCTCCCTATGATGATTTTTCCTAATTAGAGTTAGTGTTCTAACTCCCTAACCTACCCTTATTGTTAGTTACTAAACTCTATATAAATGAAAAAATTTCCTAACATGACTTGTAAAACACATCCCTTCCCATAAATGGGTGCAAGATATAGTGACAAAAGTCACATTAAAAAAAATGTTATTAAAATGTTGATGGGTAACAAGTCTCACATGTCATTATATTCTTTTCCCCAAGTCAAATCTCTTACTCTCTTACCATGTGTGGGTTTGGGAGGGCTGACATGGCATTAAATACAAATCATTATGACAAGAGACTCTTCCCCATTCTATGCGTACTTTGGTCTAACATGGGGATATGAGTAAACTCTATTATAGTCTAAAAAAAAGGGGAAACATTGAAGTAGACCCCACCTCTCCTTGTTTCAAGCCCATGCCTTTTCAAAAATGTTTCCCATGCATAAAAATCACACCACCTTTTGGGTAGAATGGGAATTCCATCACCCCACCCAATTGGCAAGTGGGTCATGGGGATAAGGGGTGATGTGATAGGTAGTTAGTAGGATAGGTAGATAGGTAGTTAGTAGGTAGTTAGTAGGATAGCTAGTGGGGAATTAAATTAGTTTAAGTTAGTTAAATAGATTTACTCCTCATTGTTTTATTTATATTATGTAGATTTGTTTAGATATAGTTTTATGGTGTAGTTAATTATTAGATTATTAGATTTAGTTTTTTATGCAAAATGTATAGATATGCTAATATGTTAATGGAATTATACTTTTAATTAAATAGCCTATTAGAGTAATGGATTTATTAACATGTTCACATTTAATTAGTTTTGAAACAACTTATTAAAATTATAATCTATTTCATCCAAGGGTTAATTATTTAAATGGATCATTAACATTAGTTAGTTTAGGTTATTTTTGAAATTGTGAATTTGTGAATTAGTTAATAAGGTGTTGGCCTAGTGAATTAATTTGCTTAATTTAATTTAATTTAATTTAATTTAATTTAATTTATAAGAGGACTTTATTACATCTTGTAATGGTAGTTTTACTAATGCACCTTGTATGTTTAGATAACACTTCATGCTAGTTCACATTACCCAATTTAATGTCGAATATAATTCAATTATTAATATGGTTAACTCATGAACTAATAACATAGGAAAATTATCGATTATGTTAACGAATCACATACGAAAGATAAAACCTAGTCACATATACCTTTTAGGTTATTATTACTGGAATGAAATTGGTTAGATAATTAAAGCCCTTGTTCGCAAGGGGATTGAAGGATAAACATTGTCGAGTAGGTTATGATAGAATTGGGTCCATCATGATCAGAAATTCCAAAGTGGAAATTGTACCCACTAGGGTTCTACTTTATGAAAAAACTTAACCCTAAGTTGTGACCAATTTAACCGTAGTCGACTTATCCTTATTCATTGAATGTTACTCCCTCTCACCTCTAAGTTTTTAAAAAAAAAAAAATTGTTGCATTTTGCTGGTTAAATTTTGGGCATGACATTTGGTATCAAAGTAGTGTTTCAACACTAGGAACCTAACCCATTACATTTCAACTCATTCAAAACTTAAATTATTGTGTAGGATTCCTGTCATCACCAGAGCTAACTGACAAGGCACAGGTCGTAGAGCTCCCCATGTTGGGGCAGGACAGGAGGATCCACCACCTCCACCACATCCACCACCTCAGAACCCTAACCAAGATATTTTGGATGTTCTCCAAAATATAATTGGGGTAATTCAGCAGAGACTACCACCCATAGTTCAGCAGCAGATTCCTAAAGGGGAAGCACATATTTCAGAAGATGATAGAATAGTTAGCAAAGAGAGGAGTAGGAGTCCCCCACCCAGGCCAGTTGAGATTCATGGTGATCATGATGGTGAGTAAGTTCATTGGGTTGTAATAGCATGCGAGCATGAGATACGTGCCATAGAGAGACCCCTCAGAGATGTTGGAGATGAGATCTGAGAGTTATTGTGAATCTAGCCACCCTTATTTTTGGGATCAGAAGATGGGTCAATAGTAGAGGCCTGGTTACAGAGTTTAAAATGATGTTTTGGATTGCACCCTTACAGGAGTAATATCAAGGCACGACTTGCAATCCATCTCCTATGAGAGAAGGCCTCCACTTGGTGGGAGAAGGAGGTGTCCATAGGTAAAGTGAGTATTGACACACTCACTTGGGAGAATTTTGTGACCCATTTTTGAGAGAGATACCTCTCTAAGCATTTCAAACAAAGATAGATAGAGGAGTTCCATGATCTCTAGCAGAGAGGTCTTATAGTGGCCCACTACGAGAGTTAGTTTCTTGAGCTCCTTTCATATTTTGATTACATGAAGGATGAGAAACTACGTATCCACCATTTCATTAAGGGACTTAATATGTCTCTTCAAGGCATGGTACACCTAGCCTTTCCTACCACATTCAAAGAGATAGTTGAGATGACACTTGTAGCTGAGGATATCTATACTAGATAGGAGTCTTATTATCGATCTCAGCACCAAAACCCCTCTTCCCAGTAGTCAAGACAACAGACACCCCCTTGTAAAGGGAAACATAATCACTCAGTAGGATCCTTTAAGAGTCAACTGTCTTAGCAGCAAAGATCTTAGCAGGATTCTAGATAGAGGCATTCATAGATTTATTAGGGCTCTAAGCCCAAATAGTGGAATTCTTAGGGCCCTAGATAGGATCGTAGGACACATCCCCTTAGACATAGTTAGCTAGGACTCATCAGTCCTCTAGGGGTGGATGCAGTGGTTCTAGTAGGACTGGAGGGTCATAGTAGCCTAGGACATAGGGAGTATAGATTCAAACCTGAGGGCCATATTACACTTGTTGTGGTATGGGTCATATAGCGAGAGAGTTCCCACAAGGACAGTCACTTGGTAGTCAGAGAGGAGCTACTTCAGAGCCTACATTTGGAGATATGGGTAGATCCCATAGATTTTTTGCAGTGGTTGATAACCGCTGGGCTAAGCACCAAGCCACGGTCATAGAGGCCATAGGTATGAATCAGGGTATCAGTGTTTCTATCTTCTTTGATTCAAGAGCCACATACTCCTTTAAATCTCCCTATGTAGTGGAGCATTGTGGGCTGGTGGTAGTTAGATAGGATGTCGGTTGGGAGGTCGAGTTAGCTTCAGGAGCTAGAGTGTCTGCTAGTTCTTTAGTTTGCAATTGTCAGATTCAAATTGGAGATTTAATCACAATGACTGATCTCCGCATTACCCCTCTAGGTTCTTATGATGTGGTCCTTGGCATGGATTGGCTATATGCCTATAGAGCCAAGATGGATTTTTGTCACAAGAGGGTTGAGTGTGTTGATGATCATGGTAGCTCTATGGTGGTATTTGGGGTACAAAGACCCATATCCCTTTGCAAGATATCTGCTATGTAGCTTAGGCAGTGCATGCGGAAGGGATGTTAGTTATTTTCCATCACCATTAGTGATAGAGAGGAGGATTCAAAGGGGGAGCCTTCGCTTGAGGATTATCCTATAATTTAGGAGTTTGCAGATGTATTTCCTACCAAGCTACCTGGTATGCCTCCACCTAGGGCAGTTGATTTTCACAGAGACCTTTTACCAGGAGCCAAGCCCGTATCTAGAGCACCCTACAAGATGACCACACATGAGCTCAATAAGCTCAAGATTTAGTTAGAAGAGCTCTTTAAGAAAGGGCATATCCGACTAGTGTATCACCTTGGGGTGCACCAGTTATTTTTGTGAAGAAGAAGGATGGATCACTGAGATTGTGCATTGATTATCAACAGTTGAATAAAGTAACAATTAAGAACCAATACCCACTTCCCAGGGTTGATGATTTGTTTGATCAGTTGTAGTGTGCCCAAGTGTTCTCGAAGATAGATCTGAAGTTGAGGTACCATCAGTTATAGATTGTGGAAAGTGATATCCATAAGACTTCTTTTCACATGAGGTATGGTCACTATGAGTTTATAGTAGTGCCATTTGGCCTCATGAATGCTCCAGCTATGTTCATGAGCCTCATGAATGGAGTATTTCATACATTCTTGGATAAATTTGTGTTAATGTTCCTTGATGACATTTTGATATATTCTCATAATGAGGAGGAGCATGAGGAGCATCTGAGACAGGTTTTGCAGTGTTTGAGAGAGAATCAGTTATATGGAAGCTTGTCAAAGTGTGCCTTCTTTAGACCCGAGGTGCATTATCTTGTTTATGTTATATCTGGTGAATGGATCTTTGTAGACCCATCGAAGATTAGAACCATTATGGATTGGATGACACCCACCAGTGTCACTAAGGTCAGAAGTTTTATGGGCTTAGAAGGATATTATAGATGCTTCATGGAAGGATTTTCTAGAGTATCTTATCCCATCACCTCCCTTCAGAAAAAGGGGAAGAAGTATGAATGGATAGAGAAGTGTGAGAGATATTTCCAGGAGGTCAAGAGACCCCTCACTAGAGCACCGATTTTAGCAGTGCCAGATCCTTTGGCATATTTTGTTGTATGTACGGATGCTTCATTAGATGGTTTAGGAGTAGTCCTTATGCAGGAGGGTTATCCTATAGCTTTCGAGTCTAGGAAGCTAAAGACTCATGAGATTAATTATCCTACTCATGACCTAGGACTCACAGTGGTGGTTCAAGCCTTAGTGAGATGGTGATACTTCCTTCTAGGTCACCGATTTGAGCTTCATTTAGATCACTAGAGCCTACAGTATATCTTTACACAGCCCAATCTTAATGCTAGGCAGAGGAGATGGATAGAGCTTTTGTGTGACTATGATTTTGATGTTTATTACATCAAAGGGAAGGAGAATGTAGTTGTAGATGCCTTGAGTAGGAGGCGACACAAGCTCTCATCTATGACTACTATTATAGATTTGAGGGAGTGCATTTTGCATCAGTTGCCAGAGGATGGATTATATGTGGAGGTTTGTCAGTTTATCCATTATTAGAAACCCCTTGAGGGGAAATTTGCATAGTATTCTTTAGAGTATGATGGACTTCTATGTCATAGGGGACACATATATGTACCTTCTACGGGTGACTTGCGAGAGTTTATTATGCTTGAGGCTCACAGAGCACCTTATGCAGCTCATCTAGGAGTTAAGAAGTTGCATGCTAATCTGAGACAGTTGTATCATTGGCTGGGCATGAGATTGCAGATTGCCAGCATAGTTACTAGATGTCTAGAGTGCTAGAGAGTGAAGGAAGAGCACAGTCATCTAGGTGGGCTCCTATAGGCACATTAGATTGTCGAGTGGAAGTGGGATACTATATCTATAGACTTCATTGTTGGTTTTTCTATGTCTTCTCACCACCATGATGCCATCTTGGTGACAGTCAACATGTTGACCAAGGTTGCCCACTTCTCACCCGTGCGTACTACATTCACTACACAAGACATAGCTTAGGTCTTTTTGTGGGACATCGTTAGACTTCATGGCATTCCCCATAAGATCATCTCTAATAGAGACTCCTTGTTCAAATCAAATTTTTGGAGAGAGTTACAGGTAGTGTTGGGCACTAGACTAAATTTTAGTACGACATGTCACCCTCAAATAGATGGATAGACAAAGAGGGTTAACTAGGTGTTAGAGGATATGTTACATATGTATGTGATGGACCATCAGTTCAAGTGGGAGGAATACCTACATCTGGTCAAGTTTGCCTATAATAATGAGCATCATTCTTATATAGGTATGCCGCCATATCATGCCCTGTATGGTAGACCATGCAAGAGACCACTGATTTGGGATAGGATCGATGATAGAGTATCTTTTGGACCTTAGTTGGTCAAGGATATGGAGTAGAAGGTAGTCTTAATTAGAAAACATCTTAAAGAGGCTCAGGATTGGCTGAAGAAGTATGCAGATGTGAAGCGGGTTGATCATGAGTATATGGTTGCAAATAGGGTCTTCTTGAGAGTGTGCCCGCATAAGAGTCCAATCCATTTTGGAAATGGCTCTACTTTAGTGCCTCGCTTTGTTGGACCCTTAAAGATATTAGAGAGGATAGGACCAATTGCCTAATGTCTAGCATTGCCACCCAGCCTGTCACGCATCCACAATGTGTTTCATGTATCTATGTTACGGAAATATATTTATGACAAGTTTGACATTATATATTGGGATGCCTTTCAGGTGGAGTCAGACAGACAATTATCCTTGGATCCCATCCTAATTTTAGCCCGATGGACCCTAGCACTTTGAGGTAGGAAGTTAGACCAGATTAGGGTCTAGTGGGATTGTTATGATGAGGTCATGACTTAATGAGAGGATGCAACACAGATGAGATCACAGCACCCATACCTTTTTGATGAACTCTAGGAGGAAGTTCATGCCTAGGGGGGAGGATGTGAGGCCTAACCCCGACCCATCATAGCATTACTATTCGTTCATACTTTGATACATTATGTTTTGATACATTGATACACTTTTTGATTATCCTGACAAAGACTCAAGATATTATGTTTATGATGATTATTATATTGTATGGATTACATTCTGATATGGATTAGACCTAGAACATGTGGATGATTTTGATTATACATGTTTAGATAGGTGAATTGATGAGAAGATCAGATCATGATTAGACTTGATTATTTCATGGTGTTGTGTCATGATCATTATGAAATTATTATGTTTTAAACATTTCTGTATGAAAATTGTAATTAGGAATTTAATTCTGCATATTGATTAATGTTGCTAAGTATGAATTGAATATGCATATTGTATGTGATTTTATTATCTTGGACTACCGATGCTCAATTTTAGTATGCAGAAAAGAGAACCATGGAATCAGTCAGAGAATAAGTAACCAACCATATGTGCAATATTTAAGGCCAAGGTTGAACCTAATAAAGAGGTTCTAACCTCATTTTTAAGTATTTTATTCATGACCGTAAAGTTGTATGTATGTATTAGGTGTTTTCATTATGTAATTAGTGACATGTCAATGTTGTATTATGTCATTTTATAGTGTCACTTGACACTCGTTATGTGTTTAAGTAATGAGATGTCTACTAAGGTTGGAAATGTAAACCTAATCCTAACTCATTCATTAGGGACCTAATTAAACCCCTTGTTGGAGATACTTGCAAAGTTGCACCAATTTGATCATTTCGATTTAATTCTTTTCTAGCCACTTCTAGAGGCCAAAAAGAGGTCCTAAAAGTCAAACTTAGCAAAGTCCTAGTACCTTAGTGATAGGGGAATGGGTTAGGAATGTTTTTAACACATCTAGAATCCCCTAGTAGCCTAGGTGACACTCTTAATGACCCATTTTCCACATGTTTCGAAAATGGAGTAAGTCTTGACCTTTACCCAAACCCACACTCCTTTCCAATCTGGCAATTATGATAGGGGACAAGGAAAATCCAAAGGACTTGAGGATCAAGTCTGAATTTAATGTTGGTGGGTGGGTAGAAGTTAGAGGTCTTTTTAGAGGCCCTTGGTAGAGTTAGTGGGTGTTCACCCACTCTCTACTTTTAGAGATAGTAGGGTTTGGATTGAGGAAGGATAAAGATTTGGGGCTCTTCTCAAAATTCATTGCCATAACACATTGTGAAGGTTGGTCTCCATTTCCATGAAAGTTCTTTGTTTTGTTGCAAGTATATTTATATGTTTTTTTTCATTCTCTTGCATATGTGAAATGTATATGTATTGTTGTTATGTAAGGGATGAAATTTTGGGTTTGAATTCTTGTTTATGGTTTTATCTTTGTTTTGAATATGGGAGTTTTATGAAGGGGTGTGATGGTATTACTCACCCTTGGATAGGGAAGAAGTGGCCATGTATGGGGGAAGGGGTTATTTAGAATCCATGTTAGTGTAGAGTCTCTTCTCATGGAGAGAAGAGGGAGAAAATGCAAGGTGTATGGGCCCTTGCATGCCACTGTATTTGATCCTAATTTTGGGGGAGATAAATAGAAGATTGGATAGAAAGATGTATGTGATTTTTTCCTTGAAGAGGCATGTTATTTTTATGTATTACTATAGCATTCTCCTACATGGAAAATCCACCTTCACCCCTTGTTATGGGTTCATGGTGAATCCATTTGTGCAAGCCTTGGAAGGATGTTCTTGTTGTTGTATTCATCTGTGTAGATGTGTGATTGTCACCCGTTGGTTTACTGATTCTTCTAGCTCGGGGGTGGTCTCCTTGAGACCTAGGATGGAAGGTGAGCTTCCCATGGTTCTTCTCATGTAATTCCAGGTTTTTCAGTCAGGATGATTGTGGATAAGCTTGGGAGAAATCTCCATTTTGGTGTATTTTGCATGGTTACTCCTTTTGTATTGAGATGCACTTCTTGTTGAATGTCGCAATGTTCATATTGGAAAATTTATCAAGTAAGATGTGAAGAGATCTTATTCATTATGTAATGGTTTCATTAAAGGAAAAAATATTGTATTATATCCATTGATTGTATAGATTATCCATCTTGAAGATGTGTAGTTGTATTTTGAAAGATTACTATAATGTAAATAAATAATCTTTAGTTTCATGGCTATTGTATTTCATTCTTTAGAATAATGAAGTTAATCTTTTATGATAAAATGGTATCCAATAGTGAGAAGAAAGACAATGTAATATTTTTTCATAGCATATGTAATCTTTTGGATTTATAAATCTTGTAACCCTTATAATGTATTTGATTGCAAGTTTACAAGTTAAAAAAAACACTCCATTGTTCCTTTGGAAATCTATATTCAATTTCAATAGGTTCGACACTTTACATTAAATATTCATTGCAACTTCCATTCTTGAGAAGGAAAGATAAACTTGATAACTTTAGTAAATCAAACAAGTTAGTATATTAATGTAGAAATCATCTAATACTAAAATTCAATTGATAGTTCACTTAGTGTATTTCACTAATAAAATAAATCAAATGCATACAATTAACTATTCCTATAATAAAATCAAGAAATCAATGATAGAAGCTAAACCCAAATAATACCAATGTTACTTTCCAGAATTTTAGAGTAAAAATGCTCTCTGGATAAAATGATATCCAATAGTGAGAAGAAAGACAATGTTAATCTTTCTTTCCTTCTTTTTTTTCTCATGTTTTTAATTAAATTAATAATTCACACCTTAAAACACTTGACTCGTTCTTTTAATTAGAATTCAAATCTCAATTTATTAATTTAAAGTGCAATTAAATTGCATATCAATATCTTAATTAGAATTAATATTTATACCATATTATTAATATGTCACCTAATATTTAAAATTTATTTATATTAATTATGCATTTAATTTTTTTTTTAGATTTAATATTTAATTAAATCCTCAATCTTTGTATTTAGACTTTTTAATTCAGGCTCTTTAGCAAATAAAGGTATTTAATTAATCCTTATAAATTAAGTATCTATATATCTAATTGTCCAATATTCTAGAAGGTTTAAGTGTTTATCTTTGTAATTAATCTTTAATAAATATTTTCCTCACATTGTGACAAAATACCACATTGACCTACATGCTTGCATACTAAAAAGTGGCCAAATAAAAATACAAAAAAGGTACCAAAAACATAAGCATGCTCAAACAAGGGTTCTCGAGTTGACATAACCTTTTATAATTTGAATAAGGTAGTCAATCAAATACTTGTTCACTATTTTAGGACAAATTATGGCTTAGGCTAGGATTTAGACATGTATGTTATTTCCTCTCTCTTACCATTGAGATAATGCAATAGGGCACACTCATCTTAACAATTCGGGGAAGTCGATGCCCGATACCTACTTAATCTTAAAAATAATAATATTTAAGTCAAAAAATAATAATAATTAAATCTCGGCTT
Source organism: Thuja plicata (assembly GCA_018584345.1). Taxonomy (NCBI): domain Eukaryota; kingdom Viridiplantae; phylum Streptophyta; class Pinopsida; order Cupressales; family Cupressaceae; genus Thuja; species Thuja plicata. The sequence continues at coordinate 2,559,527 of MU228062.1, read as the reverse complement.
CAACCCATTACCCATCAAAAAAATATTAACAAATACTAATTAATTTATATTAATTAATTAATAACATAACAATAAATATGAGGGAGAAAAAAGTTGTAAAAGACATATATATCCCGACTCTATCATTTTAGTAGAGGGTTTTAGTTTTGGGAAGATTGGGCTTAATAATAATGAGTTTTCTATATTTCCTCTTTGTAAATCAATCTATAATTTGAATTGTTCATTCTAATATGGAATGATATAGATCTGAAATTTATATTGATGGAACATTACTTTAATTCCACATATTTTTCATTATTTCTAGTCCTAAATAAAATTTAATTTAATGGTGTAAAAATAAAATCTCCCTAACATCCCTTTGTGATAATGAAGGTTACGAGTTTGGTAAAAAAGACCATAACTTTATTTTGAACTACTGGATCTTCATTAAAATTGGGAAAACCATATATAATAGTCTAATGTAAAATCTTACTAAAATGATTTTCCTAATCATTTATTTTGCAAACGTTATGGATGATTGTTCCTCTGTCTTAGATTGAAAATTCAAGCTCAAATAGGCCTAGCCTCACTATAACAGTCAATATTTGAGCCCATACATACAAAGTAACTCTATCTAGTTGTGATATATATTAAATAAAATCCAAATGGGTGTCTGAAAGTGTCCTTATATTGTTTAGGGAACATTTGCAATGAAATTTATACTAAAACCCTATATTTTCAATAACATTTTGCCTCCAAATTCTCACAAAGAATTCTATGGTTTTCCAGACTCAATATTAACATCTATTTCAACACAATAATTAATCTTAATATCAACATGTGTGTGTGTGTGTGTGTGTGTGTATTGACACACACACACACACACACACACACACACACACACACACACAGATATATATCCCTTTTATTAACTTTACACAATGAGATAGTATATAGTTATTATTTCTTTTTATATAAAATCTATAATTACTTTTACTTGCATTTCATAACATGAACTAACACATCTACAACTACATTAATTAAAATAACAACATCAATTTAATTATTGCATATCATCTTTAGTAATCAGCCTCAATGATATTTATATATATTTTCAAGACATTAATTACTATCAAAATGAGAATCACCAATACCCTACAATCCCAACCATAATATGATATTTATCAAACAATTATCTCCATGAATCCTCAATGGATATAGTCAACATTAAATTTTTGGAAAGGGAATATTGGCAAGTATTACATTGTTCCCCTAGATCTAGGCTTACTCCTGGAAGCCCAAAAATAGATACAGATATAAATCTCTAAATATGGAATAATCCTCCCAAGTTGCAGATGACTTACTGGTTAGATCCCAATGGACGTTTACTTGTTTGATTGTGTGACCCATGAGGGTTACTATCTACTGATTTAGTATGCGTACAGGTGCCAAATCCACTTTTCCATCCTCTACCTACTAAGCACTCCAGTCAAAAACATGGTTTTCATAAGGGATATGTCTCCTAAAAACTAAAACATGAAACACATCATGAACATGAAAAAGAATGGTCAAAAAAGCAAGGCGATAAGAAAGTAGCCTCATCCTCTCTAGGATCTCAAATGAACTGACAAAATGAGGTGTTATCTTAGAGCCATTTCCATAATGGATCAAACTCTTTCATGGTTGTACTATAAAGAATAGATGATCTCCCACTATCAACTACCTATCAACCCCGTGAGATTCTTTCCATAACAAGTCTGACTCATTTGCGGTCTCCTATTTTATTCTCAGGACCTGAAACAACCTTTTCCTCCAAAGTGTCCCAACTCAAGGTAGTATGACATAGATTCCCATACAAAGTGTGAAAAAGGTGACATGTCAATTAAGCTTTTATAACCATTATTATAAGAAAACTCCAACAAATACAAATAGTCCTACCATTGAGTTTTTTCTTTCCATCACATACATTCACAACATGTCGTCTAGAGCTTGATTAACCCATTATATCTGACTTTTAGTCTTTTGGTGGTAAGCTAAACTGAAATTCATCTATTTCCCTAAGGCGTGCTGTAATGAGGTCCAAAGAGGTAAGGTGAAGACTATATGATGATCATAAATGATCCTTCATGAAATTTCGTGAAGCCTGATGATATATTAAATGAAAATCATAGGCACATAGGCTGATATATAAGAAGACTAGATAGGAGAGAAATGTACTACCTTGGTTAGTATTTAAACCATGTCCATGACAACATCGTGCCTTAATATAGTAACTGGTAACCCAAAAATGAATTCCATGGATATAATGGACTATTTCCACTCTAGAAAATAGTACATTTGAAGAATCCTTGCAAGATGCTAATGTTCTATCTTAACCACTTTGCATTGTATGCACCTTCCATAAACTCAACAACATCTTGTTTCATCCCAAATCAATGGTTCACCTGACAAAGATCATCATTCATATTCTTTGCTCTTGGGTGAGAGGAGTAAATTCCATGATAGGCCTCAAATAATATCAATGTGTGAAGATCACTAGAAAGAGGCACATAGATACAACCCTAATATCATAGTAATCCAATAGTTTCCAATGAGAACCTAGAAACTTAAACCTCCAAGAGCCTCCCAGAATCTATCTCTATCCAAACTTCCTGATACCATGTATCTCTAGGAATATCTAGTAGGATGTGACTCCTCAAGTCAATATTAAGAGAGAAAATATAGCTCATATCTCATTCTTCTCAAATCATCATACACAACATTCTAGTTTCCCTAAATACCTAAACTCAAAATAATACTCGCACAAAAAAGCTATCCATGTCTGCTACCTAGCATTGATGTTAGGTTGGGTCAAGATATAATGGAGGTTGCATTGATCAGTATAAATCTCAAATTTATGAACCAACAAGAAGTGCATCAATCTCACAAATGCATGAACAACTAATATCAACTCTAAATCATGTGTGGGATAATTACGGTCATGGACCTTAAGCTTCCTAGAATCATATGCAATAACATGCCCCTCCTGCATGAATACCACCCCTATGCCTTCAAGAAAAACATCAATATATATCACAAAATCACTTGTGGGATAAAAAACTGCCAATAGTGGAGCACTGGTAAACTTCTCATTTAGACACTAAAAATTTTCCTCACACTTCTCTAACCAAACAAAAATCTTCCCCTTTTTTGCAGGGAAGTGATGGGGTGAGATATCCTTGAGAAATCTATGACAAAATGCCTTTAGTACAATTCTATAACCATGAAACTGCAAATTTCTGAGATAGTTATGGGTGTTGGCCAGTCCATTATAGCCTAAATCATCGATGGGTCTACTTTTATGCCATCTCCAAAAATGGCATGACCAAGGTATTTTACAACTGATTATCTCTCAAACATTATAGTAACTTGTGAAAATGTTTCTCATACTCCTCAAAATTTTTGGAATAGACAATAATGTCATCCAAAAAAATTATAACAAAATGATGGAAACATGTCCAAAATACACCATTCATCAAACTCATAAAGAAAAATAGTGCACTAGTTAGTTCAAGTGGTAATATTGTGAAATTTTAGAGAGAATACTAAGTATGGGATATTGTGTGATGTATATCTACCTTGTGAATCCTCAACTGGTGGTATCTATACTTGAGACTAAATTTAGAGAAGAACTTTCACCCCCTTCATCTGATCAAACAAGTAATCTATGTGAGTTAAGAGATACTGGTTCCTAATAGTCACCTTATTGAGTTGTCCGTAATCAATACACAACCTGAGAGAATCATATTCCTTCTTAATGAAGGTGACCATAGCACCCCAAGGAGAAATACTGGGTTGTATAAAGCCCTTACCTAAGATTTCCTCCAACTGCAATCCAATTTCACTCAATTCTAGAGTGGTCATTAGGTAATGAGCCTTAGATTTTGGGTCTTCTCCTTGTACCAAATAAATGCAAAAATCAATATCCCTCTTAGAATGCATCCCAGGGATCTCACTAGAGAAAACATATGCATACTCCTAAAAAGTGGGTGATTGAGGTTAAATTCTCTTCTCTCTCCCTCATCTGGATCATTAACTAAAATTTGAAAAGGTTGACATCCCTGATGCATGAACCACTTGATTTTCAATGCACAAATCATGTGGAGGTATATGGGTCATTGGATCCCAAAAATTATCCTCTCCTCACTCCAATCATCAAAACACTAAATAGTCTTGCTCCTCTAGTCAATGGTAGATCCATGGGCATCTAACCAATCTATACCAAACACTACTCTATATGAACCTAGAGGAATTATTGTCACTAAAATTTTCACCCATGATTGGGTATGACCCCCAAAGCAACCTTGTGAAACATGGAAACACCCTCCAAGTGTGGGAATTTCACTTGTGAGGATGAATCTTTGGTGAAAGTCAACTTTATTACAATTAGGAACCACCTAAACTACTAGTTTGTGGTTTCTCTCCCTACTTATAGCTATACAAAAAATCAACAAAGCACTCAACTTACATAAATATTAACAATAATCTACCTCAAAAGAACTCATATGAAGGATACAACATATCAAATTTTGCAAGTAAAATGATTTTCACAATATAGAAACAAATAAAAAGATATAACATGACACACAAACTAGAAAAATAGGAAAGAAGAATTCAACACAAGGAAAGAAACCTAACCAAATAATTGAATGAGAGAAAGGGTAAACAAGTGAGATTTTACTAATGAAAGGAAAAAAAATTACATTTGCAGGGCATAACTACAGTAGAAGAACAAGAGAGGAACTCAAATAATATGTACAAAAATTACGTTTATAGATAAAACATAACTCTTATTTTATATTGAGTTCAAACCCCAACTAGAATGGAGTTAGGTTGTAGAAGGGAGAAATAAAAAAAAAATCAAATCCAAAATATGATCTTTGTGTGTAAGTTGATCCATAGAAGTGATAGAAAGGGAAAAAATGATTCATTTGGTAAATGGAATGGGTAACTATATCTCTACAAATAGTAAATGAGCATAGGTATGCACTAGTGTCATGTTCATAGAGCCAAAGAGGTCGCTCGACATTCAATATTTGGTCCTGACACTATGTCATGGTCCCTAACAGTCAAATCATGTTGTTGGAAAATAATTTTGAAATAGAAAATATGACATTTTAACACACTTCACACACCTACACAAATCACCATTACACATATGTATTACCTATAGGGATGCATGGAACAAACCCTTTTATATCCTTGGTTCCTGGATAACTACATACCCACAAAAATATCACCTTTTAGCTCACCCCACCATGAGGATGACGGGTAGAAACCTTAATTTCTTTAACATGAACCCCACATACTTGAAAGAAGCTCGTAAAACCATAAGGTAAAACAACAGGGTTGCATGGAGAAACAAAAAGGTAGGATAAAATGATGAGTTAGCCCTCAAAATATTTGAGGTAGACATGCAAAATGTATGATTGATGTATGTTATTTTGGGCTGACATGGAACTTTGCGGAACCACACAATGATATAAGATGTCATGCCAACAAATACTGTAGTCATAAGATTCTGGTGAGAGTCTCATCGGCATTTGGCCCTATTGGGGGGAAGGATAACTTGATAGGTTAGCTAGTAGAAATCATGACATGTTCACCCATTATAATGTATTTCATCTCATGATAAAGTATCTTAGATTGTTTATATATGATGGGCTTATGGTGGAAACAATAGCCAAGATTTATGGTGACTCAGAGTTGAAGCTTTCATGCTAAGCATATGACTAGTGGCCTCTGAGAAATCCATTGGGCATGGAGACACCAGCACTGGAAACACAATGTATTAACCACCTATAAAACCATAAAAAAATATGCAACATCTCTAACCTGAACAAAAGACCATAAAATTTATATATCTATGAGGGAAGAAAATTCTACTTGCACACTTATTGGAAAGAAAAGAAATCTAACCTATTATGTGTAGATAATTATAAACAAAAGAGATCAAACAAAGATTTTAAATGGCTTGTTGAAATAGTTGTCCTTTCTAACAAGATTTTGGTTTCCTTTATGCACTTGGGAAACCTGCTAGGGCACCCAACATGATAGGCATTTGATAGCTTGATAGAATTCCCTCCCAATGTTTAGAATAAAGAAGCTCCCTAATACTCAGACATTGTCATTTTGAGCAAGGAAAAATTGCTCCTCCTTGTGATATTCACCCTCATGTTCTAAAAAAATCATAGCTATGGGAAAATTGCATATTTTTTGTAGAGCTAGATGCCTTATGGAACATCCTCTCGATGAATCTATGTCTAAGAAATCAACCTTAACTTCATTGTTGTTACCATTTTGGTATGTTTTTAGCTTAGAAATGGCTCCTTCTTTTGTGAAAAGATGAACTTCGCCTCTTGATTATTCTACTCATGATCCACCTCTAGGGGGAATGTTTTTAAAGTCTTAATTATTGAGAAAAAATATTTTATGATGTTGGTAAAATCATCTTCAATTTCATACATTGGATCTAGATTCCCTTCATTGTTCTACTCATATTTGTCATTGTGCTACAACTGATGGTTTTTCTCTCTTTTTTCTTGCAAAAAGTTTGATATTTTCTCCCATCCCTCAATTAAGATCTTATTGACCATAATTTATTTCACAAAGAGATAAAACACTTCATTTTGCTCCTCTTTTACCTCCACCTCTGTATCAACAAAAGGGGAGCTCTTTAGATAAGAGGATTATATATTCTTCTATTCTCTCTATCTCAGCTTATAGAAAGGTTTGTATGGGTAAAAAATTCTAAATATCCTTGTGGAAAAAAAACCTCTTATTTCTTAGACTCATATTCCTCCTACACCTCCATGAAGAAGAAATGATAATCAAATAAGAGCACTAATTAATCTTCCTTCTTTTATGTCTCTTGCATGGAAACATGCTATTGAAACTTATGATTTTAAAATGTGGATAGTGGAAATAGCCTATGATCATTCTCCCTTTGTGGAGGACTTGAAGCAATAGGCTAGGGGACCGTGGCAGGCTCAATCCTTCTCAAGGTAGAAAAGTTGCACTTGGGTGTCTCTTCTTCAGATGCTGGATTTAATAATATGGAGCATGAGTGGGCCTTTGGATTTTGTATTGGACAAGGATTTATTTAGTTTGATCTAGAAAAATTATGCCTAGGAACCTCTTGTGCTTCAAAAATTTGTAGTTGAGAAAGCTTGAGCCTCATCTCGTTCTATAGTGTATTTATCCTTCCCAACGAGTTCCTTCTCAAACTGCCTCTACTGCTGGGCTTCCATCTCTTTCTATTCCTAGATATGTGCTTAATATATCATCTCCTTTTGTTACATATCAATATCCTAATTCCTCCCAATTACATAAACATGAATGTCTAGGTCTGGCAACCACTCTTGGGAGTACAGTGTCATGTTTCACATCACTAAGATTTGATCTTGAAACATCTTTTCCATTTGGATTTGGAATAAAAACATAATTGATACAATTCTATCATATGAAGATGTTTGGACTAGTGGTGTAGGGGCGAGAGGGTGGTAAGAATATTTAACATGCCAGTAATTGATGAAACAAATGAATTTGGGCCATAACAAGGCCATGGCCGAGACTAGTATTTTTAATATGAGGGATGAGGGGTAGAAATTTCATGATATGGATGGGAATACTATACATTTATCTAAAATGGGTCCATGATTTGAACTTTATAAACCTACAATTGATATAAATCTTTACAAAAACATAAAAGACTAGGTTTTACCTTTACACACACAAGCACTAGGACTACTTGAAACTAGTAGATTTTCACTCAAAGTCACCATGGTGTTTAATGAAATTACTCCATAGACCAATGGCACTGAGAAAATAGATAAATTATTAGTTAATGAAGCATGTATTGGTCCACTAGGGGATATTCATTGGTGCAGAAGCACCTAGGCTAATCCATTCCCTATGTTTTTGTTGTGGCTTGTACTAACCCAAGACAAGTTAGTTGTTTTCTTTTTTACCTTAGAAGGTCTTGCATGTTTGTTCCTAGGTCGATTAGCCTAGGCGCAATCCAACCTAGATGTTTAATGCTTTGATAGTAATTAGTGTTAGATTAGGCCTAAAGATGGAAAATGGGTCTTAAAGCCTTTAAGGCTTGGGAAATAGTAGAAATATTCTTAAAATACTTCCTAGGATGCTTCTACATCATTCTAGGTTGATTAGAGACTCTTAGCATTAATTTTACAAAATGATGTTAAAGTTGTCATGATGTTACTTCACAACATTTTTGCAACTTTTAATGTTACATGATAATAATTAGAGAATCAGATTCTTCTCGAAGCATCATTATGGGTATTTTTCATACTGGGCTAAAATCAAGGGTAAGACATATTAAGACATCTAGGATCCCATTTCTTGAGGCAGAGAGTGATGTAATGTAATTTTGAATGTGAATAGAAGCTCAAAGTTCTGGTTTACAGACATAGTCAACTTGCATTATTTTCAAGTGATATTGTATGGATTAATGAACTATGAGAGTTAGTGTTGGATCTACGTATTATACATTTTTATAAGCATTTTTTTTAGTAGTGTAGTTGATTTGAGTTCATTAGATTAGTTTTTGATATTGTTTTGTAGGTAGCACAGTTACTGGTGTAGTTTAGACTATTTTTGGTTTCATGGATCCCCCATAGTTCTCCACCATCAAAATAATCATGGCCTAGAGAAATATGGTAGGGAAGACATTGAAGGTTGTTTGTGTGGAAGGAGGAGCTTAGAAGATAATTCTTTCTATTTTTGAGATCATGCCCTAGGAAAGATTAGTGTGCCCGACTAGGTGTATGATAGAGAACAATTGATGTGTAATTGCAGGGGAAAGAGAGGAAGCATAGAACCAAGCATGGTTTTAGAGAGGTAGAGGTTATACAGACATGTAGTAGTGATATTAGCCATTGGCCAATCCATTTAGGTAGATTTCCAAGTAGAAATTAGAGGGCTGCCTAAATATAGCCCAATTAGCCCTACATTTCAGGAATCCACTGTATGAATACCTTAGGAACGCAAGACCACCAAAATATTCAAGTTCTTGAAAAAGGGTATCTAAATGTCAAGTTAGTCTTTGGGGTTATTTGGAAGTTTTGAGAAATAATTGGAAAAAACACTCTATTTAGGGCTAGTAGACCAATCACGCAAATTAGGCCAAAACCAAAGTCAATCAAATACTTGTTCACTATTTCAGGAAAAAATATGGCTTAGGTTAGGATTTAGACATGTATGTTATCTCCTCTCTCTTACCATTGAGATATTGTAATAGGGCACACTCATTTTAACAATTCAGGGAAGTCGATGCCCGATACCTACTTAATCTTAAAAATAATAATATTTAAATCAACAAATAATAATAATTAAATCTCGACTTCAGCCCATTACCCATCAAAAAATAATTAACAAATACTAATTAATTAATATTAATTAATTAATAACATAACAAACAGGGGATTGAATAGTCCTCATAAATAGGATGTTTTGAGAAATCTAGTTAGGGATCAAAAGCCAGACATCATCCTTATCTAGGAAACTAAAATGACTAGAGATAAAGTGGAAAAATTAAGAATGTTTACAAAATGTGGTGTTCCTAGTTGTAGTTCAGTGGGGGCCTCTAGTGGTACTACCTCTTTCTGGAACCACAATACTATTTCAGGGGAAATTATTAAATCAAAAGGTAACATGTCTTCTATTCAGTTCAATCGTATCAGGGATGGTTTTACTTGGGTTCTTTCAAATATTTATGTGCCTAACTCTAAAATGGGCACAGATAGATTTTGGCATAGAATGGAATAAAAGAGAAGCAACTTTAAGAATGATTGCTCGATGGTGGTTGGAGATTTTAATACCCCTCTTTCTGACTCTAAAAATCTGGAGGTATTATGTCTCAAATTGATAGTGGGGTGGCTCTAATGGAATTTATTGACAATCAAGCTCTCTTAGATCTTGAACTTAGAGGGAATAACTTTACCTAGTCTAATAGATGAACTGGAGAAAATTTGATCTAATTTCATCTGGATAGGACCCTGCTTTCTACAGACTATATTCTTCACTATGATTTCTCTCATCTTCTCTCCCCAGGGTAGGTTCAGACCACTAACCTATCTCCATCCAGGTGAATCCCATTTCGGGTAAGAGAAATTACCCCTTCAAATTCAAGAAAATGTGGATGCAGCACCCAAACATAGCTAAAAATATTGCTGACTGGTGGAACGTCCAAGTGGAAGGTACAACTATGTATAGAGTTGTTCAAAAAATCAAAATAATTAAGAACAAAGTTAAGGTCTACAACAAAGAAGAGTTTGGGGATATTTTTAAAATTAAAATCTTGATCCAAGTTGAACTCCAAGAGATCGAAAAAACTATTGACTTGGAGGGCTTATCTGCGGAGAACAAAATTAAGGAAAACAAAATCCAAGCTGATTATCATAACATTATTTCTAAGGAGGAGGTGTTTTAGAGACAAAGTTCTAGAGCTCTTTGGCTCCAAGAAGGGGATAAGAACACCTGGTTCTTCCATCTTAATGCCAATAAAGATAAGGCTTCCATAAGGATTGAGTATATAAATGGGTCTCATGGTAGGTTGATCAAGGGGGAAGAAATCAAAAAAGAATTATCAGGTTATTTTGGTTCTCTTCTTAAAGCTGACCCTAACCTATCAGAGGATGATAATCAGCTACTTCTGGACTTGATTCTGAGTATCATATCAATAGAAGATAATAAAATGATTAGTAAAATTCCACCAACTAAAGAAATCAAGGCTATGGTGTTCTCATTTGAAGGAGAAAAATCTCCTGGTCTGGATGGGTTCCCTCCTTTCTTCTCCCAGTATTTCTAGGACATTGTGGAGAAAGAAATCTCAGATGCTGTGAATGAATTCTTTGGTTCTGGATCCCTTTTGAGGGAAGTGAACTCTACTTTTTTTGTCCTTATCCCTAAGAGACCAGGGGTGGATAATGTTGATATCTTTATACCGATCAACTTGTGTAATACATTATATAAGATCATCTCCAAGGGACTCACGACTCACATTCTAAAGATCCTTCCAGATATTATCTCTCCCTAGAAAAATGGTTTTGTCCAGGGCCGTCAAATTCTAGACTATATCATTTCTGTTCATGAGAACATTCACTCTCTTGAGGTCTTGAAAAAGGATGGATTTATAATGAAGGTTGACCTCTCAAAGGCATATGATAGAGTGGACTGGAAATTCCTTTGAAAAGTCCTTTCTGCCTTTGGCTTCTCTCTGAAAGTGGTGGGCCTTATTCATCAACTTATTGCTTCTCCTTCCATTTCGGTGCTGGTGAATGGTTTATCTTCTAATATGTTTTTCCCCTCCAGAGGTCTTCACCAAGGGGACCCTATTTATCCCATCCTCTTTGATATCATGGCTGAAAGCTTGGGTTGTATGTTTTCTAAAGGGATCCTGGAGGGTTTGATTCAAGGTCTTCTCCCCTCATCATTTTGTCCTCCTAGCTCCCATGAGCAGTTTGTGGACAATATAGTTCTTATAGGATCCTCCTATGTTAAAGAAGTGAAATCTATCAAGAAGGGTCTTGATACTTACTCCTCAGCTACTGGTCAGCTTATTAATTGGGATAAAAGTTCCCTCTTCTTTGTTAATACTCCCCCTCAGTGTCAGCAAAGAATGGCGGCTATGCTTGGTTGTTCCATTCCTAACTTCTCATCCAGCTATCTCGGCCTCCCTTTGGGTCTTAAACCTCGAGAGTCTTTCTAGAATTCTATTGTGGATAAGTTAAACAATAAAATTGCTGGATGGAAAGGTTCCCTCCTCAACAATGCTGGGAAAGTTCTATTGCTCAAGAGTTCCCTCCAAAATCTCCTAGTTTACATGTTGAGCCTCTTCAAAATCCCTTCCAAATATGCAGATATTATTTAGAAGATACAGAAAATATTCTTGTGGACTGGTATGGAAGAGAAAAATAGAATCCACCTGGGGGCTTGGGAGAAAGTGTGTCAACCTATTAAACATGGGGGCCTTGGTATCAGAAAAATTAGGGACATTAATATTGTCTCCTTGCTAAGAAATGTTGTAGAACTTTTGGAGAAGAAAAAGGATGGAATGAAATCCTTATGTCAATATCTTTTCACCACACCCAATATTGATTCCTTTTTATCCTCTTCTAACTTTGTTCAGGGTTCGGTGATTTGGAACAACATCTTGAAAGCTAGGCATCTTGTAGCTAAAGGAGCTAGATGGAAAGTGGGCAAAGGGTAGAAAATCAACTTCTGGGAGGACCCTTTCTTTAAGGAGAAACCTCTCATCCAGTACTTAGGTATGGCTTAGTTTGCAGAGATCTACACTCTCAGAGTAGGGTGTAAAGTTGTGGATTACTTGAAAGAAAACAAATGGATCCACTTGAGTACCATTGACCCTCTTTTCTTTCGTATTAACCTGGATCTTGCCCCTGGGTTATTAGAAATAATAGTGAAGATGAACTTGTTTGGTCCCCAAACTTTAATGGTAAATTCTCTATGGCTTTGGATTATTTGATGATCTCCCCCCTTGGGGATGAGCCCTATTGGGCTAAGGTTTGGAACCCTTCCTTGATTCCCAAAATTAACATTTTTTTGGATTTTTATTCAAGACAAAATCCTCACTACAAAGAACCTGACAAAAAGAGGTTGGATGATACCTAACATATGTTACCTTTGTATGAAATATGTTGAGTCATCTTCTCACCTTCTGCTTCATTGTCAATTCTCTAGGGATGTTTGGAGGGTTGTGTTGCAGCACTGGAAAGTTAGCTGGGTATTCACTAATACTATTATAGAATTTCTAAATCAATGGAGATCTCCCACCCCTAACCATTTGGGAAAAATCGCATGGAAAATTTACTGCCCCTCATGTCATATGGAGGATATGGAAAGAAAGAAATGATAGGATATTCAGAAACACCACATCTACTCCCTTCCTGGTCAAATCCAAAATTATTAGCAGCATTATTGAAAATACTAAAAACTGCTTGTGACCTTAAATTGAAATTGGTAGAAGGGAACCCCAATAAAAATATTATTGAACACTAGAATTTTGGTTCTAAGATAAAGACCTCTCCTTCCTCCCATGAGGATGCTATCTAGAGCTCCCCTCCTCCTAGATAGCATAAGGTGAATTTTGATGGAACGGCTAAAGGGAATCCTGGCATTGCTGGATGTGGGTGTATTGTTAGAAATGCAGAAGGAAGATGTAATGCTGCCGCTGCAATCCCTATTGGGTTTAAAACTAGTCATATGGAAGAAGCTATGGCAGCCCTCTATGCTTGCAAATTAGCTAAAAGTCAGAATTGTTCTAAACTTTGGTTGGAAGGAGACTCGATGAACACAATCAATTGCATCAATGGTATTCAGCCTCCCTCTTGGAATACTGGTCATAACATTGATCAAATAAATGTTAGGATTGGATAATACTGAGAGGGGGGGTGAATCAGTATTATAACAATTATTTAAATTCTTTAACCACTTGAGCATTAACCATACAATTGCAGTAAAGGAAAGAACATAAGAAAATAACACAGAACTCATAACACCATGATTTTTTTACAAGGAAACCCTGGCCAAGGGAAAACCCCAGTGGGGATGATACCCATAATCATGCACTAAAGTATAATGTCCCTATTAGGAGCTGAATATTACATAGTACATTTCCTTGTTAAAGGAATAAAAACCCTATAAAAGGTTCACAACACTCTGTTAGGGGCTAATAAGCTTACAACTCTTACAATGTAATTCTGTTACAAAAGGTTCTCAGTGATGAACAAAAACAAGCATAAAAAATTCTTTGATAGTTCTTTTATAGCTCTATCATTCTCTTCTCTACCATTCGCATGTCTTCTCTGAATATCCTTCCCTTTCTCACTACCCACTATCTTTACCAAAAATATCTTACATATATATCCTTTCAACTTCTCTAAGTCGGCTCTCAGAATAAATATTACAAACATTGTCAAGTCAGACTTCATTACATAATACAATTAATATAGTAAACATTAAATGTATAGTCAGGGCTCTTGCATAGTCAAAGTGTAGACTATCAACAACAAAAATTGTCTTCAATTTCCAGGGGTCCAAGTCTTGCTTCTTTATTCTTTGTTGTTGTCCAACTGCTCTGTATCATTGTTCTCTATTGTCTATCAGTCTTCAAATCCTCATAACTCATCATAAACTTAACCAAATAAAAATTGATCTTAGGTGTATGTTAGATAGTGTCTTTCACTAAGCTCGCATGCCTTAATTCATCGATCTTTGTATCTCTATTTTTGTACTTTATCTCTATTTCTGTACTTAGTCAATTTTGCACATACCAAAACTCAACTTCAAAACAATCGATCTTACACCTAGATGTGTTGCCATAAATGACAACCAAAAAGTGAATTACATTACCCAAATTGATCACTTTCCAACAATCTCTCCCTTTGGCATTGATGACACCATTTAACAAAAAAATACTAAGTGTTCTAACAAAACAAAACTGTCTCCACTTCTTCTCCTTATCTCTTTTTTTCTTGTCTTTATATATATATATATATATATATATATATATATATATATATATTTTTNGTCTTTATATATATATATATATATATATATATATATATATATATATATTGTTCTCTCTTCTCTTCTCTCCCATTCAATGAAAAATATGTAGTTTCATCATTCTTCAAGTCTGTGGGTAAGCCTTTAGCCAATGAATCTGTAGTCTTTTCTAAATATTTCAGATGTGCCTCGAGTATTGATAGCTTCAAAGTAATGAAATTCCTTAGTAAATTGAATCTTTTCAGTACTCTCTCCTTCTCATTTTCCAATACACATATCTTAGCTAATATCCTTGTCACTTCTATGTCTAATTATGTAGTGGTCTGTGAAGATGTTTCACAAACATCCATTAACCTGTTCAAATTTTCCCTTTCCTTGGCAATAATATCTTCAACATTGTGAATGTGTCTGATAGGATTCATGTTGTAACCAAATAACTTTCTCCCATGTGTAATGTAGTTCTTTGTATTTATCAGACAAGTTTTCACAACTCCTAAGTCCCATGAGATGGACTTGCATAGATTTATTAGCTTCTTCTCTTCATATGTTTTCTCTGCTTTCTCCTCTACAGTCTTGACTAAATTTTCAAAATGGCCATCAAACTCATCAAGTGTGACTTTCAAGTTCTCAATATCATCTTTGTTCTGGAATACTAAGGGAACTAGAAGAAATTTATTCATAGTATCAATAGCTCTTGAAATCACCTTTGTTTTCTTATCTCCTTTCTATACTGATTTCTCCTTTGCTTTGTTCAGTACGGTGAATGCCAGTTTCACCAGTTCATCTTCATCCAAGTTATCGACATTTACATTACTACTTGCCAACAATAAAATAGATGGTAAAGTTACCTCTTCCTTCAAATCTTCTTTTAGCTCAGTCTTCTTTCCTACATCCTCTTTCTTCTCATCTTCCTTGTTCTCCTCTTCCTTCTCAGGTTCATCTGCAATAGAAGTGTCCATGGTTCCTGCAAAAGGGTCCTTCTCATCTTGTGAGGGGTCTAGTGTTACTGCCACACCAAAAACATAGAAATCTGCATTAGTGTCTTCTTTACTCTCTTCGTCATTAGTCTCTATGTCCCTTGTGCTGTCATCAATTCCATATTGTGTAGGTAAATCTATTTTAGGAGGTTGGGGCTTGAAAAAAGTAGTTCTCAATAGTATCTTCTCAAGTGCTTTCTGAGTTTCCTCAGTCACTTCATCATATTTCCTCTCCATTATCTTTAGTAATCTTATCTTTATCCTCAACAGGGGTTTCAAATCTTTGACTATAGCATCTCTCTCTTGTACAGATAACGTAGGTAGCATGTCATCAATGTATTTGTTTCTAATATGATCATCTTCAACTTGTTCCAAATGCTTTCTGCTTTCCAATTTTGTATACAAATCCGAGGGTATGCTTCCTTCAACTTCCAAAAGTGTCTTCTTGAAACTAAGCATGTGTTCTATTACAATGTCTTCAATCTTCAGTTTATTTTCTTCCTCATATCTATCATAATATTTATCATTTGAAACCAATTTTCCTTGTTCAATTTTGATTTTCTCCAGCATTTTAATGTCAGGTTTCCATGCTTTATTCTTTTCAGTTTTCCTCTCTTCTTCCTCAGCTGTGCTCTTCTCTTTTGTCTGCATACTAGATCTAGTTACTCTAGGAGTAAATTTCTTCACTTGTTCTATCTGTTGCTATGGTGGAGGTGTGTTATCAACCATAATTACTTTAGGGGTGAAAGGGGAATTAGTGCTTCCACTAGATACTCCAAGGGATCTATCTTCCATATTCTTTTTAACTTCCTTCAGTTCTTCCTCTGATAGACTAGCCTTTACTCCATAGTCATGAATAAGATTAGCAGTTTTTCTCTTCCTCTATCCTCTATACTATTCTTCTCTTACCTTCTCTGAATTCTCCTAATATGTTCCTCATCTCTCTTCTGATGTATCAACTTCTGATTCAAGAATATGTTCTACTTGCGTGGTGAGTACTTCGGAACTCACTTCATAACCCATAGGGTAACACCATTTCTTTCTAGGGGTCACTGCCTCAAAACATACACAGTCTATTTCAACCATAAAATAAATTGTGTCCTTGTACTTCTCAACTATATTCTCATGTACTTTGTATCTACTCTTCATTTTTCTTTGTAGAATTTTAATCATTGGAAATAGTTCTCCATCTACCCAAGTATTGTTTTGTCTCTTGTAACTCTGTGAAATCAAAATACCAGTGGGAACTCCAGTTTTCTAGCCACTAGGATGTAAACCAGGAAACTTATGTTCAATATGAATGAACATGTGTACCAATAATGATCCAAATGCGAAGGTTTTCATTCTGTATTTTATCACAAGCTTAAAATTCTCAAGGAATTGTTGTTCCAATACCTCACATAGGTTGAACTGTGTGTCTTCATTTACCATTCTCCATGCCATCATAATAACTCCAGCTGATACTGAATTAGGTCTGCTATTTTAGAAAAATTTGTAACCAAGTATCATTGCAATCAACCTTACATCTTGTTGAAAAATATCATTTACTGTCATTACCCTTCTGTCCCTTTTCGAGTGTGTTAGGGATGTGACTTCTTTCTTAACATGTTTTTCAGCAACGGGAATAATTCCGTTGTTATCAAGACTAGTAATCTCATGAATTAGGTCACTGCATATTTTCACATGTTGGCTACCAATCCATATGAATTGGTCATGAACCCTACTTATAATTATTTTAAACCATTCTTTCTCATCAAAGACACACAAGTCCATAATCTTCATTATACTTAACTGACTAATGTGTTTCCATTCTTCCTTCATGATTCTATTTTCAGACATGTTTTCAATTTGTGTGAGTATATCATCCTCTGCTAATGTGTTATACTTACAGTGTATGTAAGCCCTAATATCTTCAACATGAAGTACGCCATGTGGGGTCTGTGAAAATGCTCCTTCTAGATCTTCTTCATGACTTATAAGGATGTTTCTTGAATTTGTATCTAGGACGATCAACAACATCAAAAATTACAGGTGCATCCATAGCTTAGATAATGTAGAATACCTTTCACATGTGGAAATCCAAGTTTATGCTTTGATCGATCATGCACAACAGGTGTAGAAATGGTTGAATACTTCTTCTCTCTGATCTCCTCGGCTTGCTCTTTGTTAAATGTTAGAAAAATAGATTATAACACAATGCTTTATACAAGTTAGGTTATGACTTTTCTTTTTCACTTCAAGCTATCTGGTCAGCTATTGAATCTCGTGATCAAAATATACAAGTTGGCTGATAATGCGCTGTTAGATAATGATCCATAATGTCGTCTCAACATAATCCCAAGCTTGCATGAGCTCACTACATGATTTGCGGGGCAGGATAGATACTGATGTTTTGGATTTAATGCTCCCCTAAGGCCATGGTTTGCCAATTAGGTTGAATATGTCTTTCTACCTTCAGGCAAAGATCCAGTAGCATCTACTGAATCTCCCTGAACTGATGTCTCACTAGTTTCTTTAATCTTCCATATCTTTCCACTATTTTTGCCTTCTTCTTTGTTAAAATAATTTTCAAAATCATTCTTCACATCTGCAATACTCTTGCTAGTATCATTTCCATTCTTTTGTGAATTCATAGGAGGTGGTGTTTGTTAGCTCTTTTTCTTGCAATACTTACCTAATGATGACAGTATACCTAGTATACTCAATTGCAACCTCTTTTAGGCAAGAGAAAAGCTAATTTCTAAGGATTGGATAATATCCTTCTTCATTTTTTAGCTCCACAGACTCAGGCAGGTTTTACCTTTTTTCTTTAAAGATTACTGATATCTTAGTCTATTTATTTGGTGGATTGTTTCATTCACTGGGTATGAACCAAAAACCTCACTGTAACAACTTATAGAACACTTTAGAGATTGCAATGACTAACTTAAAATAGAGTACTATAAGCCAGACTATGGTTTTGAGAACATAAACCAATGAGACAAGGATTTGCATCCTTCTTCCTTTTGTCCTTAGGAGGGATAACCTAGTGATTCACTCTCTAAAGAATCAACAAAGTGGACACTGTCCTGCTGACATAAGTCCTTGATGAGTTCAGCTCATATATTTTAGTGACAAATGTGTTTGGAATAGTTTTGAATGTTTTGAAAACTTAGATGACGATAGATTATCAGACCCAGACCTAGATCAGTGCCAATCCTTTGGGTTACAGAGTCAAAAGCTTGAAGTTTCACATAAACAAAACACTGTAAGCTACCTTACAACCTACATGCAATTAAGATAAGTTTCCCTAAAAATTATCTGATTACCTCTAAAATACTATATCAAATCCTTAAATACTGATATGCTTCCTGAAATTACTCACAAAACTTAGTTCTTTACATGAAAGAAACTTGCAAGTAATTAGATAGTCACCTTGTAACCAAAATGATTCGGAATGCCTTACTATCTTAAGCATAAAAAAGCATACAGAGGAAATAAAGAGACAACAATAAAGAAGAGTAAAATTGCACTGTATTTTATTGATGTAATCCTTCTTTCATACATAAGAAATAACTTTGAAGCTTGAAAGAACATAGGGACAAATTTAGAAAGACTGATTCTTTACATTATATTTCATCCTCTTCTTTTTTACATAATAGAACTCTCTTCTATATATATAGGTCTTCAACCATCTTGGAATCCTTTTCAAAAGGATGCTACAAGCTTCGGATGGTCTCAGAAAACCTAACCCTAAAACTACAGAAGAGACAAAAAGAAAGAGGGAGAAGAAGCAGTGGAATGACCAAGTCAAAAAGGTAGAAATAGATATTCTTTGTTCTTCTCCCAATCTAGCGACTTGAATCTGACAGTATACATGGTAGATTGCAATAGTTATGTCGAGTCTGGATGACCATGCTTTTAGGTTTACCTACATTCTCCTTTTCCAATAACTTTCCTCTTTATCTTCAATGGTGAGGTACCAAGTAGTCATCCTTACTCATCGCCCAAAATTTCTTCTTCAACTGATGGCATCTTTCTCTTGGGTGTAGTCATCAACTCCCATGCTTTCACTTCATCATCTGATGGCCACTTGAAGTCTTGAGTACTTTGTATTTGGACCTTTTGCCTGTCCCATCTTGCATCAGTGATATTTTTGACATCTGCTAGAAACTTGTTGATATCAGTCTCTACCCTGAAAGCCTTGTCTAATATTTTATTGAACCCTTCTATATCAATATCTGTTCCTGAAATAAATGCCTCATTACTAGGCATTTTATTGTCAAACTCACCCCTCAAGGCATCTAAGGCCTTTACTTGATCATCATCTCCTCTTAAGGAAGGTATAAATTTATTAAAATCATCATAAAAGAGGCTTAACTTTACCTCAATTTGGTTCAATTTGCCCTTAAAGAATGAGAGAGCAATGTTAACTCTTTTGATCTCATCTTCAACTTCAATCACTATTTCTGGAAAATCTGATCTCAGAGCCTGTGATGATGCTAGCTTCTCAAATAATTGCACCCTAGTAGACCACTTAGTAAAATAGGGGTTTAGGATAGCCAAATACCCCATTACCTTAGTATGCAAACCTCACAATTTGTTATAGGTATTAAGTACAACATTAGCTTTATCTTTTAGAATTTCAATTCTATCTTGTAACATACCTTTCAATGCTCTTAAAGCAATTTCATTTCCTTTCTCTTCCTCAACTTTTTCCTCAACCACCTCCTCAGACATTGCTTTGCCTTCAATTTGCAGGGGCTATGGTTGCATAGGTACATACATTACCTCAGGTTTTGCTTCCAATTCTTCCATTAATTTATTTATCATCTGATCCCACTGATAAAGTTGCATCCGACACAATTCTCTATCTTTTGCCAATGCGCTAGTCTCTTCCACCAATGTGCTACACCTATCAGACAATTGTTTAGTTTTATCTTCATTCAAATGAGCCCAGTGTGTCATGATTTGGCATATCTCCAAATCCCCTATATTTTGCATCGTCCACACCATTTGACTACCAACCATATTCTCCTGAATATTCACCACTTGAGGCTTTTGATCTTTTGGGCACAGGCTCCATATTGCAAAGGCCTGAGACTTTGGGTTATACCCAAATCCTTTTATCACATCACCTATCTGGACTTCACTAGCCATTTTGAGGTCTGGTTGTTTCCTTATTTGATCAATTATGAAGGTGGATCCTAAATCCCAACCCTCAGCCAATAGTATTCCACTTCCTAGTACTAATTTCCTAGCATCCTCTGGTGAAATATCCTCATTTTCAGGATCATAATTCTGCAAAGTCTCCAATGCCTCATTAGTTATGGTCTCTTTACCATCAACTGTCAGTTATGCTCTTATTTGTTCCTTCTTATACCATCTCAGGAAGTCTTTGAACTCCTCAGTTTTCACAAAGTTATCATCATTCAAAAATTCTTGTTGATGAATCAATCTTTCATCAATACAAGCCTTAAGAGGCACTTCAACCTCATCATCTAAATCAGGCCATTTTTTTTTGCCCTCCCTAATTTCTTTTCTTAGGTTATGATCATATAACCTATTTCCAGGTACTAAGGCCTTAGCCTTATCTTTCTTCTTATTTTTCCCTTCAGATGAAGGCTAACCTATCTCTAGCTTTTGCCTCTTTGCAGTAGGTTCTTCTATATCATCTGGTTGGGTGACTACTGTCAAATCCACAATATGGCCCTCTACTCCTTGTAACTGTGGCATTTCAACAATGTCTTGTTGTGGTGGGGCATACCTAGTAGGACGTGCATAATCACTGTCACTACTAATGTTGTATTCAGAGTCTGAATAATCAGGTGTCTGAGCACCTTTTTTTTCAAGAACCATATCAAGTTGTTCTATAAGAACATAATAGTTGTCTATCATGGCTTTAATCCTATCAAAATATGGGAGATCAGGGTAAAAACCCCCAAAAGCCAACCCATTTCTCTTTATTTGCCTCTCAAGATTTAACAGCTCTTGAATCCTCAGCCTTCTTATATGAATATCAATTTCATCTAAGATAGTCCTTGTTGCATCTTCCTCTATGCATTCATAGTGGACATTAGTATTGGGGATTGTAGGAGTATATAGTTTTCTTACCCCTGCCATAAAACCTTCTGGGTCAATATATCTATAAGGGGCTACCCCCATTCTGTATCCTTCCAACCATTGACCCACTGC
>MU228062.1:2519220-2537758 GCA_018584345.1 Thuja plicata | reverse complement strand
TTCTTACCCCTGCCATAAAACCTTCTGGGTCAATATATCTATAAGGGGCTACCCCCATTCTGTATCCTTCCAACCATTGACCCACTGCATCAATAGCACCCTTGCCAATTGTGAAGTTAAAAATTCTAAATTGCCTAGGGGTCAAATTCCCCTTCTTATATGGCGCAAAATGCTCATTGTCTGTCAACAATAGCTGCCATATAAATTCCATTGCTGCCACTCTTGCTGATACATAATATGGTAATAGATGAGGTGGGTGAATACACCCATATACCCTGATGACTATGTAATTCTATTCCAAAAAGAAATCACCCCAATTATGCTTTCCACCCCACATATCTGTATATTCACACAGCCTAAGCAGTTGTATAACTTTCAGTGGGATTCTTGTTCTGTTGATCCCCAAACTCTATACTATTGGATACACAATCAAATTCTGAAAAGCACAATAATCACAGTCCCTAGAAGTGTAACTCCAAACCCTCACCCAGAATTGGATAGGATTTGGTCCTGCTTGGTAGAACCTTTGAGGGGCTAAATTATTAACATCCATGATAACAAAATTGAAATGTAAAAGGAGATGCATGAGAATGGAGTAGTGTAAGAACTTGGGCTCCTTCTCCTTTGGGTCTTTCAATTTCTTCTGTGTTGCAATGAAACCCTCATGCATTTCATTTATGATATGTTGAATATAATCATAACTAGTATTAGAGTGGACCTCTTGTAGGTCAAATACCATCATCAAAATTCCTGCACTAATCTTTTCTGCATCACCATCTATCCCTAGCACTCTACATAGGGCATAGGCAAAATACTTGATATAGAAGTGTAAATCCTTGTAATAATATGGGCTGGTCCCAGACATAGGATCTAAATAATTTCTCACTTCTTTTAGCATATGTTTCAGCAACTAGCCTCTAGCAATATCAGGTTTCAAAGTATATCTCTGTTGCTGCTTCAAAATGTCAATTCTGGTGGACATGGCACTGTATAAGCCAAAGGCTTGCATGAACAAATTTTGGTTCAATATCAATAGGGAAATGCCATCATCTCTTTTGATGGTCTTGGACAAAACATCATAATGATTGGCTAGGTCTAAGAACAAGTCTACATCTATGAAGACACCAGGTACAATTAACCTGGCTAAACCACAGGTCCAAGGGTTTGATACTGGAATGGCCTTGTCAGAGTTCTTATAAAAATAATTGAAAAGAGAAAAACCTGTTGTTCCTAGAGTAACAGCATATCAAACATCTTGATAGTCATCAATTAGCACATTTGCATTTGCCCTTTTATTTTGAGTCAAACCAGGAAGTAGACGGAGGAATTCATCTGAATAATTGACTTTTCCCTTGGCCTCGTCTTCCACCCTCTCACTTTCACCACTGGTCGAGGCTAAACTGACCACTCTACTCATGTTTTCCATGCTTGAATCTCTTCTTCTTTACCGATATTGAAACAAATCTATCACTGAGATTCATAGATTGTCTTGTGCACAATTCTTGAAACAATGAGCTCTTTGAACAACGGGAAACCCTACAGTTCTCTGAATTTTCACTTTGTCAGACAACTGAACTCTTCATGCTTTGGAATTCTAAATGCAAGGTGAATGCAAATGAATAAACCATCAACTCCTTATAGTAACCGTTTGAAGTATGTGGTTCATGATTTTTAGAATATCAATTCTGTCTTTAATTCCACATACTGTGAACATAATTGAAAACCTAGCCATAGTTTCCTGAGTGTGACAGGAAAATCAAATCCATAAAACTGAATCCTTAGAAACACCTTATAAAATTCAAATGAGCTAACATTTCATCCTGGGATTGGCCCACTGTCATACATCTCAGCTACCCTTTTCAGCACAGTAATAAAAATCTAAAAATCTGATTGGCCGATGAATGATTCATATTGACATATTTGATACTGCCGCCTTTTTACATAATGTGGCATTAAGCGACCACACGACTGCACTTATTTTCTCTGTCGCTAACCCCAATCCTTAACCCATGATTTATCTAGAGACATGGCGACTACACAACTTCCTCACCTTTGCTAACCACAGTCACCATTTGGCGATTACGCGACACAAGGAAATCAAAGTCACCAGTGGTTATTACTAACCCACATTTCTTTATGAGACTATGCGAATTACTGTTAGTGTTAACTTCTACAATTATCTCTTAGTCGCCAAATGTTATCTTTCCTCTGCCAGACTGCGTAACAGCCCTTAGTCGCCTGATCACTGAATGAAAATGTTGAACGCCAAAACTTCCTTAGACAATGCAACAAAGGTATCCTGCCCTTTAATTTATCTAACGACCTCGTGACATACCGTTAGCCGCTAAGTCATGAGGAATTTTCTCCTTAGGCTTTTTAATTCTCAGACTTGGCAACTACCGTAGGATCTTTCAATGATTTTATCTGACGACTGTTGCTTAATCGCCAAGTAAATTTTCATACCCTTAAAATATTCTGAGACCTTGTGACCAACAGAAACTCTTAGTTAGTCTCGTAGTCATTGAATAAACCTTTACCTTTAAGAGATTACTCAGAATTCCATTTACCTCCTGACACATGTCTTATTTTAATTTGAAAGCAGAGTTATCTGGCGACAACCTGACTGTGCTCCATCTGAAACTGTCAAAGGTTAGTCGCATAGTCTCAGAAGTTTTAACTTAACTGGCATCTTTTCTAGAGACTGCACGACTAAAGCTTTTGCATCACACTTCACATCAGACTCATTTAGCAATTACGCGACACAAGGAAATCGCAGTGTCTCATAATAAACTCTTAACTGTTAAAAACTTCTTGCAACCTCTCGACCTGTCTGTGGGCCCCTTGATATATTGTTGTTTTGTTTCAATGATTCTGCGACTATGCGATACAAAGAAAATCGCGAAGTCTGGGAAAGCAAAAGGAATATTCTTATATTGCATGAGAATACACGACAAAGGCTAATCACAAAGTCTGGGATAAAAAGGAATATGCCATTTTAAGTTATGTGACTAAGCAATTAGACATTTCTCTTGACTTAAGTGAGGTAAAAAGGTAACTGAGAAATATAAACCAATAGGACCCAAGGGTTTCTTTTTTAAATTCAAACATTGAAAAAGAGCTAGGGTTTCAAGTCTTTTGAAAATTCTCATAGGTTTAGACTTGAAAACATGAAAACTTGGAGAGGGGAAACCACAAAGCAGAGGGAAAGAAGCCAAAACCTGGAATACAACCAACAGTGTTCTTCTATAGTCTACTCCATTATACCTGCAAAAATTTTCTATATGTCATGGATTATTGTATTTGTAACATATAGGAGGTCTCCTTTCTTGATTAACTTGTAATTTATAGTACTTTGCAATGTGCCCAATGTTGTTACATTTGTAGCATGTAGGTTTCATTGTAGATTCTCTTCCATTGTCTTGTCTATATCCAGATTGATTACATCTTTTGCATTCAATCTTCTTGTGCCCATATCCATTACAGTTAAAAAAATAACCAAAAAAATTTCTAAAGGGGCATTACCTCTGCAATCTCTCTTCACGTGTCCAAATATATTGTAACCAAAGCATCTACCTCTAAAAGGTCTAATCTTCTCTTTAGGTTCTTCAATAGATGGTTTCTCAACATCAATCTTCTCTACTGATTTCTTTTCCTAATTCTTTGAACATTCAGCTTCATTGAAGCCAATACTAGTCATGTCACCTTTAGGTTTCTACTTGTCTAACTGTTCATCAATCAAGTCACTACTCGTGTGAAGTTTCTCAATATGTTTCTTTGCTTGAACTAGTTCACCTTTCACAATCTGATTGTATTTCTCCAGTTCCAAGTATTTGTTCTTGTAGCTATAAGATTCATATTTCATTTGATTCAATACATTGTTCAAGGTTTCTTCAACTTTCTTCTTAGCATCCTCTTGTATCTGTATTTCTTTAGCCATATTATTGTTCTCAAGCTTCAGAGTCTCAATCTCTTCTTTTATTTGCTTCACCTGATTTGAATTGTCCTCATGTGAATCTTATTTTATCTGAACCATGAGATCTTC
Source organism: Thuja plicata (assembly GCA_018584345.1). Classification (NCBI taxonomy): domain Eukaryota; kingdom Viridiplantae; phylum Streptophyta; class Pinopsida; order Cupressales; family Cupressaceae; genus Thuja; species Thuja plicata. Next base: position 2,533,716 of record MU228062.1, on the reverse strand, counting down.
TCTCTGATTTCTGGAAATTTCAAGTTGTTCTTTTAGTTTCTTTATGAATTTCTCAGCTCTTTGGAGGTTAAACTTCAATTCTCCATTTTTTGCTTTAGCATTGTCAAGATCTTCAAGTGCAGCTTGAAAGTTCTCCTGCAAACCATTCAAATCCATTATGATCTCCCTCAAGCTATTAGGCTTTCTCTCCAAGGGCCAGGAGCTTTGATACCAATTATTAGGATTAGATAATACTGAGAAGGGGAGTGAATCAGTATTATAATAGTTATTTAAATTGTTTAACCACTTGAGCATTAACCATACAATTGTAGTAAAGGAAAGGACATAAAAAAATAACATAGAACTCATAACACCATGATTTGTTTATGAGGAAACCCTAGCTAAAAAAAAACCCCAGTGGGGATGATAACCATAAGCATGCACTAAAGTATAATGTCCCTGTTAGGAGACCTAGCCCTATTAGGAGCTGAATATTACATAGTACATTTCCTTGTTAAAGGAATAACAACCCTGTTAAAGGTTCACAACACCCTATTAGGGGCCAATGAGCTTATAGCTCTTACAATGTAATTCTATTACAAAAGGGTCTTAGTGATGAACAAAAACAAGCATCACAAATTCTTTGATAGTTCCTTTATAGCTTTTTCATTCTCTACTCTGCCATTCGCATGTATGCTCTGCATATCCTTCCCTTTCTCACTACTCACTATCTTTACCAAAAAGATCTTACATATATATCCTTTCAACTTCACTAAGTCGGCTCTCAAAATAAATATTACAAACATTGTCAAGTTGGCCTTCATTACATAATACAATTAATATAGTAAACATTAAATGTATAGTCGGCACTCTTGCATAGTCAAAGTGTAGACTATCAAAAACAAAAATATGTCTTGGATTCCTAGGGGTCCAAGTCTTGGTCCTTTATTCTTTGATGTTGTCCAACTGCTTTGTATTGATATTCTTTGTTGTTTGTTAGTCTTCAAATCCTCATAAATCATCATAAAATTAACCAAATCAAAATCTATCTTAGGTGTATGTCAGACATACTCTACATTGTATTTCACTAAGCTCAGATGCCTTAATTCATCGATCTTCGTCTTTGACATCCAAAACAATATTGTATCTTTATTTCTGTACTTAGTCAATTTTGGACATACCAAAACTCAACTTCAAAACAATTGATCTTACACCTAGATGTGTTTCCATAAATGACAACCAAAAAGTGAATCACATTACCCAAATTGATCAGTTGCCAAAAATAAAAAAGTTGTTAGCAGGGTTCAAGACCACACACAATCACCACACATTTAGAGAGGTGAACCGCGTGGGTGACAGACTAGTGAATGAAGGTGTCTTAAGTGATGATGTCAGAGACTAGAAAGGTAACCTATTGGTACTCCTAAATTTGGAACAAATTTAGAGTGACCATGTTAAATTTTTCAGATGAGCAAAAGTGAATACCCTTGAAAATTGTGTGAGAAGACTCAGTTAGTGTGATTGAAAAAGATGCCCGGATGATTTTCATGAGATAAAAATTTGGAAGAGGCTTTAATGCCTTTCATTTGTCATATGCAGTGGGTCCCAGCTCCTGATTTCCAGTTCTGACATGTTTAGGGAGTAATCATTATGAGGGGGTCACCTAATTCTGCACTTTGCTTATTGTCAATTTGTTGTCCGGAGCCTACTTTGCCTCTGAGTATCTTACACACTATTGAGTTTCATAAGCCACCACTTTGGAAATGTGTTCCATGCATATCAGAGAGATTATGTTTTAAATCTCAGGTTATTCCGAATCCGTTTGATAAGTTTTCATACTTCCCAAAGTTGGTTGTTCATGAACTGTCTGAATTTTTGTCCTGCTTAGAAATTTGAATAGCCCAGTTTGACATGTTATAACTTTTGACCAATTCACCCAATTGAGAAAATTCCTTTTGCACTGTGTTCCTGAGGTCACACACTCCATATGTTCCAGTCTGCAGATCTTTATGAAATCAGATGATAAGTTTTCAAGAACCATTCTGATAGTGATTAAATCTGATTTCCTGTGTATTCAAGTTCAGAATTGGTAAGTGACCTACTTTGAGCTTTTGAAAGTCTATACCCGGATGAACATTTTTGATAATTGAGTTTTCCTTCATGTTGTAGACATAGGAGTGCACCTATTTAAAGATTTACAGACTCCTACCAATCCATTTATCCACTTTGCTAGAGCCTTTCCGTTTCCAATTTATTAAAGTTTCACTGAAATACTGAATCCAGATTTAAATGGCATACTTTGTCCTTTCCCCATTTGCACCTAGTTCGAGGTCAGACATAATTGAATATGGATTTTAATTTTATACCTAGGAATGAACTCCTTTGAAGATTCGCAAACTTTGACCAATCCGGTAGATCACTTTTCTTTGCCGATTCCGAACCCGATTTCTACATGTTTATTATGTTTTGGTTCAGAAGAGTGTTTAAGGTGCTAAGTTGCAGACTGGTGTCAGTTCAGTGGTTTCTTTTCAGAGGAAGGAAACTGAGGGGTCATGTTCCACATGTGACTTTCAATCACGATCCAGAGGTTGAGTTTATGAAAGATCTTTTGATGACCCTATGAATTCAATTTCAGAGGCAGTTTATTCAGTTTGTAGTGTGGAAAAGTGTTAAGTTTTAGAGTGGCCATTTTGCATAAGTAATATCTTTCTATCTAAATGATGTTTTTAGGGTCTGATTATGGAAACATCCTCATTGCATATGAATCTACTATGTGACCTAGTGGTGAAATTTCAGAGCTTGTTTCAACATTTTTGCAAGGGTCAATCTAAAAGGGATTTATGTTGATTCCGCATTTGCACCTTTGTAGTCTTCTGCAAGGCTAAGTTTGCACTGTAATATCTAGTGCCTGAAGACAAATTTGGTGAATTCCTTCTGCATATGTATTCAATGGTGATTAATGAATCTTTTTTCCAAGTGCCAAAGTCAGATTGTTTGTTTCAATCAGTTTTCAAAGACAGTTCCGAAGGCCAATTGCCGTAGTTGTGATCAAACGGCCGCCAGTTTGTACTTAATGTTTGAATTTTTTAAAAATGGAGGTATAGACAAGAGGAAACATTGCAAGAGGGTTTTCAAATTATGCAAAGTGACGATCATTCTATTCCATCTGGATATCTTCTATTCTACATTATGTTGGAAAGTCCGCATGTCCGAATTATATTTTAATGCCAGTTGTATTCTCATGGGGATAGCTTGCAATTATAGGGTTAGAGTACTTTCTTGGTATTTTCTATGTTCCAAATGAATGACCATACCATTCATACCCAGTGCCAACAAATGACAACAATTGAGTTTGTTTTGATGATTTTTGATGATTATAAAACAAGTTTACATTGCTAATGGGCTGCGTAGACAGCAGGGATACTTTCAATGTTTAAAGATGTTGTTTTTATTAGAGGGAATTGGGGGCTAAAACATTGAATGAACTGCAACTAAAGTCTACACAATATTTATAAGTAATGCTCATGCTATGAAGGCAGGAAAACCTCACGCAACACTTGGGGGAACTTTATAAATAAGTTGCTCATGTTTCAGACATAACATATGTCTGAGAATACCTCCATTGCCTGCGCAAGCATTAAAATGCAGGTTAAAAGAATTGAGATCATCATGTGGGAAGCCCAAATAGACAAAGAACAATACCAAGCCAAGGAACTTCATTTTGCAAATAAATTTGTATAAAGTCTACGCAGACAGTATTTCCAGCAATGCAATTTGCAAGTGTAAAACCAATTTCTCAGCCCTTCTGCGCAAAGTAATGAGAAAGATTGTTGGGGCTGTTTTGTTTTGAAATTTGCATAGAATAAATACCATGCAAGTAGCAGATATTTGAGGGAGGATACAGATTTTAAAAGCATTGAAATCAAATTACATTGCAATTTAACTTTTCCAGCAGGTTTGCGATAACTTTTTGGAGGAGTGTTTTTAAGTTTTTGAAAGTTTCAATGATGAATTTGCAAATATTACTCCATAGCAGGGGGTGCCTTGGTCCATGGAGGCCATTGGTGCTGTTCTTTCATGTTCAAACAGCTCCATTAATGAGCAGCACTCAAGAACAACCCAGAAACATGAAAAACACAGAATATGCTATGGTTTTTTGGGAAAAGTTTGAAGTTTTTTGAAATGTTTTCAAGTATAAATTTGCAAATGTGACACCATACAAAGGGGTGCCCAAGGCATTAAAACATAACCATGGTGTTGATTTGAAGAGAAATAACCCCATTAATGAGCAGCTCTCTTCACACTTTCAGCAAAAATGAGAGACTGTGTATTTTCAATATCCCACATTTACTGTGCAAAGGGAGTTTTTGGTATTTATATACCAAAACACAAACATTAGAGGTAAGAATGAGAGCCCAGAGGCTCTTGGCGGCTCTTTGAGGGCTGAAGGAATGGAACTATGGACTGTATACTGTGTTTTAACATAAATTTTGAAAATGGCTTTAAACCATGAAAACAAATTGTCCCACATTCATCCTGCAGTAGAATTTCAAAATGTTTATAAGGAAAAACCAAGACATATGAGTTTGAGGTTGAAGAGGAGGCTATCCACGTGCGCGCCCTCATCTGACCACCTCGGTTTCCATGCCCAAAAATGAAGGAGATGAAATTTTGACAAAAATGAACAATGTTGTTGGTCGCCCAGTCGCTAGAAGCTCCGGTCGCCCAGTCGGAAGACAGTTTGAGGATAACCGCCAGAATTCAGAGACCTGGCGACTGACCACTAGCGGTCAGTCACACAGTTTCCAGACATCAAAGTTAACCACTGAGACTTGGCGACTAACCACTACCGGTTAGTCACGAAGTAGCCAGACGCCAGAGATAGCTGTCACGACGAGGAGATTGTAGATTGTCGCATGGTTGCCAGATGAGGACAAGCCGCTGGATGCCAGTCACGAGGTCGCCCAGGGTTAAAGGTAGAGTTAAAATTAGCTCGCAAATTTGATTTCTAGGTTGTCGCATGGTCGCTGAATGTAACTATGGTCAAAGGTGAGTTAAGCACAGTTTGTGACAGCGAATGAGAAGGTTCCACTTGTCGATTTCTGCTGATTTCTAGGCAATGTATGCATAAATCTGAGATTTTCAAAGAGTTTAAAATGTGCATAGTGTTATTGTTAACAGGGAATTTAATAGTTTTATTGCAATATCCATATGATTATTCCCGAAGGTTTTTTTTAAAGACACTGGAAATCGGATTTGGACAAAATGAAGATCAGAGAATAAAATCAAATTTTCACAAAGGAAAATGAGATAAAATGCATAATATTTTAATTGCACAAGTCAAATTTGAAAGAGCTTTCCAGAGGATTTTTGAAATCAGATTTTCAAAGAGAGATATGACTGGATTTCAGAGATATTTTGCAAGAGATAAAGGCAGATATTTTCAGATAGATGGACTCAGTTATTAATTGAATATATCAGATATTTTGGAAAGATGAGTAAAAATCAGATTTGAGAGAAGGACAGGTGTTTGCATAGATAGATTTTTAGGGTTTCTTCTCTTTTATATGTCTTCTTCTTTTCTCAGTTGTAAGGGTTCCTTTCCTCTGCTCTGTTCTGGTTTTTTCCTGTAGATGCCCAGAGTAGGTCCCATATGGTCTTGTGAAAATTTTATTGTAAGTTATACTTTTGTGTCTTTGTATATTCATGAAAGATTATTATCTGGATGTGTTGAAGCAGAATACAGTAATAGAATATAGTGTGGTTTTCCCTCTTGCGTATTATCTTGTCTCTTTGCATTCTGTTTGTGCTCTAGTGTGTTTCACTTGTAAGGCATTTGAAATACACCAACTACAAGGTAGTTTGTCTAATTATTTATGAGTTCCTTTCAAGGAGAGGACTAAGCATTCTGATAAGGATTTGATGCAGATGTATGTATATGAGAGGATAGTTTGTAAGGCACTCTATCTCAGCCGCATGTAGTTTGTAAGGCACTCTACAGTATCTCTATTATTTTATCTCTGTTGATTCACATTTTCATTGACTCTTTGCCCAAGGGATAGGCACTGGTCTAGAGTATAGTTTGCAGTCTGTTCCTCATCCAATATCAAAATCAATTTAATAAAAATACTCTTGTTACTAAGGACAAACAAACTAAACTCAATAAGGACTCTTGTCAGTAGGATAGTGTCTATTTTGGTGATCTCTTGAAGAGTGGATCATTAGGTTATCCCTCCTACATAAAAGGAAGAAGGATGAAAATCCTTGTATCACTGGTTTTTGCTATATTTAAGACCATAAGTTTGTATGGTTAAATCTTGTATCTGATTTTGCTTGGTCATTTGCAAGGTGATTTATCGGTTGGTTTAACAAAGATACATAGAAAATCACTGTCCACATTATAACATATTGTGTAAACAGTAATCATAAGAGGTAAAACCTGCCTGAGTTTATGTGGAGCTCAAAAATGAAGAAGGACCTTATCTAGTCCTTAGCAATTAGGCTTTTCTTGTCTATGAATCAGTATTAGAAGGCATGGTGTTCAAGTAGTCATTTCAAGCACTGTGGTTCATACAAGAAAAATCCGTAACATAACCAAGGATTAAAAACTGATATCCTAAATCTGCTGAGGTATGATCAAATCCACAACAAACCTGGAAATATTACTTTTGATGATAAAATGTAAAGATAGTTATCAGAATTGCCTTATTTTTGAGCCTCGTACGTATGACAACAAGTGCTTTAATTATAACACTTATGAGATTTATGATTTTATTTCTTTAAAAAGATGACATTTCCTCATTATTCGCCCACATATCTTTCAACATAATCTTTCTATGCAAATCTCCGCTTTCTTGGTGATTGCTAATATGGGTGGAAAGTTGAAGTGGGAAGAACCTCTATCTACAAATGGAGAAAAGAGGTCGAGGTCTAGAAGAGACTCAAGGAAGGCAGGGTCACAGACTATATGGAGAAACTCCATGGTTATGATAAGGATATCTCAAAGGAGTTCACGGATAGATGGGACAATGGCAAAGTTACTATCTATGTTAAGACTTTCCTCATCTCTGAGAAAATCATATCTAAAATAATGGGTCTCAAAATGGTTGGTCTAAAATATTTTAGAAGTGGGGTTATGGAAAAAAATGCTGCGAGAATTTACCCTAAGACCTAGGAGGAAAAATATTTAGTTGTTAAACAGAAGGGTGATTATGTTTTGTGTTGCCATATGAAACTTGTTTGGACAAAAATGGTTAAAGCTTTAATTCAGTATTTTACCCTAGAGGGTCAGTACACTAGGGTTTATAATTTTCACTTCATGTTGGTTAATCATTTCAGATACAATAGGAAAATTTATTTTCCCTATTTTCATCTCGAATCTTTGGGTAACAGTATAATGGAACACAAAAATAATGCCAACAAGCCCATTATCCATGATGAGCTTATTATTTTGATATACGAGTATCCAAAGTTTAAGTTGCAGGGTAACTCCCAGGCAGAAGGCTCGAATAGGAGAAAGAAAGGTAAAAGACCTATTGCAAGTGAAAACAATATGCTAGGTAAAAGAGAAAGGGGAAAATGAGTAATGTAGGGGATGAACTTACTAAGATCCTCACGGAGGAGGAAGGAATGACAACAAATCTAAGATTAAGGGGAAGGGAGATAAAGGTGCTAAGGGAGAGGATGATAAGTTCGTCTCAGAGGAAAATGGTATGGAAATAGGGGAGGATATTGAATCCCTAGAGAAGGAAACTACAGGCTCCTCCAAGGATATGGAAACTGAGACCAAAGGTAGTTCTTAAGACAAGGATACAGAAGGTCAGCAAGGCAACATAATGCTGGAGGAAGCTGAGGTGAGAACTAAGTCCCCTAATAAAAAGGAGTCAAATACATAGAAGGACGATCCTGACACCACTCCTATCTTGGTGAATTATGCTGAGTCTGAGTCTAATGAGGGAAAGCATTCTAGGGAGATTTTAGAAAAATAAGGGGGGAATAAAGAATAAGGGAATAAAAAGCAAGATAATGAGAAAGCAGGTGGCAGCAATGAAAATTAAATAGAAAAAATTCAAGAACCTTCTAGGTTTATGCAAGTAGTCAAAGAGAGGGGGAGAGATGGACATTCAGCTGAAATCTTGGCTCTTGGATGGAATTTGAGACATCAATGGCAGGTATGATGACCTCCAAGATAGAGTTAATAAGATTTCTATCCTGTTGGTTGAACCTATGAATAAGGGTACTAAGAGTAATGAAATTCCAGAAGAAGAAATAGACAAAAGACTTCTGGAGAAGCTAGAACTTAGAATTAATGCAGTGGTCAATTTCCAGCATCATGCAACAGAGATTCGCATTAAGAGTATTGAAAATACTCTCAGCCATTTGATGAAGAACAACTATGAAGGCATGAAGTTGACTGACAACAATTTAAAGGCACTTCTTGCGGTGCTGGATGGGAACTATACTCCTATTACAGTGGATGATGATACTGTTATTGATGCAAGTGTTGCTAGCCTAGGAACTCATACTAGGGTGAGTGCCAAAAAGGTGAAAAAGAGTGTCTCAAAGGAAATTAAAGATCTCAGGGAGGCCATCGAAAAGTATCAGAATGTGATGACTGACTTAGTCAAGATGGTAAAACAGAGTTGACTATGCTCTTTGGTTGTTCTCTTTTTGTCTAGGTTTCATATTTTGACTGGTTGTAATGCTGGAGGGGTCTTATATTTTCTATCTTATACCCCTACTTGTTTCTTTTTCTTGTATGTCTCATTTTTTGTAGTTCTGCATTCTGCCTATCTTTAGCTTCTTGTTGTTCAGGGTTACTATTCCCTTCAAAAAAAAAATTAAACCTTAATTGAAAACATAACAATAAATATGAGGGAGGAAATAAGTTTTAAAATACATATATATATCCTGACTCTATCATTTTAGTAGAGGGTTTTATTTTTGGGAAGATTAGGCTTAATAATAATGAGTTTTCTATATTTCCTCTATGTAAATCAATCTGTAAATTGAATTGTTCAATCTCATATGGAATGATATAGATCTGAAATTTATATTGATGGAAAATTAATTTAATTCCACATATTTGTCATTAATACCAGTCCTAAAGAAACTTTAATTTAATGGTATAAAAATAAAATCTCCCTAACATCCCTTTTCGGTAATGAATGTTACGAGTTTGGTAAAAAAGACCATAACTTTATTTTGAACTACTGGATCTTCATTAAAATTGGGAATAACATATATAATGGTCTAATATACAATCTTACTAAAGTGATTTTCCTAATCGTTTATTTTTCAAAATTTATGAATGATTGTTCCTCTCTCTTAGATTGAAAATTCAAGCTCAAATAGGCCTAGTCTCACTATAGTATTCAATATTTGAGCATGTCCATACAAAGTAACTGTAGAAACCTAAAATTGACTAGGTGTATCTCAAGCATTCAAAATTGCAAATCTCAGCTAAATGCTCTAAAATCTCATCTCAATGCAAAACAAATGGATCAAATAAAATGCACAAAATTCAAATAAAATTAAAAGATCAAATAATCATGAAATCAAATAATTAAATTCAAGCCTAAAGGGATTAATCAAATTATGCAATTAATTTTTCAATTGTATAGTTCAAATCAAAAAGATCAAATCCTACCCAATCACCCTTGCATGGCTAATTTAATTAAATGATGGAGTTATTTAATTCCTAATATCTTTGAGACAACCAACCAAATTTCCCTCCATTTGGGAACACCTCAAAGCTTTTGACTTAACCAAGCTTTGATCATGATCAACTCACTCTACCCCTACCCTTGGGAATATGCTATAAATACAAGCCATTTCCTTTGTGTTTGGATCCAAGAATTAAAGAGCAAAATAATCCTTATTATAGGCACATTTAGAGAATATGAGGAGCATTTGAGAGCCTTTTGAGACAATTTTAGCATTTGCATTACATCTAGCATATCATGTTTAGGAACATTTGTTATTTTCTCATATAATCTTGGAGCATTTTTGAGAATTTTGAGCATTCTAGCTAGATTGGAGCATTTAATTTTCATACATATCTCATTCTAGGATTGTCCTTGAGAGAGATTAATCCTAAGAGCTCTCTTAACAAAGCTTGGATAGAGAACCATGAGATGATATAGATTATTTAGCTTCAATTCTTAGATTAATTTGTTTATCATTCCATAGAATTTTTATTTTCAATCTTAATTTCATGAATGTGTATTTTCTAACACACATAATGGCGCCCACTGTGGGGCTCTAAGCCTCTTTACTAACATTTTTATCTTCATATTTGGTGTGTTTGATTGGTTTTTGGTGAACTTTTCTTGCAGAAAATAGGAGAAGAGCCACGTATGCGATGCAAAGAGCCACCTACAAACAAAAAAATGCCACCTACAGAGATTGATTCATCTCCATCTTTCTTTGTGCTATCGTGTTTGAGATAAAGTGGGCCGCCTACCAGATAAATTATGCCGCCTGTTAGATAAAGTGCACTTCCTGTGACTTTTTAACAGCCACCTACCAGCCATCTCTGACCGCATTTTATATTTCCTGCACTACTTGCTACTTTTATTTAGCCACCTATGGTATTTTAAGAGCCGCATTTAAGAATTTAATAACCATGTCTAAAGCTTTAAATTACACTTAGTAATATTTGATAGCTGTTGTTTAGTTGTTAAATGTCGCGTAATCATTTTTTCTTTAAATCATATTTTAATTAATCCTATCACTTGTGCAATTCTTTGTGTTTTCCTGTTCTGCAGATGAAAAATCACCCAAAGGTACAAAAACCAGAGAAGCGGATCTCCAAGCCTAGCAAAGAGGTAATAATCAAAACCAAGAACGATAAAGAGATACATAATGCAAATTTATTAGAGAGTTTGTTTGAGGAAGAGCATTTGTATGATCATTACATTAAGGTGTTCTTTGCATATAAATGAAAATTTTTTACTCTCTAATTGAGTTTGCATGCTTACTTCTTTAAAGGATTTAATTGATAAATCATTCATTTGAAAAGAGCTTTTAGGAGGTATTTGTGTCATTTAAGGTTTTTCCAATTTTTCTTCACTTTGTTGTGCTTTGTGTTGACTAACTTGTTGGAGGAGATGGAGTGGGAACGATTGCCACTAGGTGAGTAAAAACAAGCCAAACAATCAAAAATGCACCTAGCCTTTTGCTAGCTTCGAAATCAGGTACTTATCTCATCAAGCTTGCATTTGATCAAATTGTGACTCTCTTTTAAATCTAGCATAAGTAGAAAATCCTCTATTTCATCCAAATTGAACAAGCACTAGGCATATGCTCTTCACTTTTCTAAGTGAATCAAAAAGCCAAAAGTGAAAAGCCAATTTGGTAGAAAGACAAGGATAAACAATTGAACCACACATTTAAATTCTAAGAACCTCCTTGTTAAGGGGTTGAAAATGAACAAATATGTTTAGAGTGTTTGGAACAAAAGGAAAAAAATAGGGATATGCTCTTCACTCTTTGAGTGAATTAGATTCCCAAACTTGTTGGACCAAGTTCAATTCCCGCTTTTCATGAACATGCTAGCTAATTAGAGCTTTAAAGGGCTTGCCTCCCGAGAATTGCCTTACAAGGACGGTGAGAGGGAACAACCCAAACTGGGAGATATTTTCTTTTACTGCAATATCATCTGACCCACTATAAATAAATGCACTTTACCTTAATTGAAAAGTGACTAAGCCTTGTGCAAGCCATCCTCACTTCCTCGAGTAGTCCTTTAGGATTGCACAAAATCATACTTTCATGGGTCTGGGAAGCCCGCAAGGGGGTAAAGGAAATTGGCAAGATTTAGAACAGAGGTGAATTAAAACCTTGATAAAATATCATACCTCCTTTTTAGAGCCATTTTTAAAATCCAAAATTGTTGACTCTAAGGTAGACTATTTGGAAGACATTCTTGCGCAAACCTGTTAAAACATTTGAGAACATACACTTTAGTGTTTTTTTAGGGATATGGTTCAAATTTGCTGTGTGTATTGAGTTTGTACTTCATTTTCATGCAAGAATCTCCTGTAACAAGTCTGATCAAAACCTTTAAACTTTTAAAAATCAAAAAAATTGAAAATTTCAACTTTGATCAGCAAAGAGCCGCCTACAAACAATTCTGGGCCACCTACAAAATTTTTTGTGCCACCTAAAAACAATTTTGGGCCACCTACAATCAATTATGTGCCACTTACAAATAATTTTGGGCTACCTACAAGCAATTTTGTGTCGCCTACAAACAATTTTGTGCTGCCTACAAACTGCAGAGTGCCGCGTAGAGTAATTCTAGTAACCACTTACCAACATTTAAAGGCCACCTACACATAGGCAAGTGCCACCCAAAAACAAAGAAGAGAAAATAGGGGGCATTTCCCAAGGGTTTGGAAAGATTTTGAAATCATATTTGGATACCCTTTTCAGATTTATTTCTATCTAGTGCAAAAAATAGATCATATTCCTTCAAACATTTATAATGATGAATCTATTTGAGAAACAAATCAATCCTATGGTGGAGAATAATTATCAAAATCAAGATCAAAATCTCCATAGGACTCTATACAATGAAGTAACTAACGATGCAATATTGGAGGCATCCCAAGATCCCGTATTCCCTGAAATCATGGAACAAATTTTGATGAAGGATAAAGAAGCATATTTTGCTCAATTAGGAGCAACCCTTCCTCATAATTATGACATATCAACCTTAAGGAAGAATGAGGAAAAACAAAAGGATACATCATCTAACAAGCCATCGTTAAGATCAATTTTTCCTTTACTTTATGATGATGGGCCATCCGTATCTTCATCTTCTCCAAACAAAGAGGAATTTGAGAGAAACAAACCTATCTTGGATCAAGGGAAGTTTCATGACCACCCTATTTGTGATAAAGAGAATGGAAATAAAGATATCACTCTCAAGAAAGATTTAAACCAAAAACCCCTATCTAGCAAGGTTTCTCCCATAGCCTTTACTCCTTTCATCCTTCGTCCATCTCACAAAAATTAAAAACTATCCAAAATTCCTCCACCAAAGAGTAAGCCTAATGATGATACTTTTCACGTTGACTATGTCTACCCTCAATGGCTACCTCTAAAAGCAACCCAAGCTAATTTACATCTTTCTGCAAATCGTTTCCATGCTTCGAAGATCATAGACCCTAAGCTTCACTGTGTTTCAAAGCCTATTGGAAAGGATTCTCCATCATTCTTCCAAACATTCCCCATGCATATCCAAGCATCTACCTTATCCTTAGAAGTGGGTCCATGTCAAGAGGATAACCCAAAGAGAAAAGAAAAAAGTATCAATAATGATCAAGATCAAGATGTTATCCAATCCCCTCCCATATTTGATGAAGGTCCCATATCCATAGAGTCTAGTGGTGATCCCCTTGCACCCTTTCATTTCTTCCAAGATGATATCTTTCTGGGTCAAGAACAAAGTGTCCTTCCAAGCTCGATATCTAGTCAACTTCCCAAGCAAGATCAAGATATCCCTTCCACCATTTCCAATGAACATATTGAAAATCAAGAGAAAAACATCCTCTCTACACCATCCAAAGATCCTTGTCAAGATTGAAATACCCTATCAACTCCTTTTCATGATCCTCCATATTCACCTTAGGAAACCATCATTCCTCCATATCCCTCGCATAAAAATAAATCCCTTCAAGATTCAGTTGATTCTATCAAAGTTTCTCCCATGAAAGATACTCATAAGCTTATTAGTATAAAGATAAATCTTAAAGATGAGAGCCTTGACAATGTAACTCATGCCAAAGATATTGATATCCCTTTCACACCTTGTCTCCCTCCATTCAAACGCAACCATACACCTTCACATTCCTCCAAACCCATTTTGGGTTCCTATGTCCCAAAGATAAAGTCTTCATCCCTTCCATCCATATTGGGTCCATATATTCCTTCATCAGCTATGCCTACCATCCCTATCTCTTCATCCACTTACCTTACCATGTATCAAGATCAACAAAGGCACACATACTTGAAGAATTTCCAAACACCCATCCATATGAACCCTCCATATTATTCCTATTCACCCACAATTCCCAAGTCTTTTGGAAGTAATTTGGATGTGCAACATAAAAATCAGAAATCCAAGAATCCACGTGTATAAAAATCACCATGTCCCATCTAATCGACATGTGAATGAAACGAAAAAAGAATTATCCAAAAGGCCACAGAGGTCCATAAAGAAAAATGAAAAATCCAAGAGGCCGCAAAGGTCCACCAAGAAAAAATAAAAATCAACAAAAATGTGGGTTCCTAAATCCCTCATTGAAGAAATGCATTCAAAAGAATCACAAAATAAAGAAAAATCAAAGACTATGTGGATTCCAAAGTCACTTTTGAAAGACTTGCACACAAAAGAAAAATCAAAGTTGACATTCAAGCTTCCAAAGGCTGCCACTCCATCTCCTTCCAAACATTTTCCACTTTCCAAGTCTACTTTGGGTTCCTATATCCCAAAATCCACTATCTTAG
>MU228062.1:2473881-2486853 GCA_018584345.1 Thuja plicata | reverse complement strand
ACAGTACTTGTCCATATAGATTTTTCTCTTTGGATTTATCACTTTGGATCTGCACTCATGTGCCTTGTGTCCTTTCTTTTGACATTTATAACAATTACCAATAAAAGTAGATTGTGCTTGAGAAATAACTTTCATTTTTCTTCTGTAGATTTTTGAGGTGTGGCCTAGTTTTCCATAGTGATTGCATGATAGCTTCTTGGATCTTGGGGTTGCGAAAGCATTCCTCTTATCAGTTTGATTAGAGGATTATCCATTCTCATTGTACCCTAATCCTGTGTAGTTGTTGACTCTTCTTTATCCATCAAAAAAATCATCCATCTGTTTGTTGCTGTCCTCAGCATTTTTGATCAATTCATTGTGTTAATTATGGACTTTGATTTCATACTTTAATTTCTCATTCTCTTCTCTTAGCTCACCAATGATCTATATTATTTCAATGAGCTCTATATTTATTCTATTTGCTTCTTGGCTCATAAGAATAATTTGGTTGGTGACCTCATGGTGATGATCAGTGAGTCTTTGAATCTCTGATTCTTTTTCTTATGGCTTCTCTATAATTTTCCTCCCGTCATCAATAGCTAGTGTTCTTTCATTTTCAGCTTTTTTTGTATCATTCATAACATCAATCATTTTTACCATTTGAGTCTCTTGACCAATTTGCAACATCTTGATTTGATCTGTTAGATGTAGACTGATCTCCTGCATACTTGTTATTTCTTCAGCTGATGTATTTGAAGCTTTGTTCATTGATGATTCTACTGCTTCAAAATACTCTTGTATTTCCATTTATTTGTAGTCCTTCTCATTCAACTTGGTTTCCATAATCTGTCTTTCATTAAGAAGTTTTCTTAGCTTTATCTTAGCCTCCTTATACTGCTCAAAGTTTATTTGCATTTGTAACTTCTCATTCTCAATAGTCATGTCCAGTCTAAATTTATCCATTGCTCTTGATATTTTCTCTCAAGTCTTTAATATTTTCAAGAGAGAGACTCAGCTCTGATACCAATTGTTGGAATTATATTGAGATGATGTACTGACAGGGGAGGGGTGAATCAGTACCTCTAAAACTTTTCTTGGTTAGCCCATTAACCCTTAGTCATCAGTTTGTAAAATAACTTATCTATCTGTTCATCTTTCTTTATGTATATGAAATGATATCATACATTCCATTTGATGTGTGACAGTAAAAGAAACATACATGAAATTTGATAACACATAACACAAGATATGGTATCGCAGAAAACTCCTATTAAGGAAGTAAAAACTGCAGTGGGGATCATTACCCACAAACTTCACTATCTCTAGATAAGAAGAGCCGATTAAGGCTTACAATTTGGTCACTTTTGATGACCTACCCTATTACGAGTATTACAATGGAGACTTGTTAAGATCTACTTTGTTTGAAGCTTTAGCAGCACTGTTAAGTGTGCACTCTGTTAAGAGATTTACAAAGGACGATTAAGTCTACTTTCTACAAAAGGATTTTAGATGTGATGAACTTGTTAGAATGAAAATACATAAGTCTTTGATCTGATGATAAATGCAATCTTCAATTACTGATAATATAGATCCTATGAAGCTCCAAAAATACTGTTAATCATTCTTCCATGATTGAGTATTACCTTTATCTGATTGTCGGTAGCCTCTGTGTGTTCTTGTTAATTGATGTATTATGTTTCTACTCTTTGCATGAATTATGCCTTCTTATCCTTAGATGCTCTTCATGGCTATCAATTATTAAGAATCTATCTGCTCACAATTGAGTATGAACATTTATTTATACTAATCTAGGCTCAATTCTTGATTCATGCATTTACACGTTAACTCTAGATTTAAGATATACAACTTGATCTTGATCTGTAGTTAGATATGCTTTAGATCCATTAGGATGCTTTAAAGCATTTACATAAAGCATTCATGACCATCTAATATGATTTAAAACAAAAATAAAACTCTATAAATATATTTACATTACTTTAATCTATGTGTAAAACTCAGATCCACAATTTGCGGTTTCTTGATCTGTCTGTCAGTTTTGCTAGTCGGTTTTCTTGATCGTTGGTGTTCCTTCTTGAACATGTCATTGGGTATGCTTGTCTATTCCTTTAGGGTTGATTCTAGAAATAGTGTTTTCGGTAATGCTTGTGTTCACCGGTGAAGCTTGTCATATTTATACTTAGCACTTTTCTCAAAAATTCTTTGTGTTGTCGGGTATGCTTGCATTTCACCGGTACTGATTATGGTTCATCGGTGATGCCTGTTGTCTGCCAGTAATTCTTTTTGACTGTGTTTTTCCTCTAAGTATACTAATGGAAAAATAATGTCATCATAGCTCATATCTTATTCTTCTCAAAGCATCATATACAACATTCTCCTTTCCCTATATACCTAACCTCAAAATCATACTCGCACAAAAAATATATCCATGTCTGCTACCTAGCACTGATGTTAGGTTGGATCAAGATATAATGGAGGTTTCATTGATCAGTGTGAATCTAAAATTGATGAACCAAAAAGAAGTGCATCAATATCACAAATGCATGAACAACTAATATCAACTCTAAATCATGTGTGGGATAATTACGGTCATGGACCTTAAGCTTCCTAGAATCATATGCAATAACATGCCTTACCTACATCAATACCAGCCCTATGCCTTCATGAAAAGCATCATTACATATCACAAAATCACTTGTGGGATCAGAAACTACCAATAGTGGAGCACTGATCAAATTCTCATTTAGACACTAAACATTTTCCTCACACTTCTCTAACCAAAAAAAATTCTTCCCCTTTTTTGCAGGGAAGTGATGGGGTGAGATATCCTTGAGAAATCTATGAAAAAATGCCTATCGTACCCTTCTATACCCATCAAACTGCAAACTTCTAAGATAGTTGTGGGTGTTGGCCAGTCCACTATAGCCTGAATCATTGATGGGTATACTTCTATGCCATCTCAGAAATGATATGATCAAGGTATTTTATAACTGATTATCATTCAAAAATTATAGTACTTCGTGCAAATGTTTCTCACACTCCTCAAAATTTTTGGAATGCACAATAATGTCATGCAAAAAAATTATAAAAAAATGATCCAAACATGTTTGAAATACACCATTCATCAAACTCAAAGAAAAATAGTGTACTAGTCAGTTCAAGTGGTACTATTGTGAATTTGAAGAGAGAATATTAAGTATGGAATGTTGTGTGATGTATATCTACCTCATTAATCCCCAACTGGTGGTATGTATACTTAAGAATAAATTTAGAGAAGAACTTTCACCCCCTTTATCTAATCAAACTAGTCATCTATGTGAATTAAGAGATACTGGTTCTTGATAGTTACCTTATTGAGTTGTCGGTAATCAATACACAACCTAAGAGAATCATATTGCTTCTTAATGAAGGTGACCATAACAGCCCAAGGAGAAATACTGGGTTGTATGAACCCCTTAGCAAAGAGTTCCTACAACTGCAATCCAATTTCACTCAGTTCTAGAGTGGTCATATGATAATGAGCCTTAGATATTGGGTATTCTCCTAGTACCAAATCAATGCAGAAATCAACATCCCTCTTAGAAGGCATCCTAGGGATCTCACGGGAGAATACATGTGCATACTCCTGAAAAGTGGGTGATTGAGGTTGATGTCTCTTTTCTCTCCCTCATCTAGATCATTAACTAAAATTGGAAAAGGTTGACATCCCTGATGCATCAACCACTGAATTTGCAATGTAGAAATCATGTGGAGGGATATGGATTGTTGGACCCCAAAAATTATCCTCTCCTCACTCCAATCATCAAAACACTAAATATTCTTTCTCCTCTAGTCAATGGTAGATCCATGGGCATCTAACCAATATATACCAAACACTACTCCATAATAACCTAGAGGAATTATTGTCACTAACGTTTTCACCCATGATTGGGGTATGACCCCCAAGCAACCTTTTGAAACATGGAAACACCCTCGAAGTGTGGGACTTTCACATGTGAGGATGAATCTTCGGTCAAATTCAACTTTATTACCATTAGGAAAAAAATATACTACTAGTTTTTGGTTTCTCTCCCTGCTTATAGCTATACATAACATCAAGAAAGAACTCAACTTACATAAATATTAACTATAATCTACCTCCCAAGGACTCATATGAAGGATACACCATATCAAATATTGCAAGTAAAATGATTTTCATAATACAGAAACAATAAAAAGATATAATATGACACACAAACTAGAAAAAATAGGAAAGAAGCATTCACCACAAGTCAAGAAACCTGACCAAATTATTGAATGGGAGAAAGGGTAAACAAGTGAGATTTTACTAATGAAAGGAAAACAAAATTAGATTTGTAGGGCATAAATACTGTAGAAGAACAAGAGAGGAACCCAAATAATATGTACAGAAATTACCTTTAAAAATAAATCATAACTCTGATTTTATATTGAGTTCAAACCCCAATTAGACTAGAGTTAGGTTGTAGAAGGGAGAAATAAAAAAAAAATCAAATCCAAAATATGATCTTTGTGTATTAGTTGATCCATACAAGTGATAGAAAGGGACAAAATGACTCATTTGGTACATGGAAGGGATAACTATATCTCTACAAATAGTAAATGAGCATAGGTATGCACTGGCATCAAGTTCATAGAGACAAAGAGGTCGCTCGACATTCATTTTTTAGTCCTGACACTGTGTCATGGTCGCTAATAGTCAAATCATGTTGTTGGAAAATAATTTTGAAACAGAAATCATGACATGTTAACACACTCCACACACCTGCACAAATCACCATTACACATATGTATTCCCTATAGGGATGTATGACATAAACCCTTTTATATCCTTGGTTCCTGGATCCCTACAAACCCAAGAAAATCATCACCTTTTAGCTCACCCCACCACACAAATGAGGGGTATAAACCTTAATTTATTTAACATGGACCCCACATACTTGCAAGAAGCTCATAAAACCATAAGATAACACAACGGGGTTGCATGGAGAAACTAAAAGGTAGGATAAAATGATGAGTTAACCCACAAAATATTTGAGTTAGACATGCCAAATGTATCATTGACTTATGTTCTTTTGGGCTGACATGACACTTTACGGAAGCACACAATGATATAAGATGTCATGCCAATGAATCCTACAATCATAATATTTTCGTGAGAGTCTCACAGGCATTTGGCCCTGTCAGAGGGAAGGATAACTTGATAGGTTAGCTACTAGAAAACATGACATGTTCACCCGTTATAACAAATTTCAGCTCATGATAAAGTGTCTTAGATTTTTTTATCTATGATGGGCTTATGGTGGAACCAATAGCCAACATTTATGGTGACTCAAAGTTGAAGCTTGTGTGCTAAGCATATGACTAGTGGCCCCTAAGAAATCCATTGGGCATGGAGACACCAGCACTAGAAACACAATATTTAAACCACCTATAACAACATGAAAAAATATGCAACATCTCTAACCTCAAAAAAGACCAAAAAAATTATATATCTATGAGGGAAGCAAATTTTACTTGTGCACTTATTGGAAAGCAAAGAAATATAACTTGCTATGTATAAATATTTATAAACAAAAAAGATCAAACAAATATTTTAAATGGCTTTTTGAAATAATTGTCCTTTCTAACAATATTTTGGTTTCCTTTACGCACTTGGGAAACCTGCTAGGGCACCCAACATGATAGGCATTCGATAGCTTGCTAGAATTCCCTCCCAATGTTTAGAATAAAGATTCTCCTCAATACTCAGACATTGTCATTTTGAGAAAGGAAAAATTTTGGCTCCTTGTGATATTCAACCTCATGTTCTGAAATAATCATAACTAGGGGAAAATTGCATATTTTTTGTAGAGATAGATTCCTTATGGAACATCCTCTTGATGATACTCTATCTAAGAAATCAACCTTAACTTCATTGTTGTTACCATTTTGGTATGTTTTTGGCTTAGAAATGGCTCCTTCTTTTTTGAAAACATTAACTTCGCCTCTTGATTATTCTACTCGTGATCCACCTCCAGGGGGAATGTTTGTAAAGTCTTAATTATTGAGAAAAATTATTTTATGATGCTGGTAAAATCATCTCGAATTTCATACATTTCATCTAGATTTTCTTCATCATTCTACTCATGTTTGTCTTTGTGCTACAACTGATGTTTTTTCTCTCTTTTTTCTTGCAAAAGGTTTGATATTTTCTCTCATCCCTCAATTAAGATCTTATTGTCTATAATTCATTTTAGAAAGAGATAAAACACTTCATTTTCTTCCTCTTTTACCTCCACCTCCATATAAACAAAAAGGGGAGCTCTTTAGATAAGAGGATTAAATATTCTTCTATTCTCTCTATATCATCTTGTAGAAAGGTTTGTATGGGTAAAAACTTCTAAATATCCTTCTACAAAAAAGCCTCTTGTTTCTTAGGCTCATATTCCTCCTCCACCTCCATGAAGAAGGGATGATAATAAAAAGGAACTAATTACTCTTCCTTATTTTATGTCTCTTGCATGGAAACATGCTATTAAAACTCATGATTTTCAAATGTGGATAATTGAAAAATCCTATGATCATTCTCCCTTTGTGGCGAACTTGAAGCAATAGGTTATGGGACCCTGGAAGACTCAATCCTTCTCAAGGTAGAAAATTTGCACTTGGGTGTCTCTTATTCAGATGGTGGATTTAATAATATGGAACGTGAGAGGGCCTTTGGATTTTGTATGTTTTCTGTATTCGACATGGATCTCTCTAGTTTAATCTAGAAAACCTACACCTAGGAACCTCTTGTGCTTCAAAAATTTGTACTTGAGAAAGATTGAACCTCATCTCATTCTATGTTGTATTTATCCTTCCCCATGAATTCCTTCTTAAACTGCCTCTACTACTGGGCCTCCATCTCTTTCTATTCCTAGATATGTGCTTTATATCTCATCTCCTTTTGTTACATATCAATCTCCTAATTCCTCCCAATTACATAAACATGAATGTCTACGTTTGCCAACCACTCTTGGAAGTACAGTGTCATGTTTCACATCACTAAGATCTAATCTTGAAACATCTTGTCCATCTGGATTTGGAAGGAAAACATAATTGATACAATTCTATCATATGAGGATGTTTGGACTAGTGGTGTGGGAGTGGGAGGGTGGTACGCATATTTAACATGATAGTCATTTTATGCAAAAAAATAAATTAGGGCCATAACAAGGCTATGGTTGAGACTAGTAATTATAATATGAGGGATGAGAGGTAGAAATTTCATGATATGGATGGGAATGTACTATATATTTATCTAAAATGGGTCCATGATTCGAACTTCACAAAGCTACAATGCATATAAATCTTTAAAAAAGCATAAAAGACTAGTGTTGACCTTTACACATACTAGCACAAGGACTACTTGAAACTAGTAGATTTTCACTCAAAGTCACCATAGTGTTTAATGAAATTCCTCCATTGAGAAATGGCACTAAGAAAATAGATAAATTATTAGTTAATTAAGCTTGTGTTGGTCCACTAGGCGATATTCGTTGGTGCAGGAGCACCTAGGATAATCCATTCCCTATGTTTTAGTTGTGGCTTGTACTGACCCTAGAAAAGTTATTGGTTTTATTTTTGACCTTAGAAGGTCTTGCATGTTTGTTCCTAGGAGGATTAGACTAGGCAAAATCCAACCTAGATGTTTAATGCTTTGATAGTAATTAGTGTTAGATTAGGCCTAAAGATGGGAAAATGGGTCTTAAAGCCTTTAAGGCTTGGGGAAGGGTAGAAATATGCTTAAAATAGTTCCTAGGATGTTTCTACATCATTCTACGTCGATTAGAGACCCTTAGCATTAATTTTCCAAAATGATGTTAAAGTTGTCACAATGTTGCTTGACAACATTTTTGCAACTTTTAATGTTACATGATAACAATTGGAGAATCAGATTCTTTTTGAAGCATCATTATGGGTAGTTTTCATATTGGCCTAAAATAAAGGGTAAGACATATTAAGACATCCAGGATCCCATTTCCTCGGGCAAAGAGTGATGTAATGTAATTTTGAATGTGAATAGAAGCTCAAGGTTCTGGTTTACAAATACAGTCAACTTGCATTATGTTCAAGTGATATTGTATGGATTGAACTATGAGATTTAGTGTTGGATCTGTGTAGTAGAATTTGTTCTAAGCATTTTTTTTTCAGTAGTGTAGTTGATTTGAGTTCATTAGATTAGTTTTTGATATTGTTTTTTAGATAGCACAGTTACAAGTGTAGTTTAGACTATTTTTGGTTTCATGGCTTCCCCATAGATCTCCACCATAAAAATCATCACGGCCTAGAGGAATATGGTGGGGAATCCATTGAAGGTTGTTTTTGTGGAAGGAGGATCTCATAAGAGAAATCTTTCTATTTTTGAGATCATGCCCTAGGTGAGATTAGTGTGCCCAACGAGCTGTATGACAGAATAATTGATGTGCATTTGTAGGGGAAAGAGAGGAAGCATAAAACCAAGCATGGTTTTAGAAAGGTAGAGGTACTATAGACACATAGTAGTGATATTTGGCATTGGCCAATCCATTTAGGTATATTTCCAAGTAGAAATCAGAGGGCTACCTAAATATAGCCCAATTAGCGCTACATTTCAAGAATCCACTGTACGGATACCTTATGAACCCAAAGACACCAAAATCTTCAATTTCTTGAAAAAGGGTATCTAAATGTCAAATTATTTTTTGAGTTTATTTGGAAGTTTTTAGAAATAATTGGGAAAAATACTCTATTTAGGGCTAGTAGACCAATTAGACATATTAGGCCAAAACCATAGTAAATCTTGAAATCGATTGGAAAATCCTTAATTCCTTGTTCTAATGGGGACATTTGGGAGACAAGTAGTTGTCTTCATGATGAATCTACCCCCTACAATACTTATGATGACAATGTGGTGAATTTCCACTTGGAGACATCAAAGGAGGAGTGAAGAGTTGAAGTACACTTAATGATCGTTACCCCTGAAGGTGAAGCACAAGGAGACAAACTCATAGAATTGAGTTAGTGAAGTATTAGGTTAGTAGAGAAAATACTTCTGAGGTCCTATAAGTGAGTTTTTTATTATGATAAGGATAGGACAAGAAGAGTCCTAGATAGTGTTTGTGCAAGCACACCTTAGACTGTATCTAACATTTGTGAATTGATCTAAATTATTGTCCCACCGAGGATGCCAAAAATTGTTCTCAAAAAATTTTGCACCCATTCTTAGGGTATGACCCCCAAGAAACTTCAATTAAAACAAGGAAACAACCTTCAAGTCTGGGAATTGTATATGTGGGGTTGAATCTATGGAGAAGGCCTACCTCCTTACAATTAAGATGCACCTAAACTGCCATCTTTAAGGGAAAAGTGATCTACCAGATTGAAATATGTGGTTTCTCTCCCTTCCAATAGTTTCAAAAAACATCAAAAAAGAACTTAAATTACATAAATATCAACTGTAATCTACCTCCTAAGGATTCATATGAATATTACAACTTATGAGATGTTGCAAGGGAAATAATTTTCACAACACAACAACTATAAGAAGATCTAACATGACACAAAAAATAGGAAAATATGAAAGAAACATTCACCACAAGATAATAAATGCACAAATAACTGAATGTGAGAAAGGGTAAACAAATGAGATTTAATTATTGAAAAGGAAAATAAAGTTACAATTGCAAGACATAACCATTGCAGAAGAAGAGAGGAACCCAAAATATATGTACACAATTTTCATTTATAGATTAGGCATAACTTTGATTTTATATTGAGTTCAAATCATAGCTAGACTAGAGTTAGGTTGTAGAAGGTAGAAAGAAATCAAATCATATCCAAAATCTTATCTATGCGTGCAAACAAAGCGGCCAAATGATGCATTGAATAGATTGAAGGGACAACCATATCCTTGAAAATAGTATATGAGAATGCAGATGCACTTGCGTCATGTTCATAGAGCCAAAGAAGTCGCTCAACATTGAATTATCAGTTCTAACACTATGTCATTTCCACTGATTTAGTCAAGTCATGTTGCTAGAAAAAGAATTTTTAAACATCAAACACAACATGTTAATCCACTCCCCATACCTATACAAAGAACCATCACACATATCGATTCCCTATGATGCCTGACTCCCTACATAGTCATAAACATCATCCCCTTATAGCTCACACCACTCTGGGGATACATTATGCAAACCTTCCCTTTTTTAACACTCACCTTGTGCACTCACAAGCAGTTGGGAAAGCTATTAAGTAATAATGTAAGGGGTGAAAGGAGTAATCACGTGATAGATTCAAATTATATGTTAACCCACCATAAATTTTTGTGAGAGATGCCTTATGTATCACAAATGTATGGTCTGTCACGGTGACATGGCCCTTTTGGGAAGCACACAATGATACGAGATGTCATCCCTATGAACCATGTGGTCATATGATTTAGGTGAGAGTCTTATCGACATTTGGCTTCATTGCAGAGGTAGATAACATGTCAAGTTAGCCACTAGAAAACATGGCATGATATCCCATTGTAACAGAGTTCAATCCATGATAATGTTTCTTATATTGGCTATTTATGATGGGCTAGTGGTTTCAACAATATCTAATAGAAATTACACAGAGATCCACTATAGTGGAAAAGGGTCCTAGATCCAACTTGGAACTAAAAACATAAGATTTTATGGTCACCTTAGCCCAAGAGGCTAGTTCTACTTGCCACCTAATCCTTGTTTGACTGCCACTTTCTCAACTAAAAAAGGAGAAATAAAGGAATTAGTAGCTCCACAATTAAGAAAAATAAAGGTAGATGTACCCACTAACAAAATTTTTATCTCAATGATCATGCCTATTGGGATATTAGAAATGTTCGAAGATAAATATGGTAGCATTCATATTAACATAGTATAGGAATTCATCAGAGGAAGTGATCAGAAGAATAGATTAGTTGTTGCTAACTTAGTTGCCAATGATAATTTTAGTGGCAAATGTCTCACATCGGCATTGAAGATTTGGTGAATATATTGTGTATATTGGGTTGTCCCTATTGCTCAAAATTTATAAATATTGGGTCAAGTTCCCAGGCCCATCACCAATTTTATTATTTAATTTTCTCCATTTCTTCTACCATCGAATCTCTTCTTTGGACAGAGTAAATTTTTAAACATTACCTACAATTTTAAAGCGGCTCCAAATTGAGGGCCTATATTTTCCAATAGTTTTATACATATATATATTTATAGGTGGCCCCAAATTTTCCTGGCATTTTATAGATGGGTGTCTCAAAATGATGCATTTTCACCAACTTTTCTAATCATAGAAAGTTATTGGACGAATCATAATCACCTCCGAAATAACATAAGATGTGTTATAATTATGCAATCTTTGCCAAATATTTCTATACCTAGTACCGTCCTGCCAAATTATCCAAAAAGGATTGGTATAGATACATTCATAGATCAAAGTTATTATACATAATTTGGTTTTGTTTGTTGTGATATCTCAATTTCATCATTAGAGAAGTTTGAGACTGTTGAGTGCATCAGCGATTGGGATTGAGGCAAAGGTAAGTACTTCTTATTCTAATTCCTGAATACACCTGAGGTTTCACCTCTATCTATATATGACTACAATTTTGAGTTCATTCTTATTTAGTAGGGACTAGTTAGTGGTTAGTGATCACCATGGAGACCCTAGACATGATTTTAGGGTCAATGAATCATATTTATTTATATATTATAGCATATTGTCACTTCTTCAACAAGTTAAAAATTTTTGGAAGCCTTTATTTTGTTGGAGATGTCTGTGAAGAATACGGGTAAGGATACTATAATTGTGGAAATCCAAGAGAGGCTAGCAAAATACGGAACATTATCATTGTAATTTGGTCATGGTGTTGGAATTTTTTTTGGATAAAATTAGGAAGCTACTTCATCACAACAATTTACAAGAATCAAAACCTAAACCTACACAACATATTGAAGAAGTTGGAAAACCTGATATCTCAGATCATGATGAACTTGAAGAAGTTTTTCAAGTAAATACCTAGAATAGAAATAATGATATAATTGACTTGGATGAGACTGAGAATGCCAAAGATGATTATGGTGCAGGGAAGAAGAAAAGAAAATAAAATTTAAAAAAGGATATAGAATAAAAAAAAGATTGGATGCGCAATTTGTCAAGGAATTTTTAAATATAATGGGTATCAAAGAATCCATTTGTTGAACTAGTGAACAATCCAATTGAAGGTGAGCCTCTGGTAGAATGTAGATGTAAGATTGATAAAAAGATAAATAAGAAGGAAAAGAGGTTGCAGATAAAAATTGACACCATAAAGAAGCATATGGGTAAAGTTTATGAAAAGAAAACCATAGATAGAGTTGAAAATCAGTGATGAGATAGGAAATAGAGGAGGAATCTCAACATGTTAGGAATACATATTTATTTGAAATTCAACAAAATATTTTGTCAAGTGGTTCATTCAGAAATATTCTGCAATACTTTAGGGTTTTCATTTATGGAAACATATCTAGTATGGATGGTCGCTTGGTTTCAAACACAGTTTTGGAGTTACAGCTTGCAAAATGACTAAGTACAGAAATTAGAATTACAGAGTGTAGTAGTATAGTTTTGGTATGTGAAGATAGCATATGCAGAATGAAGACTGGAAGATTAGGAGCAGCTATTTTTGGATGTATATGACATTTAGTTAATGTCTCTTATGTTTTGGCGTTGAGAGAAGTAAGTTAAAATATGTTAAAGATATGCATAGACAGAGTAAGAGTGATACATGATAGATGAAATGTTGTGATGATTAAGGGAGTATAATGTAGAGTCCAAACATGCTAATTTGGATTCATATTAAGGATTACCTATGTTTTGTTAGTATATGATTGCCAACTTGGTATTTACCTTTTGTGTAAATGATAATTATATTTGTTGATGTAT
>MU228062.1:2461206-2473647 GCA_018584345.1 Thuja plicata | reverse complement strand
ATTCAAACTACAACAAGAACTACTTAAGTATACTATCAGTTTAGGAACCAATTTCCTGATCATTCTGAGGATAGGAAAGGAAAGAAACTTACTAATAATGATGAAACCAAAAGTGATATGAATAAGACATGGGTGAAGAAAGGTGAACTGAATTCTTCTAAGTTGACTGATAAATCCACAAGTTTAGGAAGTGTGGATATTTAATCGGTGAACTACATGTATTATTTTCTTGGGGTGAGAACTTATAGTCAAATCTATTACTAACCCACTTGATTCATGAGAGGTAAAGATCTATATGCACATTATGGTGTAAATGTCTATGATTTTTTTTTTGTGATTGTGTGTAGACTGCACTCATATTACATAGTTAGTATCTATTTGATAGTGGTTATTACTTTTGGTTGAGTACCAACTGGTGGATACATGTCAACCGGTTACATGATAAGTGCAGATGCTTCTATTGTTAACTATTGAGAAAACATTGTAACATAATCATATTTCTAATTATATGAGTAGTGGGCTTAGTACACCTTTAACATGGTTTTTTTATTCATCTAACAAGGAAATGTGCTAATGTAATAATCAACTCCTAACAGGGCTAGGTGTCCTAAAAAAGATATAATACTTTTAGTACATATTTTTGGGTACTATCCCCACAAGGGGTTTACCTTGGCCATGGTTTCCTCGACAAAAAATCATGGTTTTATGAGTTGTGTGTTTTATGTTTATATTCTTTTCGTTTCAAAAATTATTTGGTTAAGTTAGAATTTGCTAATTTAATGTTAAAAGTGTTGTAATAATTATTCAACCTCCAACTCAGTATTACCTAATCCTAACAATTGGTATGAAATCTATTGGCCCTTGGAGAGAAAGTCTAACAACTTAAGGGAGATCAAGATGGATTCATAAAGTTTGGAAGAAAATTTTGAAGCAGCACTTGAAGACCTTGATAAGGGTAAAGAAGAGAATTGTGAATTGAGATTAAAATTAAGAATAGCTAAGGGTTTCATCAAGATACTAAAGAAACAACTTGAACTATCTAGGAGTCAGAGATGAGATCTTATGGATAAGATAAAAGAGGATTCAAACAATGATACTTCATATGAGATAAAATAGATTGAACAAGAGAAAAATACTATGAAGCTTGATCATGAATCTACTTTGCGTCATATGACTAATGAGAATAAATAGGTAACAGATGATAGAAAAAAAATTAAAGAAACCTTAAAAGATGTAAATATTCAGATGGAACAAATGAAGTCTGAAATTGATCACTATGAGAACAAGTATCTAGAATTAGAGAAATAAGATTAGATCATAAAAGGATAACTTCTTGAGGCAAAGAAACATATTGAAAAAATTCATTTAAGCAGTGAAAATATTGGTGAGTAGAGAGATAGATAGAAACCTAAAGGAGACATGACTGGAGTTGACATCAATGGAGTTGAATGCTCAAAGTCTCAGGAAGAAAAAATAGAAGTAAATACTAATGGAGAAGGACCTTCTATGGAAAAGCCTAAAGATTAGATAAGACCCTTCAAAGGTTGATGTTTTGGATCCAACAAGATTGCGTACATGAAGAGATATTGCATAGGTAATGCTCCTTACAAACCCTTTTTAGGACATTATTTTAATTGCAATGCATTTTGACACAAGAAGGTAGAATGCAGGAAACTTGATCAATAAAGAATCAAGAATGATTACAATAGGCAAGGAACATCAACTATGATCACATGTTATAAGTGCAATAACTTTGGGAACATTGCAATGTGTTGTAGGTTGATGGTTAATCAGAACAAACCACCTCCTACATGCTACAAATTTCATAATCTATGACACATAGAAAAGTTCTACATATACAATAGACCTGATAATTGAAGTGGTCCTCTAGCTATTGATACAAAGAAGTGTACTAATGATGTTAAGAGTATTGTAGAAGAATTTAATTGTCATTTTAGAAAAGAAGAAGATATAAACATTGGTAAGATATGGAAAGTAAATGAATCAAACGAGGAAATGGTTTAGGGAGAGTCAGTAGATGCTACTGAGTCTTCGCCTGATGCAAATATTTCCACATCAACCTAGATGGCCAAGCATGGCCCTAGAGGGAGCATTGAAAGGAAACATCAGAAATCTATCCAGCCCATTATTATGAAGAGTAAGAACTTGCAAGCTTAGAGAGTGTATGTGGAGATATTATGGATCTCATATCTATGATCGCATGGTTTTACAAATCTATATTTTATGATCGCCAGAATGTTAATCAACTGGATTATGTATAGAGATGAGTTTATTAGGAATTATGTCATTTCTTTACACCATCATTCAAAGAATAAACCCTAAGGAGAACATGAATTTGAGCTTAGAGAAGCAAAGAAGGAAGTATGTTGACTATTTGATCAAAGTAGAAATTCACAAAATCGATAGATAAAAGGTATTTATATCTTTTATGAAGCTTTGGTTATGGATACTCCATTGATTTTTTATGTCGCTGAAAGGCCTAGGTATAAATTAAATAAACACCAATTCAAATCAATTGAAGATGATCCCAAAAGTTCATTTTCCCAAACAACCTACAATGTTGTATTTTTTGAAGACATTAGGGCTTACATTCAATGTAAGTATGAGTTTCTAGGAGACTTTGAGATCTTTAAAGAGATGAAAGACCTGATTGGAGAAGATGGTAAGATGAAAGTTGAGTTCACATATCTATACAACCTTAGTATAATGCAGATGATAAAAATTTATGAATTCAATGAAGAGGAATGGATTAAGATCATTCTAAGATGAGTTCAAGACCAGCTTATTTGTCTTGGAGATCAGCCAGTGAATATTTGTAGTGACTTAATTCATGGTATAATAGGTTTTGATAACTCTGGTGTTATCTCTGTCACAAAGAAGAACACAAATAAATAGGTTGAAACCCTAACAGATTTGAAATGGGATAGCAAAGAGATGATAGTTAATGATATATTTCAACAAGATATTATATTGATTTCAATGGTTCTATGTTATAAACTATATTCCAACAGCCGACCTAACTCAATATCAGTAGGAGTAGTCATGATGGCATATAAAATGGTGAAATAAAATGTTAAGTATAACCTTTGTGAAGTACTTTCACATATGTTCTTGGAGAATGTGAGGCAAATCAAGAAGGATAAGTTGAAGGCATTCATTTTTTGGTCTCTATTAATACACATGTATATTCATACTGTACATTGTTTTCTTTGTATACACCCTGGAGCTTGGAAGGATAGTGAACCCACTATAATTTAGATCACACAGAGCTATAGAAGAAATGACATTACATGGATTGATGGTGAATTATTTGGGATGATAAAAATCTTGCAAAGACAAATAAAGGAAAGAGTGAGGATCCCTGAGGCATTGGTAGAAAAATACAAGGATACAATTTGTTTCATGGCTACAACAGATTGTGTTTTCTTTGAGGTAGTGCAACCTAGATGAAGTGGTGTTATCCTCTAGGATATGAAGTTAGTTATAAGGTCTTGAAAATTCAATTAGAACATATTCTATCCTTAGAAATTGATCCATCCGAAGAAAGATGGGGTACCTATGAAGAGAAGTTTGTGAAGATAACAGAAGAGAACACTCGAGCTGTAAGAAAGAAAAAAGTAGAAAATATGGTAGATGATCTAGCAGCCAAGGATAATATAACAAAGGAGGTGATGAAAGAGGTAAGAAAGAAGATGACATAAATATCTTTTGGGTTGGGGAGCACAACTCTTGCAGCCCTTTTGCCTCTTGATGTTGAGAAGGTTATCATTACACCCTCTACTATTGATGTACCAAAGACTAGTCCTACTCCATCAAAGAGAACATCGCAGGAAGTGAAAATCATGGAATTTCCTAGAATTAACACAAGATCCACCAAATAGGAATCCTTTCCTAAGAGACAAAGGAAAGAAGTTGAAAATTATAAGGGATAATAGAAGAAAGTTGAAGAGAAGAAGGAAGAAGAGAAAAATTTAAAGAGAAGAGCACTAATGCGAAACAATTTTTTAAGGCTGACATGAAGATACTGGAGAATAGAATATTTGAGTGGGGAAATCTTATCTCATTGACCACATACTATGAGAGCTATGAGGCATCTAATAAAGATTTTATTGAAGATATGGTAATAAATAATTTACTTTCTTTTAAGAAGAACTTGTTAGAAGTTGAAGGCGGGTTACTTGAAGAACTTTATGATAGTTTTGAAATAAGGAAACATTTAGCACAGATAGAAGATGGAAAAATAAAACTACATGTAGTTGAAGATATGTTACTTGTTGTTTCAGTCAAAGAAATGGAAAATATATTAAATTATTTGAATCCTTTGTTGCGAACCAAGTCAAGATTAGTTAAGATAATGGGAAAAAAATATGCTCAGAATTTATTGAGGAAAAACATAAGGCAATTGATAAGGTTTTGATGGGAACTGGACCAGAGAGGTCTTCACCTCCCAAGGCTAATAAGCCTAAAATTATAAAAGGTTATTCATCAAGAATAGATGGTGTAAACCTTGATACATCAAAGGATGAAGACAATAGCCATTTAGTCCATACTATGAAGAGACAAGATTTATTTGTTTCTGGTGTACCTATGTCATTAGACACTTTGTAGGATGTTAGTGATCCTTTTGAGAAGAATACTGGCATTGATGGAGTAAGAATTGATCTAACAGTGATAGAGAAAGAAGAGAAGAATGTGAGAAAATCTGAAATAGTGAAGGAAGTAGTAGATAAAGTTGAAATGAAACAACAAACTCATGCATTTGTTTCTTCATCTTTATTGTTGGCAAGTGGAGATAGAAATATAAACACTGATGTTCAAAGTAAAGATGAGGATGATTTGATGAAGGTATCCTTTATCGTATTTGTAAAAGTGAAGGAGAGAACTGAGAAGAAAGGTGAGAATAAATCAAGGGTAATGGAAAGAGAAGTTGATAATTTCAACAAATTCCTACCTATATATTTTTATTTCCAGTCAAAGCACACTGCAAAGAATTTGAATAAGGTCTTGGATGGCTTTGATAATCATTATGAGTCCTTCAAGAAGATTGCTGAAGAAAAAGTAGAGAAGAAGTACCTTGCGAAGAATTTGCTCAAAGTATGGAAGTATATTTATTGGACTTATGCATAATGAGAAAAACCATATCTGAAGCATGATGACATTATTTTTCCATTAGTATACTTAGAGAAAAAACATAGACAACAAGCATTACCGGCAGACAGTAAGCATCACCAGTGAACCACAAGCAGTACCGGTGAAATGCAAGCATACCCGACAGGACAAAGAATTTTGAGAAAAATGCTAAGTATAAATGTGACAAGCATCATCAGCGACCACGAGCATCACCGACGACCACAAGCATCACCAGTGAACACAAGCATTACCGGTAACATAGTTTTTAGAACTAACCTAATAGGAATAGAAAAGGCATACCCGATGACCAGTTCAAGAAAGGAACACCGATGATCAAGAAAATTGACCATCAGAACCGACAGACAAATCAAGAACCCACAAATTGTGGATCTGAGTTTTACACGATGATTAAAGAAATGTAATTATATTTATAGAGTTTTATTTTGTTTTAAATCATATTAGATGGTCATGCAAGCTTTATGTAAATTCTTTAAAGCATCCTAACAGATCTAAAGCATATCTAACTACAGATCAAGATCAAGTTGTATATCTTGAATCTAGAGTTAACTTGCGAATGCATAAATCAAGAATTGAACCTAAGCCAGTATAAATAGATGTTCATAGTCAATTGTGAGTACATGAATTATTTATAATTGATTGCCACAAAGAGCATCTAAGGAGCAGAAGGCAGAATTCATGCAAACATCAGAAATAGAATACATCAGTTATCAAGAACACACAGAGGCTACTGACGAGTAGATAAAGGTAATAATCAATCATGGAAGGATGATTAATAGTATTTTTGGAGCTTTATAGGATCTGTTATCAGCAATTGAAGATTTCATTTATCATCAGATCAAAGACCTATGTAGTTGCATTCTAACAAGTGCATCACTTCTAAAATCCTTTTGTACAAGGTGGACTTAACTGTCCTTTGTAAATCTCTTAATAGAGTGCACACTTAACAGTGTTGTTGAAAGCTTCAAACGAAGTAGATCTTAACAGGTCTCTGCTGTAATACTCCTAACAGGGTAGGCCATTAGAAGTGACCAAATTGTAAGCCTTAACCGACTCTTCTTATCTATAGATAGTAAAGTTTGTGGGTAACAATCCCCACCACATTTTTTACTTCCTTAATAGGAGTTTTTTGCGATATCATATCTTGTGTCATGTGTTATCTAATTTCATGAATGTTTCTATTATTGTTACATATCAAAAATAATGTATGATATGATTTCATATGCATAAAGAAATATGAATAGATTGATAAGTTAAATTTACAAACTGATGACTAAGGGTTAATGGGCTAACCAAGAAATGTTTTAGAGGTACTGATTCACCCCTCCCCTCTCAGTACAAATTATCTCAATATAATTCCAAGATATCAGAGCTAAGTCTCTCTCTTGAAAAGCTTAAAGACATGAGAGAAAAGATCAGAGCAATGGATAAGTTGAGAATGGATATGACTATTGAGAATGAGCAGTTACAGATGGAAATAAACTTTGAGCAGTATAAAGAGGCGAAGATAAAAATAAGAAAACTTCTTGATGAAAGATAGGTTATGGCAACCAAGATGAATGAGAAAGAATACAAAGAAATGGAAATACAAGAGTATTTTGTAGTAGCAGAATCATCATTGAGCAAAGCTTCAGATGCATCAGTTGAAGAAATTACAAGTATGTCGGAGATCAATCTACATCTGATAGATCAAATCAAGATGCTGCAAATTGGTCAAGAGACTCAAATGGTAAAAATGATTGATGTTATAAATGATGCAAGAAAAGCTGAAAATGAAAGAACACTAGCCATTGATGACAGGAGAAAAATTATAGTGAAGCTACAAGATAAAGAATCAGATATTCAAAGACTCACTGAGCATCACCATGAGGTTACCAACCAGATTATTCTTATGAGTCAAGAAGCAGTCAGATTAAATACAAAACTCATAGAAAGAATACAGGCCATTGGTGAACTAAGGGAAGAAAATGAAAAATTAAAGTATGAAATGAGAGTTTAGAATCAACACAACGAACTAATCAAAAAGGCTGAGGATAGCAACAAATGGATGAATGACTTTCTCAATGGACAAAGAAGAGTCAACAATTATATAGGATTAGGATACAACGAGAATGGAGAATCCTCTAATCAATCTGATAAGAGGAATTCTTTCACAACCTCAAGATCCAAGAAGCTGTCATGCAATCACTGTGGAAAACTAGGCCACACCTCAAACATCTGCAGAAGAAAAATGAAAGGTATTTCTCAAGCACAATCTACTTTTATTAGTAATTTTTATAAATGTCAAAAGAAAGGACACAAGGCACATGAGTGCAGATCCAAAGTGATAAATCCAAAGAGAAAAAACTACATGGAAAAATACTATCCTACATGTGAGATGAATGGGAATACACACAAGGAATGCTGGAAAAAGAACAACAAGGCATGGACTCAGAAAGAAACTGATAAAAACTACAAACCAACTAGAGAGGGTAAATCATATGTTTGGGACTATAACACATGGGTAAATTGCATAGCATGTGGAAGGTATGGTCACATTTCTACCAACTATGTGAGAAAATGGACCAGAAGATCAAGAGGATGGACCAATCTAGATATGGCATGTTTACATTGTCATAAAGTTAGACATGTGATAAAAGATTGCAAAGATTGACTGATAGACACAAATACACATCCCAATGGAAATACCATTGATGACATCAAAATAATTAGAAACAAGATGTGGGTAAAAGCCACAAACACTGAAGGTGATAGTACAAGCAATGCAAATGGTGACACCCCATCCACTAGATCTAGTGACATCACTACATCTAACTAGATTGCACAAGTAAGTATGGAACTGCATTATCACAAGTTTTATTATGCATTAGTTCCATTACACATAGTTCATATTTCTATATAGGCATGAATAAAGATGCAATATATTGTTACTTGATAATCTACTATAAAGCAACCATCGGTTATTGCGCACAATCTAAATTGGTGAACACACACAGAAAAGACATGCAATAATTACCGAAATGTATTGGTCATTACACAAGTTGTATGTAACCTGACGAGTATCAGTATACACTGAATCTACAAAAGCTATTGTCACAATATCACCGATGATCATCGGTGAAGTCTCCAACATCGCTAAGCTACCCCGACGCTTTGCAAAGACACTGGAGGAGTTATGATTGTATTTACCAATGGAGGCAGTCTTCATAAACTGACAAATTTGGTAAGCATTAATGACAACTTAGGGCACCAAAAATTATAAAAGCCCGATGGGTAAGCTCATTTTGCACCCACAATTTTTGAGCAGCACAAAGCAGAGCAGAGTGATTTTGAGCAGTTTGAGAAGAAACCCAGTAGAATTCATTCACTAAGCATATAGATTCGAAGGAGATCATAGACATTCAGTAAGTTCATTCAGTCACTGATAAGCACTATTTTAGTTTGTGAAAAATCCCTAAAATCTCAAAAATGATGGCATTGACATCTAGGGTAGAGACACTTAAGGATAACAAGAAGAAACCATTTAACCTTGTTAAAAGAGGGGCATGTGCTGAACCAAAATATAAGTTACATCCTGAGATAGCCTCTCAACCAGACCATTCTGGAGCATTCTCCTGAATCACAGCTAGGGCTTTATTGGTCAAGGATGTCAGGTCCTATATACACTACAAGGTCTCAGAGATAGGAGATCTGGACCTAGACAATGCCTATAAGGCACTTTGTGATGATGGTGGCAAGCTTAAAGAAGAGCATAAACACTTAGAAGTGAAAGGTCTGACAAATGCACTTCATTTCCTAAAGGTTTTTAAAACAGATTGGATTAAGATTGTTCTACGCAGAGTACATAATAACACTTTGTGGTTGAACAAACCAAAGGCTATAACAAAAGATGTTATACATGAAGTTATAGGCTATTCAACAACTGACAAACCTCAGGCTCACAAACATCCTTCTCTTGCAAAAGTGGAAAAGTTAATCGGTGCTAAATCAGACAAGAGGGCACTGAAGGTAAACACTATCACCAACATAGAGCTAAAATTTGGTGCTTGCGTAGTTGGATATAAGATATTTCAAGCTAGCAGAATGAACAGTATCTCTAACACAGCAATGAGCACAACCTACAAAATCATCAAACTGGGGAAGAAGATGGATCTAGCAGAGATCCTATTGCATCAATTTGAGGAGAACATGTGCACCATAAGGTCTTCATAGACAAACACATGTAAGTTTGGCTCCCTCATATTATTTATATTCTTCTACTTCAAAGAGTACTTTCCTTCAATTGGAAAAGTAGCATGGGACACTAGTAGACCCATTACCATGCAGATTAGTGAATTCATTGAAACACTAGGCACAGATTTTGACAATGTTATGCATGAGTACTTTAAGGCAATTAAGAATATGCTACAAGGAAGAAGTAGAATTCCTGAAAGTCTAATTGAGGAATACAAAGATGACATTTTTTTTATGGTGGATACTGACTTCACCTACATTCAAGCAGTAGTCCTAAGGAAATCTTGGCTAGAAAAGCTTGATTATGAAATCAAAACTGGGTTAGCAACATAAGCAATAAAGGCATTATTGAATGAACCCATTGAAAACAAACAAATGAGGTTTGGTACCTATGAGGAAGCCAAATAGAAAATTAATTCAACACTTGTTGTCAAGAAGGCTGTAAAGCAGTCTAAGAGGATGGTGAAAAACATAAAGAAAAACTTGAACATATCTTCTGATGGAGAAGATGAAGAACAGGGTAAGGAGGAAGAATAGAGTAAGGAGGAAGACACCGAGGAACAATTTCCCATCGGTGAAAAAGTAGAGAAAAAAGAATCAAAGGAAGAGAAATCTGATTCACCACCTCCTCCTCCAACTAAAAATTCTAGAACAAGAAGCCAAATGGCTAAGGACACTAGTTCTTAACCTATGGTAAAAGGGAAGGTGTACAAGAGGAAACCTGCACCTACAAAGGCTAAACAACCACCTAGGGCACCTGCAAAGAGGAGAAAGTATGTTCAAGAAGATGAAGAATTAGAAGATACAACAATGGATGAACCTGACACTGTCAAACTTGCAAAAGAAAAAGAAAAGGTTACATCTCCATCTGAAGACATTAATGACATATGTAATTCTATTTCTAAAGCTGCATCTGTTGGACATCATAAAATTAGGAAATGCTTAAGGTGGGATAAAATAGAAGAAAATAAGATTGAAGATGCACTTATTTCCAAGATGTGCAAACATTATTATGTCCCACTGCACTTCACTTCACAAGATGTTCCACAAGAAATTTTGGATAAGATATCCTCTAGATTCACTTTTGCACTCCATGAGGAGAAGAGGATAAGAGAAAGAGTACTAGTCTCTCTTATGCCTCTTGACTCAACAAAAGAGGAAATCAACGAAGTAATGGAGAGATATACAAACAAATTCTCACCAAAATTGAGAGCTTATAAATTTCTTGAAGGAAATTTTATAGAGCTAGAAGAAGACACTCACAAAATATGGAGTGGTCTACTAAAACCTAATGAGAAAAGAAGTCCTAAAAAGGAACCTATCAACACAACAGGTCACTCAACAGCTAAGTTGGAGAATGAAGAAGTATGGATCACAGGTAAAAAACAAATAGATATTATAGATGAAGATTGGTCAAAAGATGGCCAACATGATCAAGTACTGGACAACCCCATCCACATTAACTTGGAGGATGAAGAAGTTGCCAAAGAGGACCTCACAATTAAAGGTAACTTAGATATAGATATAAATGATGATTCATCATTAGAAAACATTGTTGACACCATTACAAGAAAAGAACCTATAACAAATATGCAAAAAGATGAAGATATCACTGCTACAAGGGTTAATACCGATGAACAGGACAAAACTATTGACACTGCAACTGTCAATACGCCTACAAATATGCATATATTGATAGATGCTATGAATATACAGTCCATCCAAGACAAAAAATCTAAGAAAGATGATGATATACCCAAGGATATGGGTATAGATGAAAATCAAGGTGCATCCAATACTCCAAAGGATACCGACATAGAAATGAAGGATGACACCGATGAGTAGAAATATACATCAAAGGAAAAACAACAAGAGGCAGAGAAAACTATAGAGGATACCTCAAAGAAGGTTTTAGAGAAAGAAAAGAATGAGAATGTAAAGAGAAATGAGGAATTAAAACAAAAGGAAGACTCATCTATTGAAACAGCCAAGGAACGTGAAGAGATGTCTTCACCAAACCAGCAGGTGATTACAAAAAGGGCACAAAAGGTTGCCTCAACCTCTATACACTCACCAACAAAATCTACACAATCACAGGCCTTGAAAATGGTATTACATCAATCTTCCACTGTCAACCAGCCAAAGGAGAAGAAGAAGAAAATAGTAAAGAAGGACATATTGGCTGTAACACTTGATGAGTTCATTGAAGTTCCAAACTGGGACATTACCACTTTGGACAGTGACAAACTTCAAGAGTTTGGAGTGCTCTGTCAAAGGAAAGCAATACAAAAGAAAATGATCAAAGAACATAGAGAAAACATGGCACTTGAAAAGGCTAAGGAGATACTCCAACAACTGGTTCCTGAAGTAAAATTTGATGAAAATACTTTAGTTAAGGAAAAAATTGTTGTTCTTACCGACACTATTATAGAGCAAGGGATAGAGGAAGATCAATCTATGGAAGAGAAAGTAGAGAAGAAATATCAATTCAAGTTAATTGATAAGATAAGCCAAGAAGTGGCATTGAACAAGGTCAAGTTCTCTGAACTTAGTGATGAACTAGAGCCAATGATTGCTGAGGCAATAACCTTAGTTTAGAAGATAGCATGAAGTCACATCATGACATAGTCATTGAGGAAAATAGGATAAGGAAGGAAATATGGGATGCTAAGACCCAATTCAAAGGTGAGATCACAGAACTCCAAGCTCATATCTTACCAAATCTCACAATACTTCAACAACATATTTCAGAAGCTAGAAATCTAATAGCAACCCCGGATATGTTTGTAGTAGACAACATCTATGATATTCATGTAAGGATTTCACTAGACCATATGGCTCTAGAAATGTTGAAAGAAAAATGGGAGAAGATGATGGAGGAAGTCAAATCCTCACATTCCCAACTTTTTGGAAAGTTGTAAGTATCTTTGTCCTTAGAATCAAAAAGGGAGGAAAGGCAATGTATATAGTTATGTACAATACATATATCAGGTAACAAAAAGAAAAAGATAAAGGATATATATATATATATATATATAT
>MU228062.1:2430585-2461007 GCA_018584345.1 Thuja plicata | reverse complement strand
CATTAGTATACTCAGAGAAAAAACACAGACAACAAGCATTACTAGCAGACAAAAAGCATCACTGGTGAACCACAAGCAGTACCGGTGAAATGCAAGCATACCTGATAGGACAAAGAATTTTGAGAAAAATGCTAAGTATAAATGTGACAAGCATGACCGGCGACCACGAGCATCACCGGTGACCACAAGCATCACCGGTGAACACAAGCATTACCAGTGACATAATTTTCAGAACTAACTCAACAGGAATAGAAAAGGCATACCTGACAACCAGTTCAAGAAAGGAACACTGACAATTAAGAAAATTGACCATCATAACTGACAGATAGATCAAGAACCCACAAATTGTGGATCTGAGTTTTACACGATGATTAAAGCAATGTAATTCTATTTATAGAGTTTTATTTTGTTATAAATCATATTAGATGGTCATTTAAGCTTTATGTAAATTCTTTAAAGCATCCTAACAAATCTAAAGCATATCTAACTATAGATCAAGATCAAGTTGTATATCTTGAATCTAGAGTTAACTTGCGAATGCATGAATCAAGAATTGGACCTAAGCTAGTATAAATAGATGTTCATACTTAATTGTGAGTACATGAATTATTTATAATTGATAGCCATGAAGAGAATCTAAGGAGCAGAAGCCAGAATTCATGCAAAGATCAGAAACATAATACATTAGTTATCAAGAACACACAGAGGCTACCAACAAGTAGATAAAGGTAATACTCAATCATGGAAGGATGATTAATAGTATTTATGGAGCTTTATAGGATCTGTTATTAGCAATTGAAGATTGAATTTATCATCAAATCAAAGACCTATGTAGTTGCATTCTAACAAGTGCATCACATCTAAAATCCTTTTGTAGAAGGTGGACTTAACCATCCTCTGTAAATCTCTTAACAGAGTGCACACTTAACAGTGTTTTTGAAAGCTTCAAATGAAGTAGATCTTAACAGGTCTCTACTATAATACTCCTAACAGGGTAGGTCATCAGAAGTGACCAAATTGTAAGCCTTAACCGGCTCTTCTTATCTGCAGATAGTGAAGTTTGTGGGTAACAATCCCCACCACAGTTTTTACTTCCTTAACAGGAGTTTTCTGTGATATCATATCTTGTGTCATGTGTTATCTAATTTCATGAATGTTTCTATTATTTTTACATATCAAAAATAATGTATGATATGATTTCATATGCATAAAGAAAGATGAACAGATAAATAAGGTAAATTACAAACTTATGAATAAGGGTTAATGGGCTAACCAAGAAAATTTTTAGAGGTATTGATTCACCCCTCCCCTCTCAGTACAAATTATCTCAATATAATTCCAACAAAGCAAAGATTTATGTGTCACATGGCATAAAGTTATACAATTACTCTATAAATCCTATCAGAAACATTGAAAAAATTAAGGATATAACAACAAAGGATAGAAAACTCTAAAAATTTAATGAATAGTTGTCAAACCTCCTCATATACCATATTGGAGTTAGACAGAGAAGTATCTAGGATATTGGATAAAGTGAGAGTTTTGGATAGACAGAAAGGGAGAGTTGTAGGAAGATTTGGTATACTAAAGAGTTTAATTACTCCTAATTTATCAATTCTTGAGATCCAGCTTTAAGATATAGAGAAAACAGAGCACACCCTCACTAGATTCATACCTACTGAAATAAAGGTAGCAGAGACATCTTATTTTTCACTAAATGGAATAATTCATGTGAGTCAGATAATGGTAAAGACCCGGTGAGAGGAAGTGAAGGTCTTGGAAAGTTCATTCTAGGATGTGCTTAAGATAGTATAAAAAATTTTGGTAAGTAATTTCGTTAAATACTCTACATTTTTATATATCTTTTCCATTGATGTCAAAGAGGGAGAAGAGTAGATATTAAAAATGTACATAAAAGAAATAGAGGAGAAGAAAATATGTAGAGGAGATAAAGAAGGACAATGTATATTCTTTTTGGTATTGACACTTAGTCATTTTTTGCTAAGTGTTTCCAACAGTGCCAAAGGGAGAGATTGTTGGAAAGTGGTTCATTCAGGAATGTTCTAGAAAACTTTAGGGTTGTCATTATGTTGACATATCTGGTATGGATGGTCGCTTGGTGTCAAAAATATTTTTGGAGTTATTGCTTGCAAAACGACTAAGTCTAGAAAGAAGAATTATAGAGTATAGCAGTATAGTTTTTGTTAGCAAAGACAATATACAATGAATGAAGATATGTGATCTTAGGAGAAGCTATTTTTGGATGTATATGAACTTTAGTTAAGGTCTCTTATGTTTTGGTGTTGAGAGAAGTAAGTTACAATATGTTGATGACATGCAAAGATAGAGTAATAGTGATACAAGACATATGAAAGGTCACAATGATTAAGGGAGTATAATGTGGATTCCAAACATGCTAAGTTGGATTTAGATTGAGGATTACCTGAGTTCTATTATTATATGATCACTGACTTGGTATTTAGCTTTTTTCTAAATGATAATTCTATTTTTTGATATATATTGGAAGCCAATTGGACATATAATGACGTATATAGGAAGATATTTTTGTAAAGTGAAGTATGGATGTGATGGAAGAAATGGATGCAAATAGATGAATACATTTTGATGACAGAATTAGACAGATGGTGATATGAACTAAAACAAGAACTACTTAAGCATAGAAGATGCTTGTATTGTACACTATTGAGAAACCATTGTAACAGAAGCATATTTCTGATTTTATGAGCAATGAGCTCAGTATACCTTAAATAGGGATTTTGTATTCCTCTAACAAGAAAATATGATAATATAATAATGAGCTCCTAAAAATTCTAGGTCTCCTAACAGGGACATGATACTTTTAGTACATATTGTGGGTACCATCTTTACCAGGGTTTTCCCTTGGTTTGGGTTTCCTTGACAACAAATTCATGGTGTTATGAGTTGTGTGTTGTATGCTTATATTCTCTTAGTTTCAGCAATTATCTAGTTAATTTGGAATTTTTTAAGTTCATGTTTAAAGTATTGTAATAATTACTCACCCCCCTCTTAGTATTACTTAATCATAATAGAACATATAGATGAAACCTACTAAAGATAAAGGCTTTATTGAAGCTTTTTTTGGAAAAGCAATGGAAGTAGAAAAATGGGGAAATTTTTTTAGGTAAGTGTTGTCTTTTATATTTTGAGTAGATGGTGTCCTATGATAGACTACCCATCATTGAGTGCTTTATTACACTTTCTAAAAGTTCATAACTATCCTAATAGTGACTAGTTAGTAAAAAATGGATGGGAATGGATAAGTTATCTTACCGAGGTTGAAAAAGAGGATCTAAAAGAAAAAAGTGAAGATTCAAACTTTATTTAATTATCTTTAGATGAAGTTACTCTAGTAGATAATAGTTTATGGGTATGCATTCATGTTTATACTGTACACAATTTTTCTTGCATCCCCATCTACTAACTATTGCTAAAATGAAGGATAATACAACAACAAAAAATTTATTTGAACTAGTAAAGAGTTCTCTAATTAAATATGGAGGTATGAATGACATGACGATTGCCAAAACATTTGTGTGTGTTGGAGCCGATGGATCTTTAGTAATC
Source organism: Thuja plicata (assembly GCA_018584345.1). Lineage (NCBI taxonomy): Eukaryota > Viridiplantae > Streptophyta > Pinopsida > Cupressales > Cupressaceae > Thuja > Thuja plicata. Next base: position 2,457,401 of record MU228062.1, on the reverse strand, counting down.
CAATGCCACACGTGTGGTGTTTGCACAAAGATACAAACTTCTTATGCACACTACATTATTGTCATTCTCTACATGACCCACATAATGAATCTAGATTTTGGATTTGTTAGCAAGCATGCTCCAATAAAAAAAATTGAAGTTTTAATCAAAGAGATCTACCAATAATTTTGTTGAGGTCTGAAATGATTTAGGGAATTTCAAGACTTTGTCAAAGGACTACCCGACAAGAACAAGCTTCTTAAGGATAATGGTACCAGATGGACCTCTTTGGATGGACAAGAGAGTCAATTTTTTTTAGAATATAAATTATTTCTTGGTCAAATGAACTCAAGTCATGAAGAAGGAGGGCTACCAAACTATTTTGAGTTGTTGTGAACATTAAGTAATGTAGAGACACTTTTAACGTTAGCAGGTCTTCTCCCCATGCCAGAGGAAATGAGAAATATAATGATAAAGGCCCAATAAAGAGCTATGCATATTGCAGAATATGATGCGCTACATAAATTGATATGCATGATAATTGAATCTCTAATGATCATGTGATGAGGTAAAATTTGCCAGGTAGCTCAAAATGATAGATTTGGACAATCCTCATAACTTTTTAAAGATCAGTGCAAATGAGAAGTTATGCATAGAAGTACATGGAGTTGAGATACGCATGCACTACTTTTCTAAGATCAAGTCCAAGCAACCAGGAAAGAACCCTAGGAAGCGACTAGCAATTGTTAAAGGGAAGACTTTACCAAGATTATTGAGTCTATAACTACTTCTTTGAAGCACATTTCCTATGATATTTCCTCACAGATTAGAGCAAGATTACCTCTAGTGAAACTACTTGAATCCATGGCTATTTTGTTTCCTCAATATTAGAGTATAAAAAATTTAGACAATATTTGAATTAAGCTACTAACTTTGATAGATAATGTTTGCAAAACCAAAGAGTTCAATGTATTAAATCTAAATGGAATTTTAGATGAATCTTGTTTGAGAGGGAAATCATGCCATTTTTCACAGAAAATGAGGGAACAATATAATATTATGGGGAACCCCCATGAATATGGATCGATAATAAGGGTTTGGAAAAATCTAGCTCAGAGAGAAATGTTGATTGATTCAATATCAAAATTTTCAAGCTTGTTGATTTATGTCTAACCATGATATTAGGGTTGATGGAGAATGCAAGATTTTTCAGTGCTTTGGGGTTCCTAAAGTCAAATATAAGAAACAAACTAGACAAGAATTTTTAAAATATCTTGAGGATCTATACATCAAGGTATGATGTCAATACTTTTCCTTATGATCGGGGACTAAAATTGTGGAGGAAGAAATGTCATATAAGAGTGTTGGGAAACGTTTAAAACTGAAGTGGGAGTGCTAAAGATAATGATGTTAGTGACTCATTTTCTAGTACTAGTATTGGTATTGTTGAACTTCGTTTAAGAGAAGGTATACAGATTGAAGAAAAAATAGAGAAGAAAATTAGAATCTATGATGTTGATGGAAATGAATCCGAGGATCCCAATAATGAGATGATGTGGTGATTTGAGTCATTGTCAGAGTAGCAGGCCCTAGGTATTTATTCAACTTATTTCTGTAGTCTACTATCGGTGTCTATATCTCATCATCAATCATGCATAATAACATATTCCAATTTGAAAAAAATCAATAAGGTTGGTAATGTCATCAATTCTACAATTAATAAAGGTTTTCATTTTCATTATTCAGCTCATATGGTACAATTCTTGAAGATTTTCAATATTTTATTAAAAATATAGCAATTCATATGATACAATTCATAGATATTCTCATTAATTTATTTAAAAATATGATGCAATGTAATAATTCATTTATTAATAGTAGTAAGTACACAACTCCGCATGATTCTATTTGCAAAAGTCAATGACTTAATACCCAATTTCAATTTCATTTCCCTTAGCAAATGACCCTGAATTCCCTTTTATAGAAAAAAGGGAGAAACAATAGCTTTAGACTGATCTAGATCATGTGAAGTCTCAAAATCAAAATTAGCAAGACATGTAAAACATCTCTACAACTGCACATTTTTGTAGTTGATTGGATAGATTAGTAAATTAGCAATAGCATCTGATCCACTACATTTATCATGTTAAAAAAAAAAAGTTCAAACTTGAAACTCAATTCAAGCCATTAGAAATAAAACATAGAGATGATATAAAAAACTTTCACATCCTATGATTGATGAGATGACTCTGCCATTTTGTTTAGTATGCTCCATTCTATGTCATTTGGAAGGTTAATATTTTTCAAGTTATAGTAAATGACTTGCAACCTTGTTAGCCATCCATACTTGGAAGAGTGACTTGAAAGAAATGATCCATCAAATTCTAAATTCAAATTTGTCAATGCATTGATTCAATTTTCAATGCCTTCATGAGTTTTGTCTTGAGGAAGCTTACCTAAACTAGATGTTATTGTGTCCTCCAACTTTTTTTTTAAGATTCTCTATTAAATAATTTTGTTGATGAGTTACTAGGGCTAGGACCAAGATTCGTCAAACCAAGACTTATCATTTTGGTTATTTCTTTAAAAATATTGGTGAGCTTTCTCCCATATAAGGCTAGAATTTCCTCTCCTTCTCTTTGTTTCTGACATTTTTGAAAGACATATGTTACCTTTATTGTCGCATGAACATGGTCATTAATTCCCTTGCAATATTCTCTCCATGAATTTTTTTTTTATTTTTCTCAATGTTCTCTTTGAGCTTCCCAAAAACATCTCTAAGAATTTCATTCAATTCAAACCAGTCACACAAACTATCACCACTCACCTTTATTCACCCCCAAATGTCTTATTTTATTTTCTTGACTGTATTTTATACTTTGTCATTCAAGCTATTTTCATAAGTTTTAATTGTATTATTTGCCTTCTTTATCTCTTCTCTTAATTCTGACAACTGGTGTTCACATTGTTTTCTTATTTCCTCTATTTTCTCTTCCCATTATTTTGATTTTACCCTCTCATTCTGCAACACATTATTTAAGTTATTGTTTGCCTATGTCATATTCTCCATGCTTTTGTACAAAAATTCTGAAGAGGCCTTTTCATCCTCAAATTTTGTATTGCTCTCTTCCAATTTTTCCTTTAGAATTTTCAGTCCTGGGTCGATATGTTTTTGCTATGCAATTTCTTCTTTGGAGGAAGAAATTTTTATCCTTTCCTATAATTTTCTTGCACCTATTATTTGTTGCTTTCTCCTTTGCCTTTTTATTTTCTAGGTCTGCTTGTAACTTTTCGATTTTTCCCAAAATCTTTCCTTTCTCTCTCTCAAACTTCATCACTATATTGTAGAACACTTGGTCATTTTTGACACATTTATCTTGTCCATGTTTTTTATTTTGTATAAATCCATTTAGAGGGTGCTAACATGAAATTTAGATTATCTAACTAACTTGCTAATGGATTATTATCTCTAGCTAGGGCATAACAACCATGAAATCCATCATTTCTTTGTTTGGGTCATATGTGGGAAATAACCTATTTGATGCAGGTTCTACATCACAAGCTACAACAATTTTATCCCTCTTCAATGTCGTAGTATTTTGTCTAGTCTTATTTTTTGTTTCTTCAAAGTTAGTTACAAAGTCATTATAACAAAACTACGTGTATTCTAAGAATTTAATGTTTGAAAGGTGAAATAGAACTTGCAATGATGTACGAGATTCCACCTATGGTTCTAATAATTACACCATGAGGATTAGAAACACCTTGACCCATTACAAGTGGAGTTTTTTTACTCTTTGGAGGGTATTGTCTTGAAGGTGTAGCAATTATTGGACTCATAGAAACCATTGGCATTGTTTTCATAACCTTTTGCTTCTTTACACTACCTTGATCTCTGGGATCCACTGATTCCATGTCCAATTGTAATGTCATTTTCCCCATGCCATCCCCACCAATGGGAGTGGCACTTGATTCAGATTGAATTTAAGTTCTTGGAAAATGTGGAACTAGATTTGAAGCTAGAACAAATGAAAGTAAAAGGGTATGCAACTGAGTAGTAGCTTTTGTGATGAACCTCCAAGGACTGGTGTCTCACCATGTTTTGGTGGAGCAGGTGTGACATGAGGAAACCAAGGCCCTTTTCGTGTGGGACCTAGACTACCGCAACATAGAAACCCCATTTTTCTTTAATCTCTACCCCTTTTCTATATTTTTATTTTGTAGACACATCAACTCGACTAAAATTGAATATACATTAGTGGATGTGGGATTCACATAATCCCGCTCATACTCATTATCTTGACAATTATCACTGTGTGATACGTTTTAGCTGGATGTTCCTTATTCCAAAAATTGCTAAATATTTGATCTTTTTCCACTTCATAAAGATCTCCACAGATCTTTGGCTCACCAAGATTCTTCCTCATTTCACAAAAAATCTTAAATTTTGGTTTGAGTCCAATTACCATCTTTACATTGACCCTCTAGGTCTTTTGGAATATATTTTCTAGAGGGTTGAGTAGATTTCTGGTAGAAATTGTAGGATTTCCTGTGCTGCATTTTTCCTTTCTACTTGTGTAATGCCATAATTTGTGATGAAAATTCTTGTGTTCAAATATTATTTTCAGAAGCATATTTTCCCATCTCTTTTTTGACCTCATCCTGGGACTCCATGTTTTCAAAATTTTCTATCAATGGCATACTCTCATGTTGACATTTTCTTGTGGAGCTCCCATTTTTCTAAGATTTTTTCCAATTTTGTTAAGTGGATCATACTGCTAGTGAATGTCAATAGAAAATTGAAAAATTGTAAAAAATGCATATGCCACTATGAATCATCTTCTCTCAAATGCGAACCCTAAAAATGAGAAAGGAAAGGAAGGAAATTTCATTTTCTTTTGCTGACCATTAAAGAGTGTATCTGTTCTGTCCATCTACCATACATATTCCAATGCAAATACCCTCTCTATCACATATTGGAAGTTTGCAAGGTTCTACCACTGAACTGTAAAACCTTAACACAATGTATTCTTCCATGAAGTACCAGTCAGCGTTGATTGTATTTCACTTCTGAGTTGAATGCAATATCTACAAGACATATGAAATCTAGGCATCAGAGTGCCTACAAATTTAGGATACATTGGTGCCAAAAAGAATTCTACAAAATTATTGTAGTTCCTTCTGTTATCACCCATCCTTATCTTAGGTTTCCATTTATATATTGGATTTTGGACCTGACTTTAAAGCTTGTTTGTCTGAAATATTACATGATGCTTTGCTAAAATAAGATAGCATGAGTAGGTTGTGAATCTAAATATCTTTTGTGGACCACTTTTAGTCATTATTAATTTTTATTTCATGCAAGGAACAATGTGCTCCTAAAAACTATATTTTATAGGTTCTTTTTCACAACAAATATGAAAAATAATTTCAAGAATGTAGGCACCCACTTCTTTGTTATTATCCAATCCCAAAAAAAATTCTAGCAAGGAAATACTATCTTGAACCCATTGTACAAAAATATCATAATCATAAGAGGCTTATGATTTGGATCCAAAATATAAGTTCTTGTTATTCCTCTGATATATGAATATTTTGTATTGCATCTATTTTTTCATAATTCTCTTATAGCTTTCCCAAGTCAATGTGCACATTTGAGTTTTGTGCTTCAAATCCTAGGTCCAACAGATTAGCAAATTCAATCTCAGTTATCAACAAAATTTCCTCCTGATTATTTTTATTAACAATTTCTTTTCTATTTTCATCATAATTTTTGGCACAAACCATGACAATTTATGGATAAGGGAATACTTGAGGTAACACCTTGTGTGCCAACCCAACAACCCACAATCCAATTTTATTTGTCATTGCCTTTACCATGCTGTTAAATGGATAAAATTTTGAATTTTTCATTATATCTTTCAACTAATTTTCATGTACAAATCTAATTTCCATGATTCCCTTATTTCCATAGATAACAGGATCATAAATATCATGGAATTCATTAGTGAAACTTGATGTTTTAACTAGTTTGTGGGAGTCTATTATCTTTGTCTCATGTCTTTGCCTTTACTCCTAAACCTGGGATTTATTTTCCACATCACGGTATTACTATTCACCCGTAGGAAAATTCAAATAATTATATATAACTTAAATTTATAGGGTTGTTTCAAAATTAAACAATAATTCTAGTTCTACAATCATAACAATAAACCACAAGATTTGAAAAATTTAAAGGCGGGATGTAGGTGTTCAATATTTTACCTGTAATTTCCATTTGTGTAGACTATGAGTGGGTAGAGAGATGAGAGACTTCGTTGCATTCCTTAATCCTTAACCTAGAAGTTGTAACCCCTTTCTGAATCTCAAATAATAGTTAGAATTGAAAAAATTAGATTGAATAGCTAGAGGGAAAAAATTGTACAATCATGAGTCCTCAGTCATGACTCGTGTTAAATTTAATTTCTTCTTTATGAAGATAGATATCTATTGTCACTAGGACATGTGTCGCTTAATCTTTTGACATATGTCTACAACTTCAGTAAGAGACTCGAAATAAACCTTATTTCTTATTTGTTATTACAATTTACATTTATTAAATGTTTAGTTTTACTCCAATTTATATTTTAATTATACTTAGTTGATTCATGAGTGTTAATTCATGATACATGCATTTGCAAAAAGAGGTGACTGTTCCCTAAATTAGCCTAAAATACACCTTGGTTGTTGGTCCATTGATCTATACTCATCCAACGGTTGTTGGTAGTTGCTATCAGGTGTCGCAGGTTCCATTAAATTTTGTCTTGTCAGCACTACTAGTCACCTCACATGTCATCATCGAATGAAACTAGTTGTGTGAGTGGATATGTATCATGATTCAAGAATAGGTTTGAAAAAATGGAGTTTCTTTTCCCTTTTGGCCTGAAATACACCGTACACCATTGATCTTTGCTTATCAAATAGCGTTTGGCAGTCAATCTTAGGTGATGCACATCCCATTCAATTTTTTCTTTGTCATTGGTCACATGAAATCATCAATTGACCCCTACCTGAGTGGACACGTGTCAAGATTCCAAAAGTGTTATGCAAAAATTGGATTTTATTTTCCCTTCGGCAAGAAATACACCATACGCCAAAAATTTGTATAATTTTAATTAAATTAAATATTTAACAATTAATTATATGTTGAGTAATGTTTTACTCTAACTTTAACATTGAATTCAGTTATCAATATTAATTTAACTATTTCTATTTGTATTATAATCAAAATTACACATCGATATGGCACATTGACACTGGCAAATTCAACATATAATTTATCAATATAGACCACATACTTTTTATAATTTTTTTTTTAATTTGATGACATTGATCTAAATTAATTAGTAACAATAAATAAAATCTTTTAAATGTTAAAAATAGCAACTTGCTTTGTCTCTAGACTGATAAAAAACCTAATTGTTTTAAAAATTTAGATTTAAAAATGGAAGTACCAATCCTCCACTTCCTTATTTATACTGAACCTTACTTAAATGTCTAATACACAAATATATCAACTAATTGAAATATTGCAATCATAGAGAAGTCTAAGAATCATTTTTTGTACCCATAAAATGCAAATTGAAATGAACTTGCAAAATGTTTATTATGTTTTTCATAAAATTACATTTTAGAGTATAAAGAAAAATCTACTAGGTCACTGGAAGTGGACCAGTGCCATAGAAACCCTTATTGGGATAGATACAGTCGAAGTAGAATACGTGAATAAATATTTTAACAAAGAAGATGCTAAGTGCAAAGTAATGAAACTAAACTTGTTAAATCCATAAAACAAAAAAGGAAAACTAAAATGAAGTTGCAAAATTTCTATTAATATTTTCTAAAATTTTATAATTGTCATAGTCCCTACAAAATTTTAAAGCAAAAATGAGGGGGTTTAGGATTGCATCTTGCTAGGTTATTACTACTAGCCTAAAAAAATAAAATACTACTATTACTAGCCTACTAGAGCACTTACAGTGGACCACTGCTATGACAGTATCAATAAAAAAAAGAAAAACAAAAAAGTGAAACTTTGCATGTCAAAACACCAGGGTAACAGAAATGGGTAAACTAGGGATCTTCATCTTCCTCTTTGTCTGAGTATAATTTTTGAGAGAGGATAATCTCTGAGAATTATTCAAGCCATGTGTAGTCCAGCTCATCAAAATCATCAAAGGGAAAACCATTTTCGGAGAAAATCCCTCCCAAGTCATATCCATTTCCTGTGTTGTGTCAGTTTCTCTACATTGAGGGTCAACGGAAAGGGTTGTCAGACCACATTTCTGCCTAGCTCTAATAGCTTGGTTATGTCTCTTGGCCAAGGGATCCCCACCCCTAATTCCATAAAATAGCAACATTGACATTGTTCTCCAAGAATTTGTCTTTAAAAACATTCCTCAGCAACAACAACATTTAAACCTTCTCTCCTCTGAGGTTGAGGAGAGAGACAAAAAAACATGGACATAGTGTGTGTTTATACATGGTGTCTGTCAAAATTATCAAGGAACTATCGACCCAATAACATAAACACAACAACATTTATAAAAGCACCACCACCAACCTCCCTACAAACTGAATTGAGGATTTCTTCTGAGATGCTTCCCAAAAAGGAATTCTTCTCATCTTGGGATGTGCATCTAAAATAGACTAGAGTGTCCATCTTTAGTTCTCAAAAACCAAAAGATGTAAAAACCAAAACATTAAAACCAAAGGTATAATTTCAACCACCGACATCTTTGACTCTTAATTTACCAAAAGAAATTTGAAGAAGAAATAATCTAGATTGTTTATAAATAGACCTTGATTGATAGTGATACATAGCAATTAATTATTCTTTCCTTAATCATTTTAAATCCATTGTCCTTAATCTTTAATGTAAATCTTTCCCATAAATGCATTATGTGTGTGGGAGATTTAAATCCATTTTCCTTAATCTTTTATATATGCACGTAAATTTTACCATAAATGCATGCATGTCAGAATTAGAAATTGGTAATTTGATAATACTATCTATCCTTGATTTGTATGTTGAGTGGATGACAATTAAACAATGTGAGTTGTCCTTCATAAGGCATTTATTTCTTACCAAGTTACAAGTTACAACTTGCGATATCCACCTTCCACGTAAACAAATAACCAGTTGTAATAAAAAATAATGGTTATAGTGAAAGACTTAACTTTTTAAGGCTTGATATGTGTCATCATTCTAGTGACTACCTAGATAACTCTATTTCCTTCTAGAAACTAGGGCCGACATTAAACTAAATCCATTGATCTAGGATCATCGAACAGTCTCAAATAATACATTTAACATTATAAAATAGTAGATGTTAGGTTATGTGTCCATGTGTGATCAGTGATGCGACTAGATGCAGTTTGTTATTAATAACTAAGAGGGAAGGGGGGTCAATCAGTGGCCTCAAAAATTAATCCTTAAACCAACCCTTAAAACTTGTAACCACAGATTATGCCTCTAGTTATCTTTTATCCTACAAGATGAATGCCTTGAAATACTTATAACAATTTACTACTTGTCAGATTTCTTTCTTAAACCTTCTTCTATATGTTTACCAATAAGCAGTCATCTATTTACCGAAACACACTAAATATGCAGAGTATACCCATCAATCTAGAATTAAATATGTGAGATGCAAAACAATAAAGAAATGAATCATACACACATAACACATGAATTTTTAACGTGGAAACCATGTTAGGGGAAAAACCACTGGGACTGGTACCCCAAATTTTCACTCTTTTGAAGTGAGCCCTGTTAGGAGCCAACCTTGTTAAAGATTACAAACACACTATTAGGTGCTACCTTGTTAGAGGATTTAAAAGATAGTTTGTCACCTAGTATCTGGTATCTAATGCTACCATCCTTGATCACACACTCACTTATCCTTTATATATGTATCGGGCATATCCAATGCTACTTTCATGATCATACTTTTTTATACTCCTTGGGATGTATCTCAGTTGAAAAAGACTTTTAAGTCCTGCTTGGTTAAGAGACTTCTATGCTTCAATGGTTAAATTGAAACACTAATGATCTGTTCATACATACAACTCAATTGTAGATTTTTAGATATATTGTAAGTCCATTACCTTTCTAATCAGTATAATGAAGTATACCTTAGCTACACACTTGTTCTTCTCTATGATTCTTGTCTCACTGTTTGTCAGTGTCTATAGAATCTATCTCTTTCTTCAGCTTATTGATCAGAACTGAAAGAAGATTTTCTTCTCCTTCATATTTCCTTTAGCATCTCCTCTCTTCTCTCTTGTTCACCCCACAATTTGTAATGAATTGGGTTTGTCTCTTATAGACATGATTTCTTCTTTTCTTGGCTTTCTTGATCTTGGAGTGTTCAACAATATTTTCCAATAGATTTAAAACAAATCTCTCATCTGATCTTGTAGAGATCTTCATGCCAACTGGATAAAGAAGCTTTAAATCAATTACTTATCTCTAGCTTTATTTGGATGATTAAAACAATGATAAGTATTAGTTAACTCTATCTTTAGCTCTTGATAGCTAAGAATTTTGTCATTTTTTGAACTCTCTGTTATGTTGGTCAACACTTTAGTTAGTCATCGATGATAACTAATTGTTTTGTCAGTGTGAGTTCAGTTGTCTTTAGGATCTCCATCCATCGGGCAATTCTGTATTTCTGTTCGTTAGGTTACTCTATGTTTTCCTCATTGGGAAATACTATAACTCTTCTCGTTGGTAATGCTATGCATTTTATCATCAAGTAACACTGTGACTTTGTTCTTTTACTCTGACCGTTGGGTGCACTCTGTCGGTGTATGCAGTCACTTGGTGAATACTTGACTTATATGCATTATTGATAGCATAGCCTTTAATTCATCAATTCTTTGAAGTCTTTGGTGGTATTTGCATGACCATACACATTACATTAATTTGACATCAATGATAATACAATACATTAGTTGATTTAATGCATTGCATGATCATCAACTTAACATATTCAAACATTCAATCAGTTACATGTCATCAATCTCTCCCTTTGGCATTGATGACAACATACTACATTATCATACTATACTATTGCTAATACAATATGAAATATACATTTTCATCAAGCTTTCCTAATGTAGTTCTATTGCAAATGTTTGGCTTTCGGTAAGCTCAAATAGATTTGATTTGATTCTTGCATCTTTTTGTTTGTCTTTAATCCCTTCACTGGATAGATGTAGAATCTATCTTTCTCTAATGTGATGTATTCTCTCCCTATGTCAAATTATCTCCCTTTGAATGATATTATTTTCTCATTGTATGTACTCTCCCTTTCCTGATTTCTTCTCTCCCTTTGGGTACTGTGATGGATATGATTTCTCTCTGATAATGGATAAAATTTATCCCTTTATCTGTATTGGATAAACTCTCTCACTTTTATCTGTATGATATTGAGATAACTCTCTCCCTTTGACATTAATGCCAAATGAATCCTTTTTATCTATAACATATTCCTTGAATTTCCGAATCCATCGGTAAAATCTCTATTGTTCAAAGTATATAAATGCCTTGTTGTGTATAGATTTATCTTTGAAGTCCATCTCTCTGCTTGCATCAACATGAATGATATTCTGATAATATGCAAGTTGGTGCAGCCTCCTAGTTATCTTAATGACTAGTAGACAAGGTTCTGACCCCTAGTCTCTTTCTCAAGTATTCAAAAGCATCCTTGGGTAGTGGCTTGGTGAAGATATTGGCCAATTGTGCCTTTGATTGCACATACCCAAGTATCACTTCCTTTCCCTGAACTTGTTCTCTAAAATAATGATACTTGATGGCAATATGCTTTATTTTAGCATGCATAACTGGATTCTTGGAAATGTTTATTGCACTAGTATTGTCACAATATATAATCACTAGTTCTAGAATTTTCATATTCATACCTTCTAGTGATTTTTTGATCCATGCAATATTTGAGCAATTTGTAGCAGCAAAAACATACTCTGCTTCTGAAGTAGACTGAGAGATGCATCCTTTCTTCTTGTTGATACATGTGACAAGTCTATCACCCATAAAGAATGCTCATCTAGTTGTGCTCTTCTGGTCACCAATATTTCTAGCCCAATCAACGTCGGTAAAGACCTTAAATTCAAATTTTCCTTCTCGTTTATGTACCATAAGCGATATTCCTTGGTATTCTTCAGATTTCTTAGGATTCTTTTCACACTAGTCATATGTGATTCCTTGGGATTAGTAAAAAATCTTGCAACTATTCCTACTGTATGTATAATATCTGGTCTAGTATGTACAACATACATGAGTTTTCCAATCATTGATTTGTATAAAGTTTGATTTCCCTCTAATGAATTGTCTTCCTTTTTCATCTTACATCTAGTTCCCATCAATGTTCAAACTGGTTTGGATTCTTCCATCTTGAATATTTTCAGTACTTCTTTGATGTACTTAGATTTTGTAATGAAAATACCTTCATCTTGTTGCATAATCTACATACCAAGAAACAACTTGATCTCTCCATACATAGACATCTCAAATTCTTTTCTCATCTCATTTGCAAATGATTTGCATAGCATATTATTGCCTCCAAATATGATGTCATCAACAAATATTTTAGCAATCAAAATGTTAGCATCAGTATCTTCCTTCAAATAAAGATTACTATTTTAACTAGTCCTTACAAATCTAGTACTAATAAGATAGGAATGAAGTCTTTCATACCAGGCTCAGGGTGCTTGTTTCAATCCATACAAGGCTTTGTGAAGTCTACATACCATGTTTCTCTTTTCTAGATCAACAAACCCTTCTGGTTGCTTAATGTATACCTCTTCCTCATGTATTCCATTTAGGAATGCAGACTTGACATCCATTTGGTATACCTTAAAGCCTTTATATGCAGCATAAGAAAGTAATATCCTTACTCCTAGCTTAGCAATGGGTTCAAGGGTCTCTCCATTGTCAATTCCTTGTTCTTGTGCATACCCCTTGCATACTAGTCTTGCTTTATTTCTGGTGACTTCTCCATTCTCATTCAGCTTATTCCTGAATATCCATTTTGTAATGATGACATTATTGTCATATGGTCTTGGTACAAGTTTCCATTTCTTGGTTTTCTCTATCTACTCAATTTTCTCATTCATAGCACTTATCCATTCAACATTATCTAGTGGAGCATTGATAGATTTGGGCTCATAATCACAAATAAGACATCTTGTATTTAGAGACTTACATTTGGTTCTCATGTCATCCTTCTTGTCTCCTATGATTTGGTCATGTGGATGATTCCTTCTGAAATATCTTGCAAGTACAAGTTCAATCCTTTGTCTATCATCATGATTTTCATTTTGTCCTTCATTCTGTTCTCCATCATTTGGTGCATCATTTTAATCATTATCCTAATCATCAGTATTTATAGCCTGATGGTCGGGTGTAATGATTTGTTCCTCAGGAGCTCTACATTGTTGGTTAGGTAAAGTTTTAGGTTCCTCATTGTAAGCAAACATGATGTAGTCCTCTGGTTCTTTAGTGCTTTCCTTTTCATTCTTCTCTGCAAATTCATCTATCTTTACATTTTCACTTTCAACAATTTTGTTAGAGGTTTTATTGAGACAGTTATAAGCCCTGATTTTTGTGGAATACCCTAGGAAGGTTCTTTCATCACTCTTGGAGTCAAGCTTTTCATTTTTTATTATCTTTTAAGATATAACATTAACTACCAAATATTTTGAAGTAACTTACATTGGGTGTGTAACCATACAAAATCTCATCAAGTGTCTTCTTGGTGTCCTTGTTTAATTGTACTTTGTTTAATGTGTAAACAACAGTACTGACAGCTTCCCTCCAGAATATTTAAGTGATCCCTTTCTCTATCATCAGTGTCTTTTCACAATCAACTATGGATCTATTCCTTCTTTCAGCAATACCATTTTGCTGTGATGCTCTTGGTGCAGAGACTTGTCTTTTGATTCCATCCTCATTACAAAAGGTAGTGAATTCATCTAAAATAAATTCCCCTCCTCTATCTGATCTTAAGCATTTTATCTCCTTACCACTTTGTTTCTCAACCATTGCTTTGTATCATTTAAACATCTTGAATGCTTCTGATTTATCTTTTATAAACATAACTATCACCATTCTAGAAAAGTCATCAACAAAGAGAATAAAATATCTATCTCCATAATAACTCTTTGTCCTCATTGGTCCACATAAATTAGTATGGACTAATTCTAGAATTGCATCAGATGTATGGGTTTTGCTTTTAAAACTAGACTTTGTCATCTTACCTTTTTGACAATTCTTACAAATGATGTTGTCAGGCTTGGTCATCGTCGGTAAACCTCTGACATTCCTCTTTTTTCTAATCTTTATCATGTTTTCAGAGTTCACATGACACAATCTTTTGTGCCACAACCATATGTCTTCATTTGTAGCAATCAAACAAGTGGTTTCAGTATCATCCAGATAGAATAAGTTACCTTTTCTCTGCTCACTGGTACCAATCAAATTTCTTGATTTACTTAAGATTTTTGCCTTCTTATTTTCAAATTCTACTCTATGTATTGAATTATTCAGCTGAGAAACACTCAATAGATTATAATTCAATCAATTTACCCAATAAGAATTTTCACATTTTATCTGGTTATTCAACATTATAGTTCCTCTACCATCAACTGGAAAAAGTGTGTCATTACCTATTCTTACTGATCCACCATTGTAGTATTCAAAAGTCTCAAAAATTTTCTTGTCACTGATCATATGGTGAGTGTAACCACTATCTATGATCCAAACATCATTTTTACTTACTTTAGATATGAGAGCTATTTCTACGTACCTTTCTTCATCATCATCTGAATAATATTTTACTACCATAAACACCATCTTGATGTCTTCATTAGATTCATTGTGAGTATCTTCATCTTTGCATTTAGCTAGGTAACTGGCCTTCTTTCCTTTTTCCTTATAGTGTTGTGTGTCTCTTCTTTCTGATTGTCGGTAGCTTCTTTAATCACCTTTGTCACACTTCTTCTCAAAATATTTGTCACTACTTCTGTCATATTTTATTTTGTTAGTACATCTTACAGCAAAGTGTCCAATCTCTTTGCAATTAAAACAAACAAGTGGTAATTTACCTTTGTATTTAGCTTTGCCTCTCTCCATTCTTCTAACCATAAGTGCTTCAATTTCATCAAGATCATCCTCTTTACTTTCACTATCACTATCTTTTCTTATACTATTTTTATGACTTGATTTACTTATTTTCATAGAAGTTTTGAAAGAAGACTCTATATTTGGTAAGACACTATTATCAAAGTTATTCATCTCAAATGAAATCAGTCTTCCAATCAAACTGTCTAGAGTAACATTGCTATTTTCTATTTCTCTCATCTCTTGAATCGTACACACTCTAATAGCATAAGTAGGCAGTAAGCTTCTTATAATTTTAATTAACATTTTATCTTCTTCTACTACACCTCCAACCCCTCAGATAGCATTGACTACCTCTTTGATTCTTGTGTTGTACCGAGTGATGTTTTCACCTTCTTTCATTTTGAGATCATGAAACTTCCCTCTAAGGCTTTCTGCCTTGGCTCTAAAAACATTCTTGTCGCCACCATGTATAAGCTTCAATTTGTCCCACATCTGCTTTGCATTCTTGAAGGTTTTGACATCTTCAAATTCAACATCGAAGAGTGAGGAAGCAAGCTCTATCATCATGCACTTCTATTCATGCTTCTCTCTCAATTGTTCAACTGTTGGTGCACTTGTGGCAAACATATATTCAGTATCTAAGTATTGAGTAACATCATTACCAATACCTTATAAGTGGAGTCTTATTCTACTCTGCCATGAAGCAAAATTATCTTTTTCCAGCTTAGGCACATCTCATCTATTCATCTTTTGATCTTTAGCTTAGGTCTTGAATCCATCCTTCTAAGCATACAAGCTCTGATACCAATTGTTAGTAATAACTGAGAGGGGGGGGAGGGGGGGTGAATCAGTGGCCTCAAAAATTAATCCTTAAATCAACCCTTAAAAATTGTAACCATAGATTATGCCTCTAGTTATCTTATGTCCTACAAGATGAATGCCTTGAATTACTTATAACAATTTACTACTTTTCGGATTGATTTCTTTAACCTTCTTTTGTATGTTTACTAATAAGCAGTCATCTATTTATCGGAACACA
This sequence comes from Thuja plicata, assembly GCA_018584345.1. Lineage (NCBI taxonomy): Eukaryota > Viridiplantae > Streptophyta > Pinopsida > Cupressales > Cupressaceae > Thuja > Thuja plicata. Next base: position 2,441,196 of record MU228062.1, on the reverse strand, counting down.
GTAAATATGAAGAGTATACCAATCAATCCAGAATTAACTATGTGAGACGAAAAACAATAATAAAATGAATCATACACACATAACACATTAATTTTTAATGTGGAAACCCTTCTATAGGAAAAACCACTGGTACTGGTACCCCAAATTTTCATTCTTCTGAAGTGAGCCATGTTAGGAGCCAACCCTGTTAAAGGTTACAAATACACTATTATGTGCGATCTTGTTAGAGGAGTTGAAAGATAGTTTGTCACCTAGTATCTGGCATCTAATGCTACCATCCTTGATCAAACACTCACTTGGCCTGTCAATACGTATCGAGCATATCCAATGATACTTTCATGATAAAAAATTTTGATACTCCTTAGGATGTATCTCATTTGATAAATACTTTTAAGTCCTGCTCAGTTAAGAGACTTCTATGCTTCAATGGTTAAACTGAAAAACTAATGATCTGTTCATACATACAACTCAATTTAATATTTTCAGATCTATTGTAAGTCCATTACCTTTTTGATCAGTATAATAAATTATACCTTATCTCCACACTTGTTCTTCTTTGTGATGCTTCCCTCACTATTCGTTGGTGTCTATAGAATCTATCTCTTTCTTCAGCTTGTTGATCAAAATTGAAAGAAGACTTTCTTCTCCTTCAGATTTCCTTTAGCATCTTCCCTGATCTCTCTTGTTCACCCCAAAATTCATAATGAATTGGGTTTGTCTCTTATAGAAATGATTTCCTCTTTTCTTGGCTTTCTTGATCTTGGCATGTTCAACAATCTTTTCCAATAGATTTAACACAAATCTCCATTATAATCTTGTAGGGATCTTCTTGCCAACTAGACAGAGCAGTTTTAAATCAATTACTTATCTCCGACTTTATCTGGATGATTAAAACAATGATAAGTATCAGTTAACTCCATCTTTAGCTCTTGACAACTAAGCATTTTGTCATTTTCTGAACTCTCTATTCTCTTGGTCAACACTTTAGTTAGTCATTGGTGATAACTGACTGTTCTGTCAGTGTGACTTCAGTTGTCTTCTAGATCTTCGTCCATCGGGAAATATTGTATTTCTGTCCATCGGGTTACTCTATGATTTTCTCGTTAGGCAACACTGTAACTCTGCTCGTCGGTAACAATGTACATTTTCTCATCGGGTAACACTATGACTTTGTTCTTTTACTCTAACTATCAGGTGCACACCATTGGTGTATGCAATCACTTCGTGAATACTTGAATTGTATGCATTAATGATAGAATAGCCTTTGATTCATTGGTTCTTTGAAGTCTTTGGTAGTATTTCCATGACCATACAGATTACATTAAGTTGACATCAATGACAATACAATACATTAGCTGATTTAATGCATTGCATGATCATCAACTTAAAACCTTCAAACATTCATTCAGTTACATGTCATCAGCTCTTATCGATACAAATGTGTTGAGTCGGCAAACACCTTGGCAACAAATAAAGGTGATATTTTCTAGATGTGATAGTGCATAAATTACATCTCTAATAAATTTCCATTTGGCATTGGCCCACATGACGAGTCCCATCCTTTGAAAATTGCCAATAAAATATTTATTTTTCCCATAATTAATGAAAGATTAGCCAATAAAATAAAATAAAATTCAAACAGTAGAAAAATTTTCCTAGTAAAATTATTTTTTTCCCTTCAAAAGAAAATCATTTGCCTCATATATTATAATTTTTTTACTTCAAAAGAAAAAAATTCACCTCATACAATATATATTTTCCCCCACATTAAAGTATTATCCACCAATATTTTTTGGAATTTTCATACAACAGTGAAAAAATTGCCAATACAAACTATTTTATTTTCCTAATTTGGAAAAAAAATTGTCTTCATTAATAAATTTCCCCCCTAAAATAATGTAGGATTTGCCAGGATTTTACACTATTTCCTAAGAGAGGGTTTCTTAAAGTTATCCCTGAGTCACACACTAAGAAGAACATTGTTCAAGGTGTTTACAATATTTCCCCAAATTATCAAAGTCTTACATGAACATCTAGATAGGTAAATAGGTTATAGAAGATGACTAGCCTAAAAGGTGATAGTCAGTGTCAACAAGAAGCCAGTAGAAGGTCTGGTGTGCTCAACAAAGTAAAAATTTCAAGGAGCACATTTAGGAGTGTGTGTGGGATATATTTAGGTATGTTCAAATCAAAGTATTTATACTTCAAATATCCACAAGGAATTATCTTATTATCTTAGTCGCTTGATGATAGTGTTCCTCAAGGTTTGATGAAAAAGGGTTGTCAAATCCAATGGCTATGACAGATTTGAATCATCGAGTTTTTTTTCACGATGTTATAAGATGTTCTTGAAGTATGTGTTTGATGAGTATGTGATACTTTGGATAAGAAAGACCTGATTGGTTTGATTTTTGGTCAAATTTATTATTATTTCTATTATCATTTGTTCATGGCCAATATAATTAATACTTTATGTTGTGCAAGTACAAAATATATTATCTAGGAGACTTATAATCTTGAGGAGATGGTTATAGGATGTGGTCAATACTAAGTGGTCATAGATGAATTCAAATTATGATATATGGTCCATAGATTGAAAGAGATGATGAATTAAAAAAATATATCATTGTGGATCATGGATGTAGATGTCAGAGGTGGATGAAAGAGGGAGAGCCTGATCCACTGAAATTAGAAGTGTGTTAAACAAGAGGATTGAACAAAGCACTGCAAGGTGAGCTTATAAGGAACAGTAATCATACATTGGAGTTGTAAATCTCAATAGTTAAAAAAAAAATCATATTAGATTGTAGCATGATGGATCATTGTAGTGATCAAAACTGTAAGATAGTGATCATTCCTTGGTGTTTTAGCCCAAGGATTTTTATTTGAGTTGTGAACTCTAGCCAGTGAGCCTTATTGGATGTGCGATCCCCATATAGATTATAATAGGGTTATACTTCTAACAAGGTATTGTCTTATTGTGGTTAATTAGGCCCACCATGGTTTTTTCCCTTATAGGGTTTCCATGATAAAAATCTTGTGTCAGCTTGTGTGGATGTGATTCTTATTGTGTGTACTTGCATGTTCATTATTTCATTTGATCAAATCAAATTTAAGGGTTCACAAGTTTAAGCATTTTAGCATTAAGGCTTTGAAGTTAGAAGAGTTTAGGAACAAATAATTCACTCCCCCTCTGATTTTTTCATTTCCATAGTATCAACAATTTTTATCAGAGCATAGGTCTCTTGAAGGAAGCTTAACAAGCTTTAGGGAGATCCACTATGGCAACTTATAGAAATGACATTCCAAGGTTTTAAGGTACAAACCATGACATATGGAAATTAAGGATGACTACGCATATGAGATGTATTGGTGAGTAATACTCCAATATTAAAAATAACTCATATACTCCTACAAATCTATCCACATCCTTAGCTGATGAGAAGAAAAAAATTTAATACAATATGAGAGCAAAGGAAGCATTACTGAGTGCCCTATCATATACAGAATACACAACTATGATGGAGCTAGAGATTTCTCATTAGAGCTGGACCAAGTAGGAGAATCTACATGAAGCTGATGTACATGTAAAGAAAGTAAAGTTACAAAGCCTAAAAGGAAATAATGAAGAACTCAAGATGGATGAAGATGAGAACATTGTCTCCTACATGCAAAATACTAATGAGCTAGTTTGTGGAATCAAATGTGCTGGTGGAACCTTGGATGAATATGAGATTATTTCCAAAGTATAGAGATCACTGCATCCCACTTACAAGACCAAGGTTGCTAAAATTGAAGAAATCAAGAATGTTGCCACTATCATAAGAGATACTTTGGTTGGTAAATTATATGGATTTTAAATGATTGAATTTGGTGATTCTTTTCCTAAGGTTGAAACTTCTTTCAAAGCCACTATATTAGGAAGATGAATTCATAGATAAAATTAGGGTGAGAGATCTAGAAGGAGATTTCCAAATTATGAATAAGAGATCAAAGAGATTAAAGAAGAAGAGAATGAACTTCACGAGCTAGAAACACTAATTTCCAAAAGTATACCTAAAGGATCATGTAAGTATAAAAAAAAATCTCCATAAAATTATTCTCATGTAATAAAATAGGAAATTTCACCTCTAGATGTTCAGAGAGGTTTCCTAGGTTCAAACCCAATAGGTCAATATTTGAGAAAAGTGTTATCATCTTATTAGTGATGAATGTATAAATAATGATGAGTTTGACAAACATAAGAGTGAAGATGAAATTGTTTGTATTGCTTGCAAGGAGAAATATGGTAAGTCTACAGATCTTTTGTCTAAGGTCTTTACTGATGATGTTGTTAAGGATCCTATGGTTGATGTACCTATTTATGGTATTGGTAAAGATTTTGTGGTTAGTATTCATACCAACAACATTGCTAAAGGCTCCATGACCAATTCTTGAATTGAAAAATATGTATTGAATGATCATGTTAATTGTTTTTCTACTCAAGGCCTTATACTTAATATTCATACTAGTATTAATGTTGAGAAATCCATATTTGAAGATGTTCCTACTAGTCATGTTTCTGCATGTAATGATGTTAAAAACCCTATTCTTACAAATTCTAAATCTACTAAGATGACTATCCTTTAGGAATCCATACTAGATACTACTGTTTTGAATGTTGTTGAAAATTAAGATCTAATGTCTAGAGTTGTTGTCAATAGTTTCATTTAAAATAAATCTTTACCAAATGGCCTAACAAGTTGTGATATTGAATAAGAAAAAGCATTTGTTGCACAATTGGACAAAATAAATTATTGGTTGATAGATAGTGGTTGTTCACACCACATGACTGGTCATATAAATGAATTCATAAAATATGAATAACATGATGGTGGAATTATCAGATGGGGAGAAAACATTAAAGGAGAAATCAAGGGAAGAGGTACTATTTATTTGGACAAAAAAATAAAATAGATGATGTGTTTCATTTTGAAGGATTAACACAAATCTTCTCAGTGTTGATCAATTAGTTGAGAAAGGCTATACTCTATATTTAAGTATAGAAGGTTTCAAGATTCTGAATAATTTTGGAAGTGAAGTTGGATCACGATTCAAGAATAAGAAGAAAGTATTTCATGTAAACAATTATGGAGAAAAATACCTAATTACTCAAGGTGATGAAGGACATGATAGTTTATGCACAAATGATCAAAATACCAATGCAACTAAAGGAGTGACACGTTCATCTCAAAATCAGATTCAATGAATCTATTAGAAAAAATAAAGAAAATGAAAAAGTGGTATTGGTCTAAGGAATACAACTCTATTAGAATTAATTGAAGTTGAAACACATATTGAAAAGAGAAGTCTTATGCGTAGCCTTGTCATTCAATAAAAGTATGAAATAGAGATGATTCCTGAATCTATGAACCATGAAGACGTTATATATCAGAAGAAGTAGAAAGAGCTGACAAGGGAATACAATGTCCTCAAATTTAAGGGTAATTTTTTATTTGTAAAATTATTAGTCATAAGCCTATACATCGTAGAATAAGAATGGTTTGCACATGGCATGATTTAAAAACAAATAGTGATATGACAGTCAAAGGAATCATTTAAAACAAAAAAAGGATCAAATTTTTGTGTGTAGAAGATCTGGTCACATTTCAAATCAATGTTTTACAAAACATGATGAATAAAGTAAACAAGAAATCATTGTGTGTTTCAAATGCAATTGACCTGGACATGTTGCCAAAAGATGCAGAATATGGAGAATCGATAAAAGAGACTCTACATATGGGAACAAGAATGAATAAAATTAGTTAACTCGAGAGTCACAAGTGAATCCAAGTACACCAAAGCATGAAGATAAAATCAATATATTTTATGAATTTGAAGTCAGAGAAGTGTACAGAGAATGCATAGATGATAAGTGGGTTAGAGAAATGCAAGAAGAGCTTAGAATTGAAAATGATTTCAAGAAAAAGATCAATGTTAGTTCAAGTAAGCTTGAGGCACTGCTACTTCAAATAAGGTCAATGGACAAGAATAATATTGGATTAGAGGAAAGAGAATGCTCTAGGTCTAATCAAGATAAGCCTAGATCAAAGAAGAAAAGGAAGAAGATCGAGTAGAAGAACTTGGTATATAGGAATATGCAGATCAAGGGTTCAAGGATAAGAATCATGACTGTAAAATTTTTGGACTCAAAGAAAAAGATCACAGTAGAGAATATCTATGTTCTAATTGTAGAAGCATTGATCATGATCCAAACACTTGTAGCAGCATGAAAACGAGTAATGACATTGTCAAAAAGAAAAATGATAGATCTTTTGCATAAAAGAAATATGGTCATATTGTAAGATAGTGTACTATTAAAAGAAAAGATAAGAACAAATAGAGAATGGTTCTACAAATAAAATGCACTATATCTTAAGCTACTGGGTATGTGTAGGATCATGGTATGGCCAACAGGTCCTTAAGTGGCAATGAAAATTCAGAAAATCAGGGTTAGACAAGTTCACATAAAAATCTGAACAAGTTATCAATATTATATCAAAAATATGTAAAAAGAGAATATATAGAAAATTTAATTTAGTTTCTAAGATACTAGCCCTTTTTTGAAAAAAAATTATTCTATATGGTAAAGATTTCAAATTTCATTGCGGTTGTATGAAAATTTTAGGAAAAAGATAAGAAGTAGGTGTATGTCTGATCACCTTAAACACAATCAAATGATAATATTTTTTTACAAGATTATAGATATAAGTAGTAGACTCGTGTCTGGATGTGACTCATATTTTTTAAAAAAAAATTTCCAAGTAAATAATTAATTATGATTTTTCTACTACAAATTTTTTAGAGTATACAAAATGTCGTGTCTGACCACCTTAACTTAGTATAAACTTCATCAAATTGAAAATTTTTATTTTTTTAATTATAGTAGGTAAATCATATAATGTAACTAAATTTTTTAATTTTAAAAATATTATACCATTTGAAAGTTATAGTTTTTTTTCAATCAGTTTATCAACTAGGACTAAAAGGATAAGAAGTAGGTGTATGTCTGACCACCTTAAACACAATCAAATGATAATATTTTTTTAGAAGATTCTAGATATAAGTAGTAGAATCATGTCCGAATGTGATGCATATTTTGTGTAATTTTTTGTAATTAAATAATTAATTATGATTTTTCTTCTAAAGATTTTTCAAAATATAAAAGCTCTCATGTCTGACCACCTTAACTTAGTCTAAACTTCATCAAATTGATTTTGTTTCCTTTTTTTTATTGTGGTAGGTGAACCATAGAATATGAAATATGTTGAATATTTTAAAAAATGTTATACTATTTTAAAGTTATAGTTTTTTTTCAATCAGTCTACCAATTAGGACTTCTTTTCACATCGCCACTTTTTGGCATAACATGATCCTGCACATACCCTACTTCTGGAAATTGTAGAAGAAAGAAGAAATAAATAGGTGACACTAAATGACCAAACATGAAATTGTAGAAGAATCACAAGGGAAGAAAGAAAGGAAAAGAAAAGGCGGACAAGGAACACAAAAGAAAAGAAGAAGCAAAAGAAAAGGAAAAAGGTGAAGGGGGGCATAAGTATAATAAGATGACAAGAAGAAAGAAGAACAAAGAGAAGTCAAAAATTGGATCTACATTAGGAAGATCCAAATAATATTCAAAAGGACTTGCTTCTCATACTCAAAGATAAGATGCAAAAGGATGCATTAGTCTAGATGAGCCACGTGAAAACATTATTAAAGTTGGATTGATCTATGGATTCTACTACCCAGGAGTAGTAGTAGGCATGGAAAGGAAAAGAGCTTTCTAAGAAGAAAGAGAATTATATAAGATAGTACAAGAACATGCTTGATTAGTGTATGGATGTCACCAGAATATATATGTACAAGAAAGAAAGGTGAATACCTAGAAGATGAAGAGGAAAAAGATGTTGACTTTGATTTGACAATGATAAATTCATGACAAAAGTTTACAAACCTTTGCCGATGATGTTAAAGGGTGGGGGGGGGTGAGAAATAGATGTGAAAAATAAAACTGTGGTTAAGAATGTACATCAGAGGAGAAGTTAAGAAGGAATTTTATCAGATCAGAGGTGTAAGTTCATGTATACTTTCACATATGAAAGAGGTAAGATAAGAAATGCAATGTTTACTTAGGAGGAGAAGTTGATGAAGAGAAGAGTATGTAATATTATTAGAAACAAGTCAAGCATGTTCCCAGGGGGGGGTCATAAGAAGTTCTATTAGAGAGACTCTGAAAGATAATGAAGCATATTTCTTCTAGTACTGCTGATTATATTTCTTGGAGTGAGACTTCTGGTTTCTAATTGTATTATTTATTTTTCACATCACACGTTGTCATCAATGCCAAAGGGAGAGATTTTTGGAATATTAGAAAAGTTAGAAGATGAATGTGTTGGAATTTATGTCAACATAGCAGATGAATTGATCAAAGAAAGTGATCAGAAGAATAGATTAGTTCCAGCTAATGTAACTATGATAGATTAACTAATGGAGCAATGTGTTCTAAGGTCTAGTGATAAGAAAAATAAATAAATATGGAGTCAAAGACATAAAAGAATTTTAGGTGTGACCTACCATGTTCACCCCAATCTTTAGAGTGTTACATGAAGAACTTGATAGGTAAACAAGTTATAGAAGATGGCATGTAGAAAAGGTGATAGTCAGTGTCAACAAGAAGCCAGTAAAAGGTCTAGTGTGATCAATAGAGTAAAAATTTCAAGGAGCACATTTAGGAGTGTCTCTAGGACATAATCAAGTATGTTAAAATAAAAGGATTTATACTTCAAAGGTCTGCAAGAAATAATATTATTATCTCAGTTTCTTGATGATAGTGGTCTTCAAGGCTTGATGAAAAAGGGTTGTCAAATCCAATGGTTGTGACAAATTTGAATGGATTAGTATTTATCACAATGGTAGAAGATGTTCTTAAATTATTTGTTTGATTATTTGGTGATACTCAGCATTAGAAGGACCTGATTGGTTGAATGTTTGGCCAAATATATTTTTCTTTATATTATTATTTGTTCTTAGCTGACCTAGTTGAGAAATCATGTTCTACAAGTATAAAATGTGTTATTTAGGATATTTATGATCTTTAGGAGATGGTTATAGTATTTTTTCAAGATTAAGTGGTCATATATGAATTAAAATTAAGAGATATAGCTCGTAGATTGAAAGAGATGATCAATTAGATTTTGTCAACCTAGTTCTCGGTGTAAGATGATGAATCAGGGAGAAATACAATTATGGATCGTGGATGTGGATGTGGATGTGGATGTGGATGTTAGAAGTGGATGATAGAGGGAGACCCTAATTTAATGAAATAATATGTGTTTTCAACAAGATGATTTAACATACATCTTCAAGGTGAGATTATAAGGAATTGTAATCATACATTGGAGTTGACATTCTTAGTAGTTCATGAAATCCTATCAGATTGTAGTCTGATAGATCATTATAGTGATAAAAAATGTAAGGCAGTGAGCCTTTCTCAATGTTGTAGCCCAAGGCTTTTCATTTGATAAGTGATCTCTACTGATAAACTAATGGAGATGATGAAGACCAAGTGATACTAAGTATACATGTTTGTAGAAATGGTTAGATAAATTATTATTTTGTTATTGATGTCAAGAAATTGATTTACTAATTTTTATTGAGTTACCATATAATAAGAAGGAGAAGTGAAATGGGTGACAAATATAGATTAAACAATGATGAATTAATGTTGATCTAGTTGTTTTATACTATATATTTCATGTTATCAAGTCCGTAAACTTGAATGATTAAGTCAGAAAATTGAAAGAGTTAAGTCATTACTTAAAAGAGGTACTTTGACAAGCTAGATAGAGTCACTCGATATAGAGTTGTGTTTTAATTACTGAGTACCGAGCACTGAGCAGTGAATGAAGTTGGTTACTGAGTTGCAAAGTTGGTTACCAAGTACATGATATTGATTGTAAATGATGATAAGATAAAATTTAATACAAGGCTATGATGATCTAGATGGAGACAAGAATTAAAGGAAGTTTGTTAGAATACCTATGAGTGAGAAAATTCAATGAGAAGTTCTAAAGGTGAAGATCAAGTAGTTAAAACTAATTATGAGAGTTCCAAAAAAAGTTCAAGTTACAAGGTAAAAGTTAAATAGTTTACCGAGTCAAGATTTATGAAGAAGATGATCGAACGGATGAGAAAAAATGATGGAAAACCTAAGAAAGGAGATTAAGAGGAAAAATTTTGTCTATATAATTGAAGAGAAGTTAACAAATATTATGATGATAGTGAATTGAATTAAGAAGTAGAAGAAGCTGAAGAACATATTTACGAAGTAGAATAGAGAAGTAGAAAGAACATAATCTAAAATTTGAAATAGAGACAAATTGTAACGCCCCGTTAGGGAACCCAAGAGGACTGAACATCTAATCTCTAAATATGAAGTCAACTTTTTTTTTTATAAAACTATTACAATGCACATATTAAAAAGAATCAATACACATATGCTCACAAAACATGAATGCAACATAACTAAGATTTCCTAGTCCTCATAGGTTCCCTAACACTTCTACTCAA
>MU228062.1:2389853-2406326 GCA_018584345.1 Thuja plicata | reverse complement strand
CCAAGACAAATTTCCATAGAATCTGGCAAAGGATTATTTAAATCAATTTCAACACAAATACGGGCATAAGAAATGACCTTTTTGTCAAGTGATTGATGCGCTATTGCAGTTGGTTTCCCAAGCATGGAAGCAATCTGACACAGGAGATCCTCTCGCCAGAATTTTAAAGGAATTCGTGGCAAGCGGACCCAAATAGGAACCCTAGATGGGAGATCCTCAGCTGAATTGAACCCCGCATGCCAGGGTTTGATGAAAAGACCAACCCGATCATAAAAATAAGGACCTCCCTCAAAGACCTGATTCTGATCTGACATGCAAGAGAAATTCACCAAAAAGTACCTATTACCAGCCAGCATAATATCAAAATCTCCTTCCACCTGCCATGAACGATGAATCCATGCTTCCAAAGCTGACAGGGAAATGCAGATTCCAAGAAACTTGCAGATCAATGCATGTGAGGCCAGATATTCAACATCTTCCTTTACTGCCTCTGGAGGGATAACCAACACAGGTTGGTCTTGACAGCAAGAAAGGCAGCCATTAACTTTGTTTACCTTAGAGCGATCGCTAACATAAAAGGTCTCCTTCTCTTGAGGACTCTCCCCTCGAACAGATCGGTCACAACTGGAAGCTCCAGCAATAATGAGACTCCTGGAAACCCCGCCCGTAGCCATACGAACTAGGGCCAGGAAAAAATTTTGCACTCCGATCTGGGTATGTTACACCGAGAATGGATTTAATACGGCCTGTATCACCAAACTTTTTCCCACTCAATCACATACCGATGCAGCGCAGCAACATGCAATATCTGATTGTCAGTTGGAAATACTGTAAGTTCTTTGAACATACTACTAATTAAATCTAAACAAGTTAAAAAAAGTCTATTAATTATTAATCCTAATCAACTAACCTAAACAATGCCACTAATCCTAACCTACCTACCTACCATACTATCACATCACCCCCTATCCCCAAGGCCCAGTTGCCAAGTGGGTGCGGTGATTGAAATCCCAACCCTACCTAAAGCTTGCATGAGTTTTATGCAAGTAGAGCCTTTTGAAACAAAGGCATTCACATGTTTCAAGGTGGAGGTGGGGACCACCTCAAGGTTTCCCCATTTCAATGTGCAAAAAATAATAAGTGGGGTCAACAAATGGAGGCAAGGGAAATTTCACATGGAGAAGGAAGGTTGTCTTGTCCTAGGGAATATGCATTGATTCCCATTTTAGACCCCAACATCCTACGCATGGAGGAGAGGAGTGATTGACAAGTTTTCTGGGGCCCACTAAAACTTTCATGCAATCCCAAGGAGGAATTTCACTTGGTAAGGGTAAGGAGTATTTTTTTAGCCCTTTTTTTAATTTAAATTTTTCTTTCAAACATTTAAAATAGTCCTATACCTGTTCCAAAATAAAGAGGTAAAAAGGTAAGGAAGAAGGTATGTGTGGGGCTCACGGGGATGGATGCAAAACATCATGCCTCACCTATTAATTAAAACCTATGTATTAGCACTAAAGGGGTAATTAGGGGGGGTTAAGTGAGGGGAATAAAAAGGGAATATTCTCTATGTAAAGGGGGTATTAGATCCCTCCTCATACATTTTCTAGAGAGTATTTTTGCTCTAAAATCTGGAAAATATCATTGGTATAATTTGGTTTTAGCATTTATCATTGATGTTATTGATTTTATTATAGGACTAGTTAATTGTATGAAATTAAGTTATATTATTAGTGCAATACACTAAGTGAACTATAAATTGAATATTAGTATTAGTTATTTTTACATTAATATACTAACTTGTTTGATTTGCTATTGTTATCAGTTTTATCTTTCCTTCTCAAGAATTGAGGTTGCAATGAAAATATTAAGGTAGAGTGTTGAACCTATTGAAATAGAATATATATTTCCAAAGGAAGAATGGAGTTTTTTTTAACTTGAAAACTTACAATCAAATACATTTTAGAGATTACAAGATTCATAAATCCACAAAAAAAAAAAATCTATGAAAACTATTACATAATAAATAAGAGTTCTTCACATCTTTCTTGATAAATATTTCAATATGGACATTATAACACTTAACAAGAAATGAATCTCACTACAAAGGAGTAACCATGCAACATTAAAGTTGCTTTCACACAACTACACCAAAATAGGCATTTCTCCCTAACTTTTCCACAATCATCTTGACTTCAAAACCTGCAAATACATGAGGACAACCATGGGAAGCTCACCTCCCATCCTTTTTCTCAAGGAGACCACCCCCGAGCTAGGAGAATCGATAGCCAACGGGTGACAATCACACATCCACATACATGAATACAACAACAAAGAACACCCTCCCGAGGCTTGCACAAATGGATTCACCATGAACCCATAACTAGGGGTGAAGATAGATTTCCATGTAAGAGAATGCCAAAATTATACATACAAATAACATGCCTCTTCAAGGCTAAAACCACATACATCTTTCCATCCAATCTTCTCCTTATCTCCCCCAAAATTAGGATCAAATACAATGGCATGCAAGGGCCCATACACCTTGCATTTTCTCCATCTTCTCTCCATGAGAAGATACTCTACACTATCATGGAATCCAACTAACCCCTCCACCCATACATGGCCACTTCTTCCCTATCCAAGGGTGAGTGATGCCATCACACCCTTCACAAAACTCCCATATTCAAAACAAAGATAAAACCATAAGAAAGAATTCAAACCCCAAAATCGCATTCCCTTATATAACAACAATACAAATACATTTCACATATGCAAGAGAATGAAAACAAACATACAAATCTACTTCCAACAAAACAAAGCACTTTCATGGCAATGGAGACCAACCTTCACAATGTGTTATGGCAAATGAATTTTGAGAAGAGCCCAATCCCTTATAATTTTTCCATCCAAACCATAATGTCTCTAAAAGTAGAGAGTGGGTGAACACCCACTAACTCTACCAAGGGCCTCTAAAAATATCTCCAACTTCTACCCACCCACCAACATTAAATTCAAATTTGACCCTAAATTCCTTTGGCTTTTCCTTGTCCCCTATCATAAATGTCAGATTTGGAAGGAGTGTGGGTTTGGGTAAAAAGGTCAAGACTTACTCCATTTTCGAAGCATGTGGAAAATGGGTCATAAAATAGGTCACCAAGGCCACTAGGGGATTCTTGATGTGTTAAAAACATTCCTAACCCATACGCCTATCACTAAGTTACTAGGGATTTTCTAAATTTGACCCTTAGGACCTCTTTTTGGCCTCTAGAAGTGGCTAGAAAAGAATTAAGTCTAAATGATCAAATTGGTGGAACTTTGCAAGTCTCTCCAACAAGGGGTTTAACTAGATTCCTAATGAATTAGTTAGGCTTAGGTTTACATTGCCAACCTTAGTAGACATGTCATTACATAAACACATAACGAGTGTTAAGTGACACTATAAAATGACATAATACAATATTGACATGTCACTAATTACATAACAAAAACACCTAATACATACATACAATTTTATGGTCACGAATAAAATTACTTAACAATGAGGTTTGAACCTCTTCATTAGGTTCAACCTTGGTTTTATTGTTTGCACATATGGTTGGTTACTGATTCTCTGAATGATTCCATGGTTCTCTTACCTACACACTAAACTCAAGCATCAATAGTCCAAGATAATAAAATCACATGTAATATACATATTCAACTCATACTTAGCAACATTAATTAATATGTAGAATTAAATTCCTAATTACAATTTTCATACAAAAACATAATAATTCCATAATCATCACGACATAACATCCATGAAATACTCAAGTCTAATTATGATTTGATCTTCTCATCAATTCACCTATTTAAACATGTATAATAAAAATCAACCACATGTTCTAGGTTGAATCCATATCAAAATGAAATCCATACAATATAATCATCATCATAAACATAATATCTTGAGTCTCTATCAGGATAATCAAAAAGTGTATCAATTTATCAAAATAAGTGTATCAACTAGGCTATGATGGGTCAGGGTGAGGCCTCATATCCTCCCCCACTAGGCATGAACTTCCTCTTGGAGTTCATAAAAAAGATATGGGTACTGAGATCTCACTTGTGTTGTGTCCTCCAATGAAGTCATGACCTCATCATAACAATCCCACTGGACCCTAACCTGGTCCATCTCTTGGCCTCAAAGTGCAAGGGTCCATCGGGCTATAATATGAATGGACTCCAGTGCCAGCTGTCTATCCGAATCCACCTACAAAGCATCCCAATCTATCACATGAGACTCATCATAAATATATTTTTGTAGCACAGATACATGAAACACATCATGGATGCATGACAGGCTGGGTGGAAAGGCTATATAGTAGGCAACTGGTCGTATCCTTTCTAATATCTTGAAAGGTCCAACAAAGTGAGGTGATAACTTAGAGCCTTTTCCAAAATAGATTGGAATCTTATGCGGGTGCACTCTCAAGAAGACCCTATCTCCAACCATATACTCACAATCAACCTGCTTCGCATCTGCATACTTCTTCTATCGATCCTTAGCCTCTCTAAGACACTGTTTAATCAATACTACCTGCTACTCCATATCCTTGACCAACCGAGGTCCAATAGATAGTCTATCCTCAATCCTGTCCCAACTCAGTGGTGTCTTGCATGGTCTACTATACAAGGCCTAATATGGCGGCATACCTATAGAAGAATGATGCCCATTATTATAGGCAAACTCGACTGGATGAAGCTATTCTTCCCACTTGACCTGATGGTCCATCACATACATATGTAACATATCCTCTAACACTTGGTTAACCCTCTTTGTCTATCCATCTCTTTGAGGGTGATATGTCATACTAAAATTTAGTCTAGTGCCCAACGCTACCTATAACTCTCTCCAAAAAGATGATGTGAACAAGTACTCTCTATTAGAGATGATCTTATGGGGAATGCCATGAATGTAGTATGCACGGGTGAGAACTGGGCAACTTTTTCAACGTGTCAATTGTCACCAAGATGGCATCATGGTGTCAAGAAGACATAGGGAGAACAATAATGAAGTCTATAGATATAGTATCCACTTGGCAATCTCATGTGGCTGTAGGAGCCCACCTAGATGACTATGCTCTTCCTTCACTCTCTAGAACTCTAGACATCTAGAAACTATGCTGGCAATCTACAATCTCATGCCAGGCCAATGATACAACTGTCTCAAATCGGCATGCAACTTCTTAACTCTTGGATGAGCTACATAAGGTGCTCTATGAGCCTCAAGCACAATAAACTCTCACAAGTCACCCATAGAAGGTAAATAGATGCATCCCCTATGACGTATAAGTCCATTAGACTCTAAAGAATACTCTACAAATATCCCCTCAAGGGGTCTCTGAGAATGGATAAACTAACAAACCTCCACATATAATCCATCCTCTGGAAAGTGATGCAAAATGCGCTCCCTCAAATCTCTACTAGAAGTCATAGATGGGAGCTCATGTCACCTCCTACTCAAGGCATTTGCAACTACATTCTCCTTCCCTTTGATGTAATGAACATAAAAATCATACTCACACAAAAAATCCATCCATCTCCTCTGCCTAGCATTAAGATTGGGCTATGTAAAGATATAGTGTAGGCTCTGGTGATCTGAATGAAGCTCAAATCGGTGACCTAGAAGGAAGTGTCACCATCTCACTAAGACATGAACCACCATTGCGAGTTCTAGGTCATGAGTAGGATAATTAAGCTCATGAGTTTTTAGCTTCCTAGACTTGAAAGCTATAGGAGGACCCTCCTGCATAAGGACTGCTCCTAAACCATCCAATGAAGCATCCATACATACAACAAAATCTATCAAAGGATTTGGCACTGCTAAAATCGATGTGCTAGTGAGGGCTCTCTTGACCTCCTGGAAAGCTCTCTCACACTTCTCTATCCATTCATACTTCTTCCCCTTTCTATGAAGGGAGGTGATGGGATGAGCTACTCTAGAAAATCCTGCCATGAAGCATTTGTAATATCCTGCTAAGCCCATAAAAATTCTGATCTTAGTTACACTGGTGGGTTCTGGCCAATCCATAATGGCTCTAATCTTCAATGGGTCTATAGAGATCCCATCTCCAGATATAACATGACCAAGATAATGTAACTCAGGTCTAAAGAAGGAACACTTTGACAAGCTACCATATAACTGATTCTCTCTCAAATGTTGTAGAACATGTCTCAGATGCTCCTCATCCTCCTCATTGCGAGAATATATCAGAATTTCATCAAGGAAAACTACCACAAATTTATCCAATAATGTATGAAATACTCTATTCATGAGGCTCATGAATACAGCTGGAGCATTCATGAGACCAAATGGCACTACTGTGAACTCATAGTGATCATACCTCGTGCGAAACGAAGTCTTGTGGATATCACTCTCAAAAATCCTTAACTGATGGTACCCTAACTTTAGATCTATCTTTGAGAACACTTAGGCACCCTGCAACTTATCAAAAAAATCATCAATCTTGGCAAGTGGGTATTAGTTCTTAATTGTTATTTTATTCAACTACCAATAATCAATGCACAATCTAAGTGATCCATCCTTCTTCTTCACAAAAATTATTGGTGTACCCCAAGGTGATACACTAGGTTAGATATGCCCTTTCTCCAAGAGCTCTTCTAACTAAATCTTGAGCTCATTGAACTCATGTGTAGTCATCCTATAAGGTGCTCTAGGTACAGGCTCAGCTCTTGGTACAAGATCTATGTGAAAATCAAATTCCCTAGGTGGAGGTATACTAGGTAGCTCGGTAGGAAATACATCTGCAAACTCCTAAAGAATAGGATAATCCTTGAGTGAAGGTACCCCCTCAGAATCCTCCTCTCTATCACTAATGGTGATGGAAAATAACTAACATCCCTTCTGCACACACCACCTAAGCTGCATGTTATGTATGTGGATCCTAATCAGATTCAGTTTCTTTCGGCGTGGTTTCCCCCCATACATATCTATTTGGGCCCCAAGCTCAGGGTCAAGGGGCAGAGCCCCTTGCGTGGTCCTGGGGCATTTCCCCAGGCGGGGTCAAGGGGCAAATCCTATGATGGGGTCAAGGGGCAGCCAACAATGACTTAATAATATTGTAAAGGGTTGACCATTGTTTTTCTATTAGTCATAGTATATTTTTCCCTAATTAGGTTAGGTAAAATATGGTTGTGAAAAGGGCTTGGAGTTTTGAGATTTCATTGTATGAGGGATTTTTGTAGCTTCCTATGATGGTATTGAGTTGCAGGTTTCAGATTGTAATTAATGAATAATAATAAATATATTGGACTCACTGTTGGTGGACGTAGCCCAGAGATTGGGGGAACCACGTTAAATCTCTGTGTCTTTGTGTTCTCTTTCGTGCATTAATATTTTCATTTTTTCTTCTTATTATTCTAACACTGCATAGAAGAAATCATGTGAATGGACATGGGTCTTTGAACCCCAAATATCACCATAGAAGTACCGTGATCATCAACACAATCAACCCTCTTCTGACGATAATCCATCTTGGCGCTATGGGCATATAGCCAATCCATGCAAAGGACTACATAATAAGAACCTAGAGGGGTAATGTAGAGATCAGTCATCATGATTAAGTCTCCAATATGAATTTTACAACTGAAAACTAAGGAACTAACAGACACTCTAGCTCCTGAAGCTAACTCGACCTCCTAACCAACATCCTATCTAACTTCCACCAGCCCACAATACTCCACTACATAAGGAGATATAAAGGAGTCTGTGGCTCCTAAATCAAACAAAATAGAAACACTGATACCCTAAATCATACCTGTGGCCTCTATGACCGTGGCCTGGTGCTTGGCCTAGCAGTTATCAATCGTAGCAAAAACTATATGGGATCTACCCATATCTTCAATTATAGGCTCTAAGGTAGCCCCTCTCTTACCACTGGCTTAATGTCCCTGTGGGAACTCTCTCTATATAACTCATACCACCACAAGTGTAACATGGCCCTCGGGCCTAAATGTGAACACCCTATGATCTAGATTGTTGTGGTCCTCCAATCCTACTATAACCACTGTAACTGCCCCTAGAGGACTGCTAAGTCCTATTTGTCTATGCCTAAGGGGTCTATGTCCTCTTCTCATGTCTAGGACCCTAAGACTACCACTATTTGGGCTTAGAGCCCTGATAACCCTATGAAGGCCTCTATCTAGAATCCTGCTGAGATATGTGCTGCTAAGACTATTGACCCTTAAAGGATCTTGCTGAGTGATTTTCTTTCACTTTCCAAGGGGGTCTCTTCTATCCTAGCTACTGGGAAGAGGGGTTTCTGTGCTAAGACAAATCCTAAGACTCTTATCTAGTATGGATGTCCTCAGCTACAAGTGTCATTTCAACTGTCCCTCTGAATGTGGTAGGAAAGGCTAGGCATACGGTGCCCTCAAGAGACATATTAAGTCCCTTAATGAAATAGTGGATACAAAGTATCTCATCCTTCATGTAATCAACATAGGGAAGGATCTTGAGAAACTGACTCTCATGTTGGGCCACTATGAGACCTCTCTGCTAGAGATCATAGAACTCCTCTATCTCTATCTAAAATTCTTAGAGAGATACCTCTCTCAAAATTGGGCTACAAAAGACTCCCAAGTGAGTGTGTCAATACTTACTCTAGCTATGGACACCTCTTGCTCCCACTACGTGGAAGCCTTCTCTTGTTGGAGATGGACTGCAAGTCTTGAGTTTAGATTACTCCCATGAGGGTGCAATCCAAAACATCGCTGTAAAATCTATAACCAGGCCTCTGCTACTGACCCATTAGTAGATCCCAAAAATAAGGGTGGCTGGAGTCACAATAACTCTTGGATCTCATCTCTAGGGGGTCTCTCTCTGGCACGTATCTCATGCTCACCTGGTATCACAACCCAATGAACTTACTCACCCTCCTGATCATCATGACCCTCAACAGACCTGGGTGGGGGACTCCTACTCTCTCTGCTAACTGCTCTATCATCTTATGAAATATGTGCTTCCCGTTAAGGAATTTTTTGCTAAACTATGGGTGGTAGTCTCTGTTGAATCACCCCAATCAGATTTTGGAGAACATAAAAAATATCCTGGTTAGGGTTTTGAGGTGGTGGTGGTGGTGGTGGTGGATCCTCCTGGTCTGCCCCAACATTTGTAGCTCTACGACCTCTGCCTCATCGGGCACCTTGTGTGACAACAAGAATCCTAAACAATAATTTAAGATTTGAATGAGTTGAAATGTAATGGGTTAGGTTCCTAGTGTCAAAACCTGGCTTTGATACCAAAATGTCATGCACAAAACTAGGTAAAATCACAGACAATTTTTTTTTTAAAAACACAAGTATATACAACTAACAACTGATATGTTGAGGAAAGGTGATAACATGATGAAGTTAGTCTATGAGTTGCAAGGTATATTCATAGATTGAATTAGGGTTGTGTCACATACAGATGCAGAGTTGGAGCATCAACTTGTTACATGGGTTACATGAACTCTTGGGTCAGGTTGAATTAACTATGGTTTTATGTTTAACCACATGTAGTATCATGATAGTAATTTAATTGTGAAGAACATATGTTGAATTAGGTTGACCTAGCAATTACTTTAATACTTAACCTAGATTACAACTTTATCCATTTAAATCTAGTACTAATTCCCTTTCAACCTTAGCTACTTACGACATTTAAAGTAATCTTTAGACATGATCCTCAGACAATCAAGTTTACTAAACAAAGGCCATTTAAACCCTAAAACATTTGAAAGTGAGTTAATTAACCCTATCTACATAACATTTATAAACAACCCTGATATAACTATTTCACACACATTAGTTAAATACATAAAAGAGGACTAAATTAATTACAAGAATTAAAATGTATAACCTTTCTTAATTATCCTTGGACCCACTTAAACATATATATTAAAATATCCACTACTATGAAGACTAATTAAATTCTACTCCCTTTTAAAACATACACGAAATGTTTACCATTTAACATAATTAAAATTTAATAACAAACTCACTATACCAAATAAACTACTAACCAAAATCTAATAATCAAAATCTAATCTAATTTCTAATCTACTAATATCAATTTTAATTAAATTCTCCCCCTTTTAAAACAATACATGCAACCGTAGTCCATTAAACCCCTAATAGAAAATTAAATTAACCTTTAATAAAAACAATTAAATTAACCTCTAGTAAAAAAAACAATTAAATTAACATCTAGTAGAAAATTAAATAATCCTCTAATCCTTTTTGAACACATGAGCAACGTATTTCAATTTAATAATAATAAAATTAAATTCACAACTAACTAATATTAATGAATCATTTTAAATAATTAGCCATTGTATAAAAATAGACTATTATTCTAAAAAGTTGATTTCATACTAATTAAAACTAAATAAGTTAAAAAAAAGTCTATTAACTACTAATCCTAATCAATTAACCTAAAAAAACCTACTAATCCTAACCTACCTACCTACGAAACTATCACATCACCCCCCTATCCCCAAGGCCCACTTGCCAAGTGGGCGGGGTGATGGAAATTCCAACCCTACCTAAAGCTTGCATGAGTTTTATGCAAGTAGAGCCTTTCGAAACAAAGGCATTCGCATGTTTCAAGGTGGAGGTGGGGACCACCTCAAGGTTTCTCCATTTCAATGTGCATAAAATAATAAGTAGGGTCAACAAATGGAGGCAAAAGAAATTTTGCATGGAGAGGGAAGGTTGTCTTATCCTAGGGAATATGCATTGATTCCCATGTCAGACCCCAACATCCTACACATGGAGGAGAGGAGTGATTGACAATTTTTCTGGGGCCTATAAAAACTTTCATGCAATGCCAAGGAGGAATTTTGCATGGTAAGGGAAAGGAGTATGTTTTCAACCCTTTTTTATTTAAATTTTCCTTTCAAACATTTAAAATAGTCCTATACCTGTGCCCAAATAAAGAGGTAAAAAGGTAAGGAAGAAGGTATGTGTGGGGCCCACAGGGATGGGTGTAAAATATCATGCCTCCCTTATTAGTTAAAACATGTGTATTAGCACTAAAGGGGTAATTGGGGGGGGGGGGGGGGTAAGGGGGGGGGGGGTTAAGTGAGGGGAATAAAAATGGAATATTCTTTGTGTAAAGGGGGAATTAAATCCCTCCCTATACATTTTTTAGATAGCATTTTTTCTCTAAAATATGAAAAATGTCATTGGTATAATTTGGTTTTAGCTTCTATCATTGATGTTATTGATTTTATTATAGGACTAGTTAATTGTATGTAATTGAGTTATTTTATTAGTGCAATACACTAAGTGAACTATAAATTGAATATTAGTATTAGTTGATTTTTACATTAATGTACTAACTTGTATGATTTGCTATTTTTATCAATTTTATCTTTCCTTCTCAAGAATTGAGGTTGCAATGAAAATATTAAGGTAGAGTGTTGAACCTATTGAAATGGAATATAGATTTCCAAAGGAAGAATGAAGTGTTTTTAAATTGAAAACTTACAATCAAATACATTATAGAGATTACAAGATTCATAAATCTACAAGATTTTATATGCTATGAAAACTATTACATAATGAATAAGCGCTCTTTACATCTTTCTTGATAAAGCTTTAAATATGGACATTACAACACTTAAGAAGAAATAAATCTAAATACAAAGGAGTAACTATGCAATATTAAAGTTGCTCTCACACAACTACACCAAAATAGAGATTTCTCCCAAGCTTTTCCACAATCATCTTGACTTCAAAACCTGCAAATACATGAGGAGAACCATGGGAAGCTCATCTCCCATCCTAGGTCTCAAGGAGACCACCCCTAATCTAGGAGAATTGGTATCCAATGCGTGACAATCACACATCCACATACATGAATACAACAACAAAGAACACCCTCCCAAGGCTTGCACAAATGGATTCAACATGAACCCATAACAAGGGGTGAAAGTTGATTTCCATGTAGGAGAATGACAAAATTATACATGAAAATAACATGCCTCTTCAAGGCTAAAACCACATACATATTTCCATCCAATCTTCTCCTTATCTCCCCAAAAAATAGGATCAAATACAATGGAATGCAAGGGCCCATACACACTGCATTTTCTCCCTCTTCTCTCCATGACAGGAAACTTTACACTATCATGAAATCCAACTAACCCCTTCCCCCATACATGGCCACTTCTTTCCTATCCAAGGGTGAGTAATGACATCACACCCTTCACAAAACTTCCATAGTCAAAACAAAGATAAAACCATAAGCAAGAATTCAAGCCCCAAAATTCCATTCCCTTACATAAGGACAATACAAATACATTTCACATATGCAAGCAAATTAAAAGAAACATAAAAATCTACTTGCAACAAAATAGAGCACTTTCATGGAAATGGAGACCAACCTTCATAATGTGTTATGGCAAAGGAATTTTGAGAAGAGCCCAATCCCTTATGCTTTTTGCATCCAAACCCTAATGTCTCTAAAAGTAGAGAGTGATTGAACACCCACTAACTCTATCAAGGGCCTCTATAAAGACCTCCAACTTCTACCCACCCACCAACATTAAATTAAGATTTGACACTAAATTATTTTGGCTTTTCCTTGTCCCCTATCATAAATGTCAGATTGGAAACGAGTGTGGGTTTGGGTAAAAAGGTAAAGACTTACTCCATTTTTGAAGCATGTGGAAAATGGGTCATAAAATAGGTCACCAAGGCCACTAGGGGATTCTAGACGTGTTAAAAACATTCCTAACCCATACCCCTATCACTAAGTTACTAGGATTTTGCTAAATTTGACCCTTAGGACCTTTTTTTGGCCTCTAGAAGTGGCTAGAAAAGAATTAAATCTAAATGATCAAATTGGTGGAACTTTGCAAGTATCTCCAACAAAGGGTTTAATTAGGTTCCTAATGAATCTTTTAGGCTTAGGTTTACATTTCCAACCTTAGTAGACATGTCATTACATAAACACATAATGATTGTCAAGTGACACTATAAAATGACATAATACAACATTGAAATGTCACTAATTACATAATGAAAACACCTAATACATACATACAATTTTATGGTCATGAATAAAATCACTTAACAATGAGGTTTGAACCTCTTCAATAGGTTCAACCTTGGCTTTACAGTTTGCACATATGGTTGGTTACTAATGCTCCGACCGATTCCATGGTTCTCTTACATGCACACTAAAATCAAGCATTAACAGTCCAAGATAGTAAAATCACATGTAATATACATATTCAATTCATACTTAGAAACATTAATCAATAAGAATAAATTCCTAAGTACAATTTTCATACAGAAACATAATAATTCCATAATCATCATGACATAACATCCATGAAATAATAAAGTCCAATCATGATCTGATCTTGTCATCAATTCACCTATCTAAACATGTATAATCAAAATCAACCACATGTTCTAGGTCTAATCCATATCAGAATGAAATCCATACAATACAATCATCATCATGAACATAGTATCTTGAGTCTCTGTCAGGATAATCAAAAAGTGTATCAATGTATCAAAATATGTGTATCAATTGAGCTATAATGGGTCGAGGTGAGGCCTCACATATTCATTCACAGATGATGTCTTCAAACTAATCTAGAAATTTATTTACTTATGAAGGAATAGTTGTCTATTTGGGTGTCTCTTCCTCCTTTGGTTTCACCAAGATAGCATAGCCTACTCCTTCTTCCTTCCTCATGTTTTGTAGCAATTATTTCCCACTCATTAGGAGTGTATTGGAGTCCATCTTCTCCACTATATCTTCCTCTATCAAAGACTATATCTTATAAGTGACTCCATTCTTCTTAAATGTGCATTTTTTCTCCTTGTCCTAGTGGACTGCCTCCCTATCATATTACCATGGTCTTCCAAGAAATAGATAGCATGCATCTATTGGTATCACATCATAGCTCGTATCTTTTCTTGATACTTTTCTATGGTGAAATCAACCCACACTTGTTCACTGACCAATATGTTTTTCCCCTTATTCAACCAAGTTACTTTGTAGGGACAAACATGGGATATGTTAGTTAGTTTTAACTTTTTCACTCCTTCCTTTGAGATCACATTATCAGTAGACCCTGAGTCGATTATTAACCTACACACCTTGCCAAGAATCTTGCACTAGACACTAAAAAGAGCCCTCCTTTGTTTGTTTTCATCCTTGATAGGTTCTTTGATCAATATTCTCCTAAGTATTAGGTTCTATCCCTTCTCTGAATCAAGACTTATGTTAGACTATTTGGTTGTGTCTTCTTCTTGCACATATGCAATTTTTTTTTCACCTTGTGAATATGTTGGCTTATCCAGATACCTATAAGCAAGGTGACCCAACTGGCCACAATTATAATAATTCATTGAAGAAAAATCTAAGCTTCTTCCAAAACCACCTGATCTGCCTCTTCCACCACTATGAAAACTTCTTCCTCTACCATAACTACCTCTATTTCTTGGCTCATGGATTTGTTCAACAAGCTTAGAGTCTCCTTGGCCTTTGGTCTCATTTCTTCTACCACTAGAACCTCCTTTATGTCCTCCTCTACAGTCTCTACCTATTCCTCTACCCCTAGAGCTTGAATCTTGCTTCTTTCTGATTTTTTCTTCCACATTAAGGGCCATTTGAAAAAAACCATGGATAGAAGTTAAGGTAAGAGGCTTACCTCTTCTTGAATGTTCCACCTAAGTCCATTGAGATATCTAGCCACCTTGATGCTTTCTATCTATTGCACTCTGGACCTAAGGCATAATTTTTGAAATTCTTCAGTGTATGATGCCACATCTAAATCCTTATGTCTAAGATTATGTCTCTTTGTATGCAGTTTGATGTCATAATCTTCTAGTAGTTAATTTTATTTTACCCTAGCCACCATAGCCTTCCAATTGAATATTGGCTTCTTCCCTTATCTTTCTCTTTCTTCTTGCAAGAACTTACACCAAGTTAATGCTTGTCCTCTCAATCTTGACTTAGCTATCTTCACCTTTTGTGCCTTTATAATCCTATCACACTCAAAGTGATTCCCCATGCCTTTGATTCATTCCATCACTAATTTTGCATCCATTTGGATAGAGAATACATGGATTAGTTCTAATTATTTGACACTTAGTGCTTTAAGGGCTTTGAGAAAAGGTTCCTCGGGTAATGGCGGGTCTGGTTCTGGTTTTCCTCCTCATCAACTTGATCCTTTAATTTGTTTTTATCCTCTCTTAACTATTCTTTCATTTTTCTTGCAGTCTCTGCAAAATCTTCCAATTTGCTTTTCATCTCCTCCATAGCTTCTTCTACGAGTCTATTCTTGACTTTTTGTTATCAGAAGTCTCTTTCTAACTCTGCATTGGTCACTATGGTTCTTTCTCCAATTGACTCACTTCCTTATATCATACATAATTCACTTACCAAGTATTTCAATGGCTCTAATACCACATTGATGGGGAGATCAAACTCACAAGAAAACTCTTTCTCTTCTCAAGACCTTCTCTTTGGCCTTCCTAGGGTACTTATCTCTATCCTAATCAAAGGACACTCCTATGGCTCCCCTACTCCCTCTAGACCACTACACCAACTTCAAACTCTCTTCATCCTTACATAAATCCACTATGAACCCATAGGATCAATCAGGCAACTATGCTCCCAAATTACTCTTGGCAATAGGAAAAGCTACTTCCCCTTTAAATTTAATCAATTTTGACCCATTCTGGTGGATTCTTTCAAATATTTCCCATCGATTTCATTAGTTTCTTGTTTTACGCCTTGTAGCCTTTATATCCCAATTAGGCCTCCTAGAAACTGGAAACTTGGATTTCTTCCCAACTATCCTAAACAACCCACCAAAATTATAGTGGATCCTTTATATGTTCATCGTAAGCTTCAATATTTTCTAGGTTTTAAGTTCCCAAAGTGTTTGTACATTGGACTTTCAACAAACCCCTATTTTTAAGGATTTTTAGGGCATGTATGACAGTTTGGTTTCTTCTTGACTCCAAGGTGCTCACCTGAACTTCTAAGAACTTCTCCTCTCCACCAAATATTCTTTATACATTCACATACACTCTCCACCTCATTATTGGCCCAAACCAATCCACCAAGCATTTCTTCTTACCTCTGCACTATATAGACTCCTAGCTAGAATACCATTGTACTCGCCTACGACCTACCTGAATAAATAGCTCCCCTGCACACAAAGACTCCAAAATCCATATTTACACTATTTACAAATTTTCCTCCTTGATCCCAAGTGGCCATTGAGTTTCAACCACATGAAATCAAGAAGGAGCCATATTTACATGGTTGCGTCTAGACTGGACAACGAACCAAAAGAACTTAAAGAATTTGAAAAGTGATAAAGAAATGCACCAAACTCCATATATATATATATATATATATATACATATACATATATATATATATATGTATAT
>MU228062.1:2351622-2389464 GCA_018584345.1 Thuja plicata | reverse complement strand
ATATATATATACATATATATATATATATATATATATATATATATATAACAAGAACTAAATATTCAATGCATTACAGTAGACCCTTTAATCCATTGAAGGTCTAGATGATGGCAAAAGTAGCTCTGTCACACAAAATTCAGTGCTTCTTCCTATTCAATCTATACAAACTGACAACCAACCTCTAGAGTAGGGTTTTTTTAACCTTATATATGTAAAAACCAAGTCAGTAGAGCCTAAGGTCAGGATTTGAACCTATTTGAAGCTATTTCCAAGGTTTTAGGAAATTTTTTCATGACAACTTTTTAAAGTTGCAAAGTTGTCATGAGCAACTTTGGAACATTTTGCACATTTGACATTCTACTATCCTTTCTTTCTTAAATTGATCCGAAATCAATCCATTGGACCCTAAAAAAATTAAAAACAACAAAATCACATATTTCCCTTCAATTTGGGGTCTTGGTCAATGTTTGACCAACTTTGAATATTCTAGGACTTAAGCACTAGAACCTATTTGATCCAACCAAAAACATGACTCAAAAGACTCTTACCTAAAAACACACATCACAATAAAATTTGGAATTTATCATTAGTCCTTATTACCCTGGTGGTTGGCTAGAACCACCTACAAGCCAAAAATTTCAAAGATCTTCATTAAGACATTAAGGTGCTCTTGCACTAGTCTTGAGATACTTTTCAGATGCAAAGATCTCCATATTTTCTTAATGATTTAGGATCAAGTGTCCTTGGGTCACATTTAGGAATCTCAATTATCTCATCAAGTGTGACTGGACCCTTTCTCCGTCTTTTCTTTTTCTTCTTTTTTTCATGTACACTAGAGGTAGGAGATTGTGTCAAAAAAAGTTGAACCTTATGCTTGGTATCTGGCTTTGGTGGCTCAGTGGGTGTGATTACTTGTGTTGGTGGCTCTATTACTAACCTAGTGTCAGTGGTAGAAGTGTCTACCATGGACTCTTTGTTACCTTCACCCTTAACTACCACATCAGTGGTTTATTTTGGTGCATCACCCTATGTAGTAGCTTCGCTATGCTTGGTCTCCTTACCAGTTTGAACACCCTTATCCTCATGTGTATCTGTTACATTCTTGGGTGTAACCTTTGATCTGTTTCATTTTCAATTTCATTTTCTTGAACCAGTTTCAGTAGATTACCTTGTACCATAGGTTGGGAGAACTCGGTTGCATGTTTCCCTTTGAGGTTCTCAGTAGCTCTAGTGATAACTTCATATTCCTTTTCTTTTTCATCTGGGTCACCTTCGTTTATATCATCTATTATAATATTTGTATGTCTAAGATTTGTCAATAGTGTAGGAATTCCATCCATGACATTGTCAATAGTTGCACCTTCAATATTAGTTATCTCGGTACTTGGTCAATGTCCCTCGGTATTGACTCTAGATGCAATGTCCTTTGTTTTCTCGGGTGGACTCAATAGATTTTTCTAAATCATAGTACTCTCTTCATCAACTTCCTTTAGTTTCCTTGAAGTATATTGAATTCTCTTGATTTCTTTGGAAATTTGTTTGCATAGCTTTTCATTGTGTCATCAATTTGTTCAACTATGTATTCAACCTTAAGTACAGTGAGTGGTGCCTCTTTCATCCGTTTCTCTTTTGTTAATGCATAAGTCCATCTAGCTGATATTTTTTCATAAAGTTATTGTTGTATGTACGTAGAAAGTTCTACAGGAAATATTCTAAGAGTAATCATCATACCTATAATTGCTTCTTCCAATTTATCCTGATTCTTGATGTTCAAGTTTGCATAAGTTTGTAGCTTCAGATGTCCTAACCTTCTGGTTGACCTTATTGCTTCTACTACTTCATGAATATTTTATGTGATCTTATTGTTTACCACCTTGAATTGATCAATTTTATCATCAAATTCATCCTTGTCATATTTGTCTCTAACATACCTTTTCCGTTGTCTCAGTGCTGGGGTCTCGGTGGTATCCTTAGACTTCCTCGTCTGATAAGTATATTTCATTGAGGGTATAGTGATTTTGATAACTCCTTTATTCAAAGGTGGCAAATTTGTTGTCACTGATCTTGTTCTTATACAAGGTGGAGTATCACCCTTTGTGCCTTTTCCCTTCTTAGCCATAGGTGGCTTTTCTTGTATTTCATTAGATTATGTGGCTTCGGCATCTTGATCTTCTCCTTCACTAACTGTAGTCTCCTCCTTGGTGTAATAAAATGATTTTTCATGTTCTTCATCGGTGATAGAAAATTTCCTTTTCAATGTCTTGACAATTTTGGTCTTCTTTCTTCTCATCTTCTCTACTTAAATTCCAATTTGTATTCTTGTTTTAGCTTCATCATATGTGCCAAACCTCATGGCAGATTTGTCAACAGGTTCATTGGGTAATTTCTCTATAGCCTCAGAAGCTAAATCTATGTCAATTTCATTAGCCATAGGGGGTAGCCATGTTTTCCTAGGCTATACTTCTTTGATGAAAGTTTTGTCAATGTGCACAACAAAACATATATCTTCTTTATACTTTTCTACCAACTAGATTGGTATTCTTGTTTTTTTGCTTCATTCTCTCTTTGAACTTCATAAAATAAACATTCATAACAGGTTCAAAAATTTCTCCTAAACTCTTAATGAGTTCACCGACTTGCACAATGATGGTCATTTGGCCTCCCATGTTACATTATCAGTGGAGGGAAAGAAATTTCGTAGATAGAAAAATGTACACATAAGTAGAGAACAAAACATACATGTATTCAATCTTTATGATCTAATTGTCCTCATGTTTTCTTCTAACTTCCTTTGCAATAACTCGGCTAGGTCAAGTTGCAAACCCTTATTCACAATTTTATATGCAATTTTGACTGCTCCACATGTGATGTTGTTAGGTCTACTAGATTGAAATATTTTGTATGAAATAACATATGCTCCAAATCTTAATTTAGAATAGGGGATAGTGTTTATCCTTAAACCTCTACCGTCCCACTCAGCTCCTATTAGATTCTCAATTTCTGATTTGGGTGGGTGCCTTAGGGATTTTGTTTTTATAGTTGTTGGATACTTATTTATTGCATGTATAACATATTTACTTATCTTCTTTGGTTCATCCAGACATAGTTTACCATCGTGTACTTGGCTCATTACAATGCGTATCCACTCTATCTTGAATTCCATCAGGAAATGTAGGGCATTAGTTAACCATTTTACTTCCATATTCTTGTGATTGTCCTTTAGTTTCCCATCAATGATAAGCTCCAGATATGTCAAGATTAGTTCAAAATCACCCATTTCACTAATTTTGCAATGTATGTATGCTCTTACATCATGAACTAGTAGAACCCTAGGCAGTATCACAGAGATCATGCCTTTGTCACCAGGTTGTGAAGAAACCTCTAGATGAAATTTGTAGTGGGGTTCAGTGCATGTTGAATTCTTGATTAGAATTACCTAAACTTTTGTTTGTCCCTCTTGCCTTTCATGGTTCAAGAAGAAGACGCCATTGCATTTTTTAAATTAGGGCTTCAAACAAAAATTACAAATAGCTCGGTAGGTGCAAATTCTTACTTGATATAACCTTCAACTGCTTAGAATATGCTTTGAATCACTGTGAAATGCTTCAAAATGCTCCACTATAATTTTTCTCTTAATCTCTCTAATTTGTTGTTTGATCACTGTGTGAATGAATGATTTCACTTCGCTCAAATTTATACAAAATGCTTTAGTCAGCACAATAAATTCTTGTCACCAACCACTTGGTTGAAAAATAATTCACTCGGTTGACACTAAAGATACCTCAGCTTGGTGAGTACAACAGATGCTCGGTTGACTCAGCAACTTGGTTGTTTGTCACATGTTCACCAATTGGAATTTCTTACTTGGTATAGATTAACCAACTGAACTAGTTCAAACTTATCAATAATATAATACCATAGTGCATCTTTAATTCATGCTAATTTTCCATTCATACAATGGATACAAGGAACTGATACAAGATATAACTTTGCAAAACATAGTTCCATACATACTTGTATTTCTTAGGTGAAGGTGGTGGAATCACCTAATCCATCGGATGAGGTGTCACTAACTCTTGTGCTTGGACAAAAATTTTCATTTGATACTCTCCTCCACATTTTATTTCTTATCCTCGTGATTTCTTTGATTGTGTTTCCATTTCCATAAGTACTTGTATCTATTACTTGATCTCTATAATTGTTACTTAAGTGACCTCCCTTCTGATAGTGAGTGCATGGGATTCTAGAGTTTGATAAATTTCTATATTAACTTCTCTATTATCTCATATAGTTAGTTGCAATATGTCCATATCTACCACATGTTGTGCAACTAACCCAATTTTATAATCCAAAGCATATGAATTACCTTTTCTTCTTGGTTAATATGATTTTTCTTATCCTTTTGGTTTCTAGATTTGCTTCATCTTAGTCCTGCATGCTTGTGATGTGTGACCATGCATGTTGAAAATGTGACAATATTTTTCCATGTAGGGTTTTTTCTATGGTTTATTCAGCTTAAATCTACATTCATGTGCATGATGTCCATGATTTTTATATTTATAGCAATTATCATTGTATTTAGGAGAGTTTCTAGAAATAGCTTTTTCTTTGCTTCTACAAACGTTTGATGTGTGGCCTAGTTTTCCACAATGATGGCATGAGGGCTTGATAGGCTTTGGATTTTTGTAGAAATTTCTTTGTTCATCTTTTTTTGATGATTCTCCATGCTCGGTGCTTGGCCAAAAATTTGTCTTAGAAACACATAGCATTGGATTGTTATTTTAGGATTGGACACCTTAAATGGCTCCTAAGTAGATTATTTAGTCTCATTTAATTATTGACCAGGGACGTAAACTTGGAATGGTGTTCACAAAGTATATGCTTCAAACTCCCTTGATTCTCATGGCTAAACCTATGGAATCGAAATACATTATGCTTCAGGAATCTATGCTATCTCAATTGAATATAATTATGATATAAAAATAGTAATCACAAGTAGGGGTTACTCTGCTCGCCTATGCTGTAGGAAGAGTGCACCAGTTCTGTTACTAGTGGCTGTAGGAATAACAAAGTTCTATCTTCTTCTTAATGAGAAAAGAAATAAATTCTAATCTAATAAAATGATTCACTCACCAAGTGGGCTCCCTTGGATGAGTGAATAGAATGCAATTATGATAAGAGATTGAAACTCAAATTCTGCACTCTATTCATTATTGGAGGAAAAATACTTGGAAAATAAACAGTGCTACAATATCAAATTCTATTCCAGAAATTACATTAATTAACTCTCTCCTTCTCTCCTATGGAACCACAAAATTCCAATTATTTAAGGAGGAACTACACTACAACCTAAATCTATTATCACTCCATTAATAAGGATCACTAATGGATACATCGTGCCCATAAAAGAAATCTCAAACATAAATAGTAGGTCTTGAAGTTCTACCTAGAATGTAGCATGTAGTGGTTCTAGATTCGCACATGGTGTCGTCTCAGGAACTGAACTGACTTGTTCCTCCATGAGAGTTTTGTGACACGCCCATATTTAACTACTTTAATTAATTCCTTTCTTATGTTGGCACTTCTCAAGGTAACGGCTATCGTTGACCCTTTCAACACCATGCTAGAATTCTTTAATGTGCCATAACTTGACTCCTACAAAACGGTTAGTATACTTAACTTTCGATGCATAAATATATTTTATCATTTAATACTAAGAAAGAAGTGTGAGATTTCATTCAATATTCTTGCACAACATTCATCTACAGGAAGGAAACTACCCATAAACATAGCATTGGGAAAAGGACTATCTAATCAACATGCAATCACTTATATCCTGCAACTTCTATCCATTTGCTTTAATAAAAATACATTATTTTTTTACCATCCATTTTACCTACTTATGTCCTTTCATATAAAATATATAAAAAACCATAAGTTTAAAGTATTCTAATTTTGAAAAACAAATGTTGAAAAAGGAAAGTAAACACATGGAAAAGATGGCCTTTTGGGAGGCTCATCATTCCCCCCAACTGCACTATTGCTGGTCCCCAGCAATCATGAAGTTTCAGATCCTGGCTCTAAGCCTCAGGTCACCGGCGGTCTTCTCCCTTGGTTCATTCACAACATGATTAAAGTATCCATGGCTTTTCTGAAGTCTGTCCCAGCTCTGTCTTTCCTTAACCATATCATGCTCTTCTGCATTCTCATTAACTGTCAGCAGCGACTGCAGGAAGATTGGAGGTTGAAACTGTAAGGGCATCCAATAATGTAGCTATGTGCGGCCTAGCATTATAAACCATGTAACACAACAAGTAGCAAGGGTTAAATTTTGTGGAGAATGGGGCTCCCTAATTTTTAAGTTATGGGGCATCCTCATCCACCACTGCCTAGAAGCTGCAATTGTGGACTCAACATCTTGTGAAGAATGTTGTTCCCAATCTGCATACCCCTATTCTTTGACTGGAAGAACCTTGCAAGACCCACTAGGATTCATTGTGATTGAAATCCAGTCAAGGAATGTCCACCTAGGGATTTGAACTTTAGGCCTCAGCATAAGGGATGTGTCAACCTCACTGCTTCGATATGGGGGAGCCTAGTGCTCTCTCCTGATCTCATTTTGAATCTAGGACATAACTACCCTCAACTGCACATCTCCTACATAAAGGAGTGAATTCCATTCTGTCTTTTTGGGAAAATCTAGATTGTGTAGATATAACTCACATAACAAATTCTTAATGGGCATAGGTGCTGACCGAAAGGCATAATAGAATTTGTGAGGTGTAGTAATGGAAGGATTTAATCCCTCAACAATCCTTGTAAACTGAATATTAACAAATTTTTCTTTAAGGAACAATGCATAAACTGGGGAAGGTGACCTACATGCCATTGCTGTAGGAATCAACTCTGTGATCTACTCAGTTCTCCTCTCCAGTACTACAATCTAATTTGTTTTCTTCTCAAGCTGACAAGCCTACTCCTCAATTATCCTCTTTAATTTCCCTGTCTCTAGTTCCCATTGTGATTTTTCCTAGGTGATATTCTGGTACAAACTTAATCCTACTGCTAACGGTGTGGATAAATTTGAGGGTGGCATGGGTCCTTGCTGAAGGACATTAATCCACTCAGATGCAGCTTGAGGGATTCTTACTTTCTCCACTT
This sequence comes from Thuja plicata, assembly GCA_018584345.1. Lineage (NCBI taxonomy): Eukaryota > Viridiplantae > Streptophyta > Pinopsida > Cupressales > Cupressaceae > Thuja > Thuja plicata. The sequence goes on along the minus strand of MU228062.1, from coordinate 2,382,303 downwards.
TAGTGAAAGTAGCTCCTTTCCCCTTGTCACAAGTGACAAGGGTTTTTATCAAATCATTAACTTGGGATGATTCGACTACCTTGGCTAATGTATCCAATCAGTCTTTTCTCAACTACTCAAGCACTTCATCTATAATGTCCTCATTCACTATAAGAAATTCATCAAGAGGAAGATTCTCTAAACCGTCATCAGAATCTTAACCAAAATTATTGCAAAATCCCTCTATTTCTATAGAATCCTTATCACTTTCCACGAGGATGAATTCAACTTTTGGATTAGCTTGAACTTCCTTATCCTCAATGTGGGCTAGGGTATCACCATCTGCTTTGTTTGAAGCCTTTGTCTCCAAAGAGGAATTTTTTTGTAGACTCAGAGAATTCAATATTTGCAGTTGAATCAGGGGTTTTTCTTGCTTTACTAGTACTAGAAGAAATTCTACGACTCTTCCTCATAGGGATCTGAGAAGAGCTCATAGGTTCCTTGCATTTATTTTTGGTGGAGTACACCTCCCCTGTAATGGCTACAGGAGGTTCTTCTGGTGTTGATTCCTTGGAAGAAGGCAAGGGTTCCTCAGACATCTGATTCATATTTTCATTATAAGTTGGTTGTTTTTTTGGAGTCATTTCCTTTGCATCTATGGTTTTATCTTTTCCTTTTATAATAATAGAGCTAGTTTCTTCAGACATTGAAGTGTCGGGAGCGGCAGTGGCTTTTCTAGTTTTTCTTTCCTTATTATCAGAAACAGGAGGGTTATCATTGTAGGCTCTTTTCCTAGATAGGGTAGGTCTAGAAGAGGATGCTTTAGGAATGGGTTCTATTTTATGGATTAATTTATGAACCCCCTTTGTCGTATTAACCCTTCTACCTACACCCTGGCCTCTCGAACCAACCACTCTAGGTGCTAAATCTTCCATAGCCAAGAATTCCTCCCAAGTCCCAATTGACTGTTTAATTAACTCCCTTTCTACAACTAGCTTAATTAAACAGTGATGGGAAATAGATTATGCTTTCCCTAACTGAACAAGAGATGCCTACTTTTTCAAAATATTAAAAAGAAAGCTAGGTAAGTCTACTGGCTTGTTTTCATGGCGGACGACGCTCAGAATTTTGAAGTGAAGTCCATGTAGGTACTTGTAATGCCGCTCACAGGTGAAGTAAGATATTATAAATGTGGACAGCTACAAAAAATCCATAGGTAATGACATTCTTGTAGTGTCATGCTTCTTATCAACCTCCAACTGTGGGTCACTATGCAGGATAAATTGTGCCCTAGTCAAGTGCAAGTCAATGTCTTTTATCCACTTTTCCCCTTCCTATGGAAGCTTTGTAATCTCTACCATGATATCTTCTAAAAATTCAACCCTTAGACCTTTCACTAGTGCAAACCCATTGTTCAAAGTATTCAGAAATTGAAAAGCAATTTCGTCATCAAAGCCATTAAGGATTAAGCAGTAGTCCAACCATCCCCGTTTCTAAAACAACTCATAGGTAGGTGGGTCCCCAAGTATCACTTGATGATCCATTGGCTTGTGCCTCTGAAGGTCTCCACCCATTGAAAATGATAGATAAAATAGCTCTGCAGGATATGCTCAATTGCTACAGAAAATTTTGAAAAATGCCTAGCTTTCCTTCGCATGCAAGATGTTTTTGTTTTTCTTTCCGAGAAAAAATGAAGTACAAGATAGTAATTAATTCAAAGCAAGCAAGCATTACTTTGAATGATTTTCATAAATGCATTCACATGTGTTAAGGTTCACCACCTGAACACGTCACAAAATTACCATTATTAAGTGATCCTTACTTTAATTTGCTTTCAAATAAACTATTAAATCATGATGGCTTAACCACTGAGTGACAGATAAGCTCCCACATAATGGTGGTCACCATGAAAAGATAAGAAAGAAATAAATTGTTTTTCCTTTTCGCTTGCTAAAATCAATTTGGAATTTGGAAGTATTAAAATAAGCATGAATTAAATAACTAACCCTTCCCCCCAACTAAGTATAAGGCATGGGTCCCACAAGGCCAGTGTGTGCAAGAATAGAAATAGAAAAGTACACTCATTTCAAAATAATAAATGAATAAAATAATTAATGTGCAAAAGTATGCATTACTAACCTCATGTGCTATAGGAAGAGTGTAATGCTAGGTGACATGCACTGATGGAGTGATGTTGTGGTGTGGACATGTGGAAGAGAAAAAGGTGATGTGGATTTTTATTATGAAGAAAGAAAATCATGGAAGGGAAGCATTTATTATGGAAGTTGGAATAAAATCACAGCTTGGCAAAAATATGGGTGGAAGACCTAGATGTGTTTGTTGCAAGAAGGACACTATCTGAGTGCTGCTGGAACTACTACAGGAAGTCTTGATGACTCACAGGCTTGTGATATATCTTTAAGCGATGCCCATTGACAAGGAGTTTGAATCTGAAGAGATCAATTGTAGAGAGTTGAATGAAACCATTATCAAATACTGAAACTATTTCATAGGGCCCCAACCAATGGGTTTGAAATTTTATAGGAGTATGCTGATACCGTGAATCATAGAGCAATGCCCAATCACCAATGGAAAACCTTTTATCTTTTATGAAGTGGTCATGCCACTTCTTTCACTGCTTTTGTATTAGTTCTATGTTATGAAGTGCAGATTTTTTGTATTCATCCAATTAATTGAGCTGTAGGAGCCTGTCCTCTTGTGCTTTGCTTAGGTTAATATCCAATTCCAATGTTATCCTAAGAGTCTTATGGTGAAACTTGATAGGCATGGATATAGATTTTTCGTAGACCAACTCAAAAGGAGTGAATCCAGTGGTGGTTTTTGAAGTTGTGGGGTAAGCCCAGATGACTTCAGGAAGTTGAGTAGCCCAATCCTTTTTGTGAATGGCGACTATTTTTGTTAGAATGCCCTCTATCTCCTGGTTTGTGATCTCAGCCTACCCATTGGCCTGAGGATGGTATGGTGAAGATTTACCATACCTCACTATGTACTCTTTCATTAATTCAACAATAAGGTTAGAGGTGAACTGTGCCCCTTGATTTTTTACTATTTCTTGAGGCACTCCAAACCTAGTGAAAATAAATTCATATAGAAAAGATGCTACTTTATGGTCCCTTGCATGCCTCATTGCTTTTGCTTCAACCCATTTTGTGGCGTAATCAGTGCATACTAAGATATAAGACTTACATTGTGAAGATGTCTCAATGGGGCCAACAAGGTCGATGCCCCACTTGTCAAATGGTGTTACCACAACCTGAGGCTGTAGGGGAATTTCATCAATCTTTGTGGGACATCCCATCCTTTGGCATTGATCACAGTGTCGGTTATGCTTAGTTGCATCTTTGTCTAATGTAGGCCAATAATAACCAGTTATCAATACCTTGTATGTTGTTTTTTTTCTGGAAAAGTGGCCACCACATGGCTCATAATGACATGCCTGAAGGATGTCATAGGTCTCATCTTCACAGACACATCTGCAGGTGACTTGATCAGGACCTATGTAGAACATAGATCCAGATATCAATGAAAAGTTAAAACTTTTCTAAGCCAATAGCCTTTGTTCATGGGGTGAGAAATGGGGTGGTGCCGGTCCTGTAGAAAGGTAGTTTGTGATGTCAGCATACCACAGATTGTATGTTGTAAGAGAGAATAGGTGCTCGTCTAGGAAGATTTCATCAACTACTACAAGATCATCAAGAACTTATAATCTAGAGCGAAAATCAGCAACTACATTTTCTTTTCCTGGTTTATCAATGCTAGTTATATCAAAATCCTGCAGGAGGAGTAACCATCTAGCTAATCTACCAGAAATGGCCAGTTTATTCATCAAGTATTTGATCGCTGAGTGATCAGTATAAACAAATACTTCATAACCGGTTATGTAATGTCTGAATTTATTTAATGCGCATATTACAGCAAGGAGCTCCTTCTCAGTAATAGTATAATTTAGTTATGCACCTTGCAAATTTTTTTCTGATGTAATAAATGGCATGCTCAACTATTCCTTCTTTTTGACCTAACACTACCCCAATTGCATAGTCAGATGTGTTTGTGTGGATATGAAATGGAAACTTCTAGCTGGTCCTTTGAGAATAGGGGTCTTTGTCAACACATCCTTCAACTGCTAGAATGATGACTCACATTCTGTTGTCCATTCAATTTCTTCTTCTTTCTTCAATAGATTATATAATGGAGTGGCAAGTTGACTGAAGTTCTAGATAAATCTCCTGTAGTAACTGGCATGAAAAAGAAAACTCCAGACATCCTTCTGCTTTACTGGGGTTGGGAGTGTGACAATTAATGAAATCCTTGTAGTATCAACCTAGATACCAAAGGATGAGAGGTAGTGCCCTAAGACAACTCCCTCTTCTATCATTATGTAACACTTCTCACTATTAACTGAGAGATTGTAGTCCTGACATCTTTGAAGAACTTTTTTCAAATTAGCATAAGCCTCTTCGAATGTAGTTCCATATGTAGTAAAATCATCCATGTATATTTCAACACACTTAGTAGAAATGTCAGAAAAAATCCTTATCATTGCCCTCTGGAAAGTAGTAGTGGCATTACATAAACCAAATGGTAAGATAGAATAAGCAAATCTTCCACATGGACAGGTCATCATTGTCTTATCCTAGTCTTCTGGTGATATCTGGATCTGGTTGTAGACATTGAAACCATCCAAGAATGAAAATAATTTTTACCAGCAAGGTTGTCAAGTACCTAGTCAATAAAGGGAAATGGAAGGTGATCTTTCTTGGTTTCCTTATTAAGCTCCCTATAGTCCACACAAACTCCCCATTTTCCACCTTTCTTGGGGACAATTACAAGAGGGGAGACCCACTAACTGTCAAAAATGGGATATATGAAGCTAGCTTGGAGAAGTTTTTGCAATTCAGCCTTTACTATATCTCTTAATGTAGATTTTATTCTTATTTGAGGTTTCCTAATAGGTCTGGACTCTGGACTAATATAAATCTTATGGGTACACAATTTTTGGTCAATCCCCTTCATGTCAGTATAGTCCCATGCAAAATCTTTCTGATTCTTTTGCAAAAGATGCTCAAGGCTAGACATCTGAGATTCAGTGAGATCCTTATTGACATTCTATTCCCTACTTAAGGCAATCTACACTCTTTTAACTCTGTCCAACATAAGAACTTCTGCAAAAGTAGGTGACTTAATTTCATGGGGTAACAAAGTATGCAGATAATCTGGTGCTGCAGGAAACTTTGATGAAGATTTCTAGGGCACTATGGTTTGTAGAGAACAGTTAGGGTCATGAAATGAGGGTTCTTAAGAGCCATACTAGTTTGTAATAATTTCTACAAGTATGTCATCCTCCTCTTGTGAGACCATGAATGGATTTCTATCAATAACCATAAGCTTCTGCACTGAATTGGCTTCAAGGGGGGTATCTCCTAGATCCGGCTAGACAACTTGGTCATGTTCAGATTGAGGTTTGGCTGGAGAATACAATGTTAATTTCTTATTATTAATACCATCAGATATGGTCATTTTTCCTGAGCGGCATGCAATACAAGCATCTGCTATGGCTAACTAAGGCCTCCCTAGGATTAATGGATACCCTCCTAGTGTGGCTTTTGGAGACAAGATGATGAAATCTGAGGGGTATTCTAAGGAATCTAGTGTGACAACAATATCCTCTACCATACCATCTGGTTTGATAGTTAAATTATTAGCTAATTGGAGAATAGTGGGTGTTTCCCTCAACCCAATGATATTAAGCCTTAACAATACGTCCATAGTCATAACATTAATAGAGGCTCCTAGATCAACAAAGACATTCTATATTTGTATTCCATTAATGTAAATGGTAACCATTGGACTTCCTGGATCAGAGTATTTAGGCATCAAAGTTTTACTAAGCATGAAATCAGAAAGTTGTCCAAGAACATGGAAAGTATCAGGATCTTTCTTTTTCCTATCAAGGTGCTTGATACAAACTTCTTTAATTACTTTATTATAGATTGGAATTTACTTGAGGGCATCCAATAATGATATTTGGATAGTCATTTGCTTCAGTTGGTCAATCAGGTCATTTGCAATAGTATTCTCTTTAGGGGATACTGAAGGTTGGGCCAATCTCTGTGGAAAAGGTGGTTCTTTCTCAACTGGAATAGGTGGTGCAACAGTGGGAACAGAAGTATTTTGATTTTCATAAGATTCCTCAATATCAGAAACATCAATTATTATGGGTCCTCTTGGTGCAGGCAATGTGGTCCCTGATCTTAGGTGGATATAATTCACTTGTAGTGAATAGGCTTGCTCCTTGTTGTTTGGATTTGGATTTGGTTGAGCAGGTAGTTGTGGTTTCTAAGGACTATTATTGGCTACAAGAGGTAGAGGCATAACATATTTATGCTGAGGTGGAGGCATAATAGCTTGCTACTGATTAGGCTGATTGGGCCCCCACTGAGGTTTTTTTTGCCAGTTACCATGTGGTTTCCATTGGTTATTCTACTGCTGCTGCTGGTATGAATTATACTATTGTTGATATGGGTTAAACTGCTGTTGGTTTAGGTTAAACTGAGGTTGAAAGTTCTAGTTATACTGTGGCTACTAAAAATTTTGGTTATTCTATAGCTGTTGGTTTGACCAATGATTATTCTAATTCTGTCCTTGAGGGACAAAATTGTGGGGGTTTTGATTCTACCACTGATTACTATTATTATTATTATTATAACCAAAATAATTTAAGGGGTCTTGAGGCATACCTTGTCTCTGAGCCCATGGTTGCCTTTGAGCCACGTAAAAGATCTCTCCATTCTCCTCATCTATTGCCTTGAACTCAGTGGGCATTGATGTAGTGTCCACAGATGCAACAATTTTGCACTTACAATTTATTTTCTTCTCCCTGCAATGGGAGAAAAATTCAGCTAGCATAACATCCACATCCTCTTTCTTCCTTTAGGCTTGCATGGTATCTAGCTGAGTAGCCACATCATTGATAATATCCTTCTTGAAGTCAGACAGGAGATTGCACAATTCTATCTTATACACTCCAGAGCCATTTGTCTTTTGAGGCAAGTCCCTTAATCCTCTTCCTTTTTTTACTATAGCCCTTGAGTAATTCATACATATGGTCTTAATCTCCGCCCATTTTTTCTGGGTGATGTCACCACTAGCCATAAGGTCCAAGGATTCTATGCTTCCTTCATTGACACCTTTGAGGAATAGATGCTTCTGCGATTCCTCATTCAATTGGTGTTGAGCATTGCATTGCAAGTTATACATAAACCTAGAAACATAGTCTTCCAAGGTTTCATCCTCTTTATGTGACATCTTAAAGATGCCATCTCCTTTTAAATCTCATCCTCTATAGTATTCTTTGTATTTTGCAAGAAACATGTTGCTCATGTCATTCCAATTTGGTACAGCATTAGCTCCAAGGCTCATAAACCACCTTAGAGAGGTCTCTTTGAGAGTTGAAGAAAACAAATTCAGCTTATGGGCATCAGTTGTGTATTCGTATCTCCTGTGGAGGATATCAAACTCGAAGAGGAAGGTCTTGGGATCTTCAGTGATAAGTCCATAGAATTTTGGCAATGTTGCAGCTGGAATATTCTTCAGGTTTTCGTTACCCTATTGAGGAGGAATTAGGAAGGGGAAGGTAGGCAGAGCCATCCATGGAGGAGGGCCTAGTTTCTTCTGTGGTGGTGGCTGGTATACAATAAGAGCTAATGGGTTTTCGTGATACTTAGGCTCAACAAAAAGGACTTCTAGATGTAGTGATTCTTCAGAGGATGAGGGTGATGAAATTTCTCCTTGGTTGTTTGCAAATGGATTTTCAAACAGGTCTTCTTCTTCACTATCTACTTAGGGTTCTTTAGGCTCAGGGTTAAAAAGATCAAATGGTGTGGCCTAGTATTGACGAGGAAGGAATCTTCTGCGAGGATCTCTTCTTCTATGCATAAAATGCTTTGCTTAAAATTAAATCCTAGATTATAAAAACTGGAATCATGAACAACAAAGTGGTTTGAACTAACACCATCCCCAGCAGCGGTGTCAAAAATGCTTGGCTAAACTATTTTCTCAGAAACACATAGAATTGGACTGCTATTTGAGGATTGGACACCCTAAATGGCTGCTAAGTAGATTATTTAGTCTCATTTAATTATAGACCAGGGATGTAAACTTGGAATGGTGTTTGCAAAGTATATGCTTCAAAATTCTTTGATTCTCATGGCTAAACCTGTGGAATCAAAATACATTATGCTTAAGGAATCTATGCTATCTTAATTGAATATAATTATGCTATGAAAATAGTAATCACGGGTAGGGGTAACTCTGCTCGCCTATGTTGTAGGAACAGTGCACTAGTTCTGTTACTAGTGGCTGCAAGAACAGTAGAGTTATATCTTCTTCTTAATGAGCAAAGAAATAACTTCTAATCTAATAAAATGATTCACTCACCAAGTGGGCCCCCTTGGATGAGGGAATAGAAATGCAATTATGATAAGAGACTGAAACTCAAATTTTGCACTCTATTCATTCATGGAGGAAAAATACTTGGAAAATAAACAGTGCTACAATATCAAATTCTATTTCAGAAATTATATCAATTAACTCTCTCCTTCTCTCCTGTGGAACTACAAAATTCCACTTATTTAAGGAGGAACTACACTACAACCTATATCTAGGATCACTCCATTAATGAGGATCACTAATGGATACATCGTGCCCATAACATAAATCTCAAACAACAATAGCAGGTCTTCGGGTTCTTCCAAGAATGTAGCATGCAGTGGTTCTAGATCTGTGTGCGGTGTCTTCTCAGGAACTGAACTGACTTGTTCCTCCGTGAGAGTTCTGCAACACTCCCATCTTTAACTACTTTATGTAATTCCTTGCTTATGCTAGCACTTCTGAAGGTAACGATTGTGATTGACCCTTTCAAAACCATGCTATAATTCTTGAATGTGCCATAACTTGACTCCTACAAAATAGTTAGTATACATAACTTTCGACGCATAAATATATTTTATCATTTAATACTAAAAAAGAAGTGTGAGATTTCATTCAATATTCTTGCACAGCATTCGGCTACAGGAAGGAAACTACCCATAAACATAGCGTAGGTAAAAAGACTATCTATTCAACATGCAATCACTTATATCCTGCAACTTCTATCCATTAGCTTTAAGAAAAATACATTATGTTTTCACCATCCATTTTACCTACTTATGTCCTTTCATATAAAATATATAAAAAACCATAAGTTTAAAGTCTTCTACTTTTGAAAAAAAAGTGTTGAAAAAGGAAAGTAAACACATGGAAAAGATGGCCTTTTGGGAGGTTCATCACTTGGTATACCCTAAACTGATATTTTTGTTAAGTCTCCTTTGATTGTTCAAAAATTCATCTATCCTCTTAGTACTTTCTTCAGATCTCTTAATCCTCTCATTATGTTTATGTAGAATATAGACTTCATTTCTTAGTTTTCTATTCTCTTCTTTTAATTCACCAATACCTTCCAATTTTCTAACAAGTTCAATATTCACTTGGTTGGCCTCATGACTCATAGAAACCATCTAATTGCTGATCTCAAATTAATGTTTCCTAAGTCGCATTATTTTAGATTCTTTCTCTTGTAGGTTCTCAGTCATTTGTCTTCTGTCATCAACAACCATGTTTCTTTCTTGTTCATCTTTCTTTGCATCATTCAAGACTTCAACCATTCTAACCATTTGTGTATATTGACCGATCTACAGTGATTTTACTTTTTCAATAAGTTTTTGATTGCTTTTAGATAGTTTTGATATGATTCCTTCAGATGCATCAAATATGGTACCAAATTTAGATCCAAATGTATCAAATGGGTCATGTATCTCTTCTTCCTGATAATCAGTCTCATTATAGTGAGATGCCATATCTTTTCTCTTAACCAACATCTCCTTTAGTTTCTCCTTGGATTCTTTGAGTTTTTCAATGTAGATCTGCAACTTCAATTTCTGATTCTCAATTTTTTTGTCAAGCGTATGCCTTTCCATCATAATATATTTTCTCTTCAATGATTAAAATTTCTAAATAACAGATTTAACTCTGATACCAATTGTTGGAATGATTGAAAGGCATGTACTGGGAGGGGAGGTGTGAGTCAATACTCTTAAAAACTTTTCAAAGAAATCTTTGTAATCATAAACTCTAATAATGGAGCGAGTTGTTTTCTTTCACCATACATGAAATGTCATTTCTGAATTGTAAATGCATGTAATCAAAACAATAAAAAAATCATGAAACTCAAGTACACATAATACATGTATTTTCGTATCGTAGAAACCCTTTATAGATGGTAAAAAATGCAGTGGGGATGGAACCCACAAAGCTTCACTACTATAGTAATAAAGTAGTTTGTTAAAGCTTACAAAGGTTGATTACTTCTAGTGACATTACCATGTTAGGAATAACAATAAGATTGATTAGATCTACCTCATGTGACAATTTTCAACACAATGTATGTGTTCACTCTCTTAGGATATTAGGCAAAGATCACTAGGTATACTCTATTAATAGATTTTGGGTCTATTACAATTGTTAGAGAACAACAAAATTGTGATCCAAAAAAATACAATTTGAATATTGTGGATAACAGTTCTTTTAAGTGCAATAAACTTATCACCTTTATGTTACTGATAATACCTTCTTTACTGCATGGTAGCCTTGTCTCTATTCTAAAAACCAAATGATTTAATGAAGTCCTTGTGCTAAAACCCTTCTATGATCTTCTGATGTCCTTAGTGCGGTGGCTACTTAATCATACTTGAGAAAATAAAATCTTACCCTTACATATATCAAACTTCTTAACTTAACTATGGTTTTACAATATCTTAGAAAACCTAAGATCAATGGTGTACAAAATTTACCTTGATCATCTATAGAAATGGAAAATGAACAATTAATGATTGCATTCATAATTAATGTCCTCCTCGATCATTGTAAGCTATTTTCCAACTCGGCCAAAAGTTGTTACCTTGAATGATGTGCTATTACAAACTTTTATGTAACTACTGGTTTACTCAGAAAATGTTGTTTCTCAATGTTCAGTGTATCTCAGTGTGCAATGTATATTGTTTCTTGGTAAGTCTATTTCTTGGTGATCACTGCACTTGGTTAACTCTATGCTCAGCGATCATTACCGACTAGTCTGTCTTTGAATCTATTACCAACTGGAAATTTGAATACTAATGACAATCCTCAGACTCATACAAAATAACACAAACAATCTATGTGAATTGATAGCATCTCAAACTATAGGCTCTAAAGTTGTTGGTCTTTGACTAGTAGCTAGAACTGAATGCTAAGGATAATTAATTGTAATGTGGCCATTCTAACCACATGAAAAACATCCATACCTCTTCCAAAACCTCTCCATGGAGGAGGTTCCCTCAACTATTGGAAGCTACCTTGACTGACACTCTATCGAGTGCTCTCAGCGAGTTAGAAATTCTAATTTCATTTATTACGTCCCCAGTTACAATAGTTTCTAGACTGCAAACCACCACTACAACCATGAATGAATTTCTTTTTTTACTTTTTTTCCACCCTTTAAATAAGGTGTGTGGTGCTTGGATCTTCCTTCTCCCTTTGACTAATTTCCTCTATAACTTAATCCAAAGTGAGGAGCATTTTCTCCCTAGGTTCCAACATGGCCTCCAAGACCAATTGCCACATTTTTCTCCACAAGTAAAGCCTTAATGAGTACATCCTTAAGTTTCTTGGGTTCTAAAACCCTTATATCTCTAGTGTTGTGGTCATTAAGGCCCATAAAGAAGTGGTGCAAAAGAATGCACTCATCGCCCTTCTACCTTAATTATGGCTAGAGATCATATAGATTTTTCTCATACTCCACTACAAACATATTTTAGTACTCTAAATTATGGATTCCTCTACCATACTCTTTCTCCACTGATCAGATAGGAACTGAGGTTGGAAGCTCTCTAGAAATAGCTCCCAATAAATATAGGCTATTTCATAATTGAGCTCATCCTCCTCTATGCACCACCATAGAGATGAAGAAACCCTCATATGCATGATATTCCACCTTGCCTAAGTATTAATAACATAAGGGTCCATGAAAAAATATCAGTCTAAATCAATTAACCATGTCTCAGCAGCTGACCCACTTTGGAATCCATCAAAGGTAGGAGGTCTCAATCTGAGAAGATATCTCATGTGGCTAGAAATAATTGTATCCTCATAAATTATAGTGTCCTTTCTCCTACGAATCCTATCCCTCTCTTTCTCCTCATGATAGCAATAGTGAGTTTTATCATAGTGACCCCTATCCTAGCTAGCCTCTAGTCTCTGCAAAATATGTTGTAAGATTTATTGCATTTGGGCACCATCATAATTCATTCTTTGATATTATTCTTGTTGTTCATCTTGAGAATACTACTAATGAGAAGTCGGTGGGGGACTCTGATGGCTATCAAGGAACATAAAATAACGGTAAGATATGGTGTCTAAACCCATTCCTAGATAATAAATTTTAAAATATTAATTTTAAAATTAATAGCATTACATAAAGTGGAAGCATTAATGGATCAAGTTTCAAGGATGCTAAATACATGCATAATGGCTGATGAGTCCCAAAGTTTCGAGTGTGGAAATATATGGCTCTAATACCAAATGTAATGCCCTTGCTAAAGAACCTAGGTGGATGACATAACTAAATAAGTAAATAACACACTATATTTTTTTCACACAACCATTGACATTTTTTCCTTAACATGAACACAACACTCAATATCCATAACTGATAAATGACTAAATAAAATGAATGTGGAAAATTAAATTACATTTCATTATCACAAGTTCAATAAATTAGAATGCAAAATCAACTAGAGATCCTTAAGTCTCTACATGGATCTCTAGTGTAGCTACCTAAGAAACACATTTATCTCGCAAGTACACAATTTTTACATCAATAAGTTGTATAATAAATATCAAGCATTGAGTACAATGAAATGATTTCATGTCCATTTATAATTAAAAATTTAAGTGGCACTTACTAATGTTAGGAATCCAAAATATTTAAGAATATATTTTAACAATACTTCCAATGAAATTTCCAACCCCTACATAAATACAATGATTATTCCTTGTGGAGGGAGAATTTTAATTACATTATGCATATACTTTAATGATAAAATTTTTAACTAGTTGTAACTAATTAACTACAACATAAAATATATCCATGCTAGGTACCTTCCCATAAGAAACAAAAGCAAAAATAAACACACCAAGGGCTAACACACATACCAATAATTAAAGAGAGTAAACAAGTATAATATTTCTACAAGTTACTTTTCTAACAAAATAGGTTTGGACACTATAGTACATAAGGGAAGAGTTTCATCACATAGCCCCTTCTTTGTGAGTTACCCTAGTCTGGCCACTCTCGGCCTTGGCCCCAAAGTAATAAATCAAGTTAAACTGAGCCATCCATTAGTGAGAACAAGATGCTCAATCATGCATAACATAAAAGGCATCTTCTCCCACTCTCATCATAAGCCATAACTAGCACTTGAGGCATGAGCGAGGCATTATTATTATCTTAGTTGGTCTTTTGCCCCAATTTACTTTTATTATGCTTTCACTTATGTACAAAAATTGTCAATAGGTTACCTAGGTCTGGCTACTTTATGACCCTAATCCCCAGCATGATCCACTCTCCCTTATTGAATCTTTATTTCCATCCTAAGGTTGTGAAAATAATCATGAATCTAGCACATAATAATTAGTAACATATAAAGTATATTCCAAAACAAATTCCTAATTCCTAAAATATTTAACATATCCACAATATCATTTTATTTAAACTCTAACCACATCATAAAAGCTACTAATTACGTCTCATTTCTAAAACCACACCACATTTTTTTTTATCATTGTCCATGATTTATTACAACATAATTACCAAAACTATTGACACCAAGCTAAAAGCACCAAACCCATGTGAAGAAATCTAATAAATATAGTATTCAATTATCCACATTAAATAACATCAATTGATGTAGTATTAAGTTCCCATTTCATAAAATATGTAACATATATGCTATGTAAATTTTCCATTTAAAAAACTTATTAAAATTTCCGAAGGAATAAAGAAAAACACAAATAACTTCATCCCTACAAATAAAAAATCAAACTAGGATATGAAAAATGATCATGTATAGCTCACTAAATTGATTTAATCAAGGACATATATCTATATATATTCATTGTTTCAATCGTATCTAATACATCATTGGACTTTACTGCCGCATACAAATATAGGTAAACTGATCCTCATTAAAATAAATATTATTACAAAAAAAGTTATGAATTTAACTATAGAGAAGACCCATACTAGATAGTGCTTTTAACAATACATAATGTACCCTAAAAAAAACAAGGTTTGTATAGAGTATTTGGATGTATATATGATGACCACAATATGTGATGACAACAATGAGAATTACCACAAATTAGAATTAAAGTATAAAGTAAAAATGAGATTAATACTAACTATCCTATACATGTAAATAAATATGCACTATAACTAAGTTACGACATTCACACCACAAATTGAATGATTCTATATGGATTAAGTTTTCCTAGACTTAACAGTGAGGTGCTATTACAAGTCACCTAGTAGTCACTTTTTCTCCATCATTCCCTTAACATTGCACAAAATTGAAGTAGTAGATAAGAAGGCTAAAGGTGACCCTCATGAGTATCGAGGATAAAGTATCAATGATGGAAGAATGATCTATAGGGAGACATTAATATGCCACTATTAGATTGAAAAGGGAAAGATGCCTACAAGGTTGAAAACATGGCCAAAATTCGACTAAGCTAATTTACTCATTCTTGGGATATAAAATAAATGTACAACATCCATTTCTTATTGGTTTAAGCATACGACGACCATAAAATTTTAGAGAATGAACATTTTCCAAATAGACACCCAATTCATACTACCAAAATTTCCTATGTCTAGGTGATGCAGGAGCATCGAGGGTGTAAGAGAACTCTTGCATCGCCAAAAAATAGTATTTAGTTTTTATATAAGGGTTATCTTTGGACAAAATTATTATTTGTTAGTAAACTTTTTGTTTGAATACAGATTGTCCCAATTACTACCCTAGAGTTTCATTTTGGATATATAAGCCACCCACTAATGCTTCGTGGGAAGATCAAGCCTAGTTTTGAAGATATTGAATTTTGTATTTTGGTGGAGTGGTATACAAACTTGGAACATAGTTTTGAAGTCCCTATAGGCTCTGAAAGGGGGTCAAAATTTGATCGGATAGAATTTGTCTAGTCCATGGCTATAGAGAGGTTCAAGAGATTTTCAAAATGGGGTTATAATTTATCCAATCAACTAAATGGTTCAGAAGTTATGGCTTACAAAAGTTGGGCAATCAAGACTCAATATATAACACAAAATGAATCACTTAAGGCCAAAAATTGAAGTATTCGGTGCAAAAATGGGAACCATGGTGGAAGATTTGTAGGTATAACAAAAGAGGGTTTTAAAGCCCTTTAGAGGAAAGTGCCAATATTACAAGAGGAGCTGCATAAATGAACTGATATTAGGGAAAGAGACTCAAGTGAGGATGAATCTAAAGAAGAAGGAGAATTTGAAGAAGGGAAAGAAACATATAGGGATCCAGATGAAGCTATGTTTTTTAGGGCCATCTCTGAGTTCTCAAAGAGACCAAAAATTGAATTTTCTATATTTTATGGAAATCTTAATCCAGAAGAGTTGATTAATTGGATCAATGATATGGAGAAGTACTTTTAGTTTGAGGAAATAGAAGTTCCTGAGAGGGTTAGATTCACTAAGGACAAGCTGAAAAGTTATGCTAAAATTTTGTGCAAAGAGGTTCAGTTGGAGAGAAATAGAAGAGGAAAGGAGAAGATAACAATGTGGGATCAGATTGTGGACAATCTAAAGAGACAATTCATTCATGTTGACCATGAGATTGATTTTCCTAAAGAAAATACAAGGGTTGAAGAAAGAAATAAAATTTGTCCCAGAGTATACAAAAGTGTTCTATTGAGTCCTTATTAGAATGAGTCATTCTAAAGCTAACAAGGAGAAGGTTTCTGGTTACATCAATGGGTTGATTCATAGTATTCAAGAAGATGTTATAATGGTAAGAATGTCTACCATTATAGATGGATATCAATTTTTGTTGAAGGTAGAAGGGGAATCAAACTAGAAGTTTTAGAGTAAGAAAAGATGAAGAGGTCATAGTGGAAAGCCTAGTGAACGGTCTTATGGAGGCTAAAATAAAGATCAGAATAAGAATGGTAACTCTAGTAGGAGCCAAAATTAGAGGGGAAATAATTTCTATCACCCTAATGATCAAAATAACAGAGATTAGAGAGGAAGAGGAAGAGGGCAAGGACTAGGAAAATGAGGTTTTTGTGGAACGTGTTTCCATTGCGAAGGACATAGAGCTTATGAGTGTCCCCAATATGAAGGGAGGAGAAATATAAGACCATACAACAATGCACAAGTGACAAATGTAGGTGAATATGTCAAGTCATCACACTCCAAAGATGTTGAAAGAGGATAGGTCATTGTTACCAGAAGAGCCTTGATAAATAATGAGAAGGAACCTAAGAAAAGGAAGAATTTGTTTCGCACAAGGTGTAAGTGCAATGGTAAAGAATGAAATTTAATTATTGATAGTTGTAGTACTAATAACCTTATTTGAAAGGAAATGATTGATAAATTGAAGTTAGAGGTAATATAGCATCTCAATCCCTACCAGATTTCTTGGTTGTAGAAGGATCATAAGGCTTTGGTCAATGAACAATGTCTCCTAAAGTTCAAAATTGGAAACTATCTTGATGAGGTATTATGCGATGTTCTGCCTATGCATGTTTATATTTTGTTGTTAGGAGGACGTGGAAATTTGATTTCTGTACAGTACATGATGGGTATGCTAATACATATTCTTTGACAAAGGATGAAGTCCAAGAAAAGATGAATCCATTGAAGGACATAGAAGAAAAGGTATGTAGTGATGCAAGAATATGTTTAGTTGATGGTAGGAAGTTTCTAGAAAGCCTAAAGCATGAACATACATGTTTTGTTTTAATTCCAAGAGTTTATAAAGATGAAGAAAAATATATACCATGGAAGTTATAGTTTTTTTGGATTAGTTTCAGGATATTGCATCTAATAAAGCACCTAATGGATTTCCGCTAATAAGAAATATTATTTTTCAAATGGAATTGATTCTCGGAGCCAAATTTCCGAATAAGGAAGATCATATAATGATTCTAGTAGAGAGTGTAGATTTGAATAGACAAGTGTAAGAGTTTTTACAAAAGGGGTTGATTCGAGAGAGTTTGAGCCTATGTGTTGTACCATCTGTACTAGAACCAAAGAAAAATAGAAAATGGAGGATGTGCATAGCTTCTTAGTCTATCAATAAGACTACTATCAAGGATAGGTTTCCCTTGTGAAGGATGGATGACATTATGGATTTCTTAAGTGGAGCTAAGTACTTCACAAAGATAGATCTAAAGAGTGGATATCAGAAAATTTGGATTAGGGAATGAAATGAATGGAAGATGACCTTCCAGACAAAGGAGGGCTTGTATGATTGCTTAGTGATGAATTTTGGGATAACCAATGCAATGAGCATATTCATGTGGCTCATGAATGAGGTGTTGTTATATTTTTTTAGTGATATTGTTATTTTTTTCTTTGATGATATTTTGATCTTCAATAAGACATTGGAAGAGCATATAATGCATATTCGTAGGGTCTTTTAGAATTTAAGGGAAGAGAAGTTGTTGATTAATCTAAAGAAGTGTAGATTTTTAAAGGAGTTGGTGTACCTGGGATTTTTTTTATCTCATCATATGGTTTAAACAAGGACCCAGAGAAAGTAAAGACTATCTTTCAATGACCTGCTCTTAGGAGTGCTACTGAGGTAAGGTCTTTTCATTTTTTGGCTAGCTTTAACAAAAATTATCAATAATTTTAGTAGTATTTGTGGACCCTTCATAAAAACCATGAGAGGGGATAGAAAAGAGTTTAAGCGGACTACAAGAGAAGCAAAGAGGTTTTATTTGTTGAAAATAAAAGTTATAGAGAAGCTTGTTTTGGTACTTCTAGATTTTAATAAGGTATTTCAAGTAGATTGTGATGCTAGTGGCAATGCCATTGGAGTTATTTTGAGAGAAAGGGTTCTTTCATTGAAACCCATATGGAACTTCATAAAAAATGGAAGGATATTAATCTCTAGTCCATCTAGTTTCATCTATTGCTTTTGTTTTAGCTATTGATCTTTTTTCTTGCTAGTACTTTTGAGTGTTTAGTGTTTTGGTTTTTTGTATTGAATTCACTTCTTGTGAATTCCTTTTGAACTTCCTTTGGGCTTGATGTTTTGGGTTTGGGCCCATTCCTGATTGACTTAATCATAAGATTTTATTTAGCATGAATTCGAGTATGGAGGTAAAATTTTGTTATATCTATTTTTGTGTGTTTTTTATTATGTTAAGAAAGGACAATTGAGTCTCTAAGGAATCACCCATTTCAAATATTTGAGAGAGTGAGTGCAAATGCATTTTTCCTAAATTTGGTATATTAAGGGATATAGAAAAATGCCAGTATTTGAACCTTGAATGCTTCATAGAATGGAAGGTTTATGAACCCCATATATAAATTATATTATTTCAAATTACTAAGATGAGTTAGATAGCACATTGTACTTTAGTTGGATGGGAGTCATAGTGGTTCTAGTAAAAGAAATACATAAGTAGAATGAATGGACACTTTCTATGAAAGAAAAAAAAATGATATATAAAAGAGGTGATGGCCAATGTTTCTTTTTTCATAATGACTTTCTAACATTTTAGGTATAGAAAACCACCTAATTATAGAGGTGTTACCAGAAAATTTTGTCTTGATCATGATAGAAAGACCTTTTATTATTATTATATAAAAAACATGTTGGTGTGGAAGTATATATAATCAAACTATTTCTTACTAGATCCTATTCACATTAAAATATTTAAGTCTAGATATGTCATGTATTTTTTGTTATCTCAAATCATAGGATTAAGTTGTGATCTAATTATGTCATATCATGTATTTTTATTTAATGCATCTTTATCTTTATAATAGGAGTTTCTCAATGCATATAGCAATTATCAATTTCATATGAATGAGATTTTTAAATTCAACCAAAAATTCCACTATATTGAAGATTACCTTAAATTTATCTACAACGTCAAAAAACATAAATACTTATCAGAAAGGAGAACATTTATTTTGGTGACAAACCATTATTTACCTAGAGGTTACCTTGTCTTATAATATTCTTATGTTAACTTAAAGAGGTGCAAGAGCTTAATCTATACAATTATTATAAAAACACAAGTCTCTCATGAAGTTAAACATCATTTGTTTTTTTTGAGCGTGAGTTTGAGCGGGAGGGGAAATTTTTCAAAAAAAGAGGTTTCTGAGGAGGGAGATCAGGATGACGAAGATGATCCGGGTGGATCTAAGAGGTTTTGGGAGCTGATTCAGCTCCTGCGTGCATCTCCTAGTAATTGGGAAGTGGAGGATATATGGTTTAATCCTCTCTATTTTAGGTTTTGGCCCTGTCATTATGGCTCTAGCACCTATTTTGTTATGGGTTTCCTCGGGGTTTGTTTGGCGCTGGTGTGGTGGGGCAATGTCTCTGCCACTCTTCACCATGGGGGTTCCCCCTCTTTCCCCACTTGCTTGAGCTTTGGCCTTGCTGGTGTGGACTGGGTTATCGACCCTCACAAGTTTTATATGTTGCAGGCCCTTCCTATTTTGGGGGTTCTGATGCTTATGCCTCTTCAGGCCTGCGTTCCTGACACTACTCTTGACGGGATGGTGTGGCCCTAGAGTGGTGGGCAGACTTGTTCTGCCTCCTCTGTCAGTGTTCTTGGTGCCTCTGCATGGTGTGGTGTGGCAGAGTTGGTCCTTGTGGGTGTTTTGCGAAGGGGGAGGCACTGCTCCCACTTCTTTTGTGGTTTTGGAAACATGGAGGACCCGTTTCTCTTGACCAAGGCCCAGTGGATAGTCATGTCAATGTGGGTGGGAAGATCTCTAGCAAGATTGACAAGAAGTTTGGTGCAGGGTGGGAACTTCCAGCGGTTGGTGCATGGGCTTTTAACGTACTGGGGTAAGGAGGTAGTGGCTTGGAAGACTACTCTCTGGTGCCTTGTTTCTGTTAGTTGTGTTGGCTTCCCCTAGGGTTGTATGCATTGGTGTAGTTTATTGGGGGAGGTTGACCCCTTGTAGTGGAGGATGTTCCTGGAAGCGAAGGGGCTTTGTCACCTTGTTACCCTTGGTCCTTTCGTGGTGGATAGCCTGCTGATCATGGTGTACAATAATGGTGACTTCTCATGGTCTTGTGTGGGTTTGGGTTGGGATCGATCTTTAGGATGGGGACAGAGATATGTCTGGTCTGCTAAGGATGGGTTTTGGTTGCCTGCTCCTGAGAGTATCTTGTCTTAGGCAGGGATCATACACAGAGTTGTTTTTATCTTTGTTGAAGCTTTGAGTGGGTTGGCTCTAGATGGCTATTTGGAGCAAGTTATTTTTGAAATTTTCTATGGTGGTAACTAGTCCCTTCTTTCCTTTTGCCTGTGGTAGACTGTCCATTTTTGGTTGTATGGAAAGAGTTCTTACTTTCCTTGGTGATCACTCATTTGCTAGAAGTTTTCAAGGGCACGTCCTAGTCCTTTGTTTTTGGTTTAGTTTTGCAGCTGGTTCTTGGGTTGGTTTTGTTGCTTCTATGACGGTTGGTGTCCTTCGACTCTTCTTCTTCTTTGTAGTTTTCCTTATGGAGGTGGACGTGTCTCCTATGGAGGTGGGGATATATCTTGCGATGAAGGAGAATTGGTTCGGTTGGGCACAACATACTTTTTCTAGAAGCTTTGGTGTTCTTCACTTCTAGGTGGTCTCTCGTTCCTATAGAGGTGGGTGGATTCTGCCTATGATTTCCTATGGTTCTTGCATTAGTAGTGGCCTTCCGGGGCCTTGTTTATCCTGGTGCCCTTTGGTTTTGTTGTTGACAGTGTAGCTCTAGTTTTCTTTGGTTGTCTGTCGCCACTATTTGTGGTGTTATTGCTTCCTTCATAGCCTTTATCTATGAATCTGTAACTGGGTCAGCCCCCTTATTTGGCTGCTTATTTAATCAGAAACATCATTTATTTTTGTTCTACGGAGTGAAATCATTTATTCGATGGTTGATTTTTTGACAAGCCTTGTAAATTGTAGTTTGACATTTTAATTGAAATTTGAGTTGAAGATGTACTTATTACTCACCTAAATTATGTAGTTCAACTTGTTGAGAACAATTAATGAGTGTGATGGTATTTCTTTGATTATGTCATCTATAAAGGTTTAAAACCCATAGAATTGTGATATAAAGAATGAGAGTGGGATTATGTCCCAACCAATGTTGTCAAAATGAATATCCTATTGACCATGATTTTTAATGAAAAAACAATTATATTCTATTTTTAAAATTAATTTTAAAAAATAATCCATAAACAATTAAGGACAACAAGTGCAGGTACATTACGGAAACAATATTTTATTTTGTTTTGCTTAGTTGAGCCTCACACCCACAAGTGTACATATGCAATACAATTAAATCCAATTAAAAACTATTGTCGACATTCGAGATCGAAGAGCTCAAATAAGTACAACTCCCCAGCCGGTCCTGGTTGAGGTAAATGTACACATACTGTACAAGAGAACCTGAATAGAAATAGAAGCTCTGCGTTCTTCAGAATGATGCAATACCATTGAACTTCCATATATGCTGGAGAGCATAAAATACTTAGCTTGAGTCATTCCTGTTGATGAAACTGAATTGGTTTTAGATGGATCTGTGGATTTGAAGGGAAAGCCTATTCTAAGAGAAAAGACGGAACTGGAGGGCTTGTTCTCTAGTTATTGGTAATAAGTCGTTAACCTCTCCTCTCTCCATTCGGCTTTGCCTTGTTTTTATTCCTTGGTTTTTCTTCTTTTACGAAGATGGTAGTTTTGATTTTGTATACAGGGTATGAATTTGTTGAAAAATTGGCATTTGCGGGCAAATGGGCAAACATAGAGGTCTATATGACTACCAAGCTCCATGAAGGCACCTTAATATAAACGGAAGCTCTGCGTTTTTTATAATGATACAATAACCTTGAACTTCCATATATGCTGAAGATCATAAAATATTTTGCTTGAGTCATGGCTGTTGATCAAGCTGAATTGGTTTTAGATGGATCTGTGGATTTGAAGGGAAAGCCTGTTCTAAGAGAAAAGACAGGGGGCTGGAAGGCTTGTTCTCTAATCATTGGTAATAAGTGGTTAACCGGTCCTCTCTCTCCATTAGGCTTTGCCTCTTCTTTTCTTCTTTTACGAAGATGGTAGTTTTGATTTTGTTTACAGGGTACGAATTTGTTGAAAGATTGGCATTTTCTGGTATATGGGCAAACTTAGAGGTCTATTTGACCACCAAGCTCCATGAAGGCACGGTTTCTTCTGCTAGGATCGCTAGTAATTGGAATGGCACTCTCTGGATTACTCCTTTAATTGGGGCATACATTGCCGATGCACACTTAGGCCGCTTCTGGACATTCATAGCGTTTTCTGCTTTTTATATTGTGGTAAGGACTAATAGCTCTCTCATACAGTATCAAATGGGTTGTCTGAAAGAGAATACTTAATTCATTTTTTTGGTGTAGGGAATGGGGATTATGACACTGGCAGTTACGTTGAAGTCTCTCAGACCACCAGAATGCCACCAAGATGAAGTCTGCCAAAAGGCATCGTCTCTCAACATCGGGATTTTTTACTTTGCTTTGTATCTTCTGGCTTTTGCTTCTGGAGGAACCACACCGTGCATCCCCACTATGGGTGCTGATCAGTTTGATGAATTTCATCCCAAGGAAAAGTTGCGGAAGAACAGATTTTTCAATTGGTGGATTTTCGTTGTCTTCTGTGGAAGTGTGATCGGTCAGACATTCATTGTGTATATTCAAGACAACATTAGTTGGGGATTGGCCAGTGGAGTCGTAACCGGAGCCCTAATCATCTCCTACATTGTGTTCATGATAGGAATTCCACTATATAGACATAAAATTCGGGCGGGTAGTCCGCTGAAGCGAATGGCCAAAGTCATTGCTAGGGTTATTCAGAATTGGAAAGTTCAGGCTCCTACAGATGCATCCTCTCTTTATGAAGTGGATTCAAAGGAATACCTTAGTAAAGGTCGATACCCAATTGGTCATACACAGCTCATGAGGTTAGAAGTTAACCCTAATGTAACTTTCTCGGCTTAGTATTTTCTACGACATTTTTGCAAATGGAATTTCAGGATTTAAAACTTAATCTGATTTGACGGTTTTCGTTGTATGATTTAATTTGGAATGACAGATTTATGGACAAAGCAGCAGTATGTGGCTCAAATCCCTGCACTGTGACAGATGTGGAGGAGATAAAGCAGGTTATAAAAATCCTTCCAATTTGGCTGGCGCTCATTTTCCCGACTACTTTGTTAAATCAATCTATAACACTTTTCATAAAGCAGGGAATGACTCTGGATAGGCATATGGGTCCTAACCTTAAAATTCCTCCATCCAGTATTGGAGTTTTTCTTTATTTAGTAATGTTACTCGTTCTTATAATCTATGATCTCCTTATAGTTCCAGTGTGTCGAAGATTCACCAGAAACCCACGAGGCATAACTATACTACAGAGGATAGGAGTTGCTATGGTTCTCTATACTACTGCCATGGTGACGGCTGTAATAACAGAAATCAAAAGGTTAGATGTCATTAAAAGCCATGGGCTTGAAGGTGATGCGAATGCAATTGTGCCTAGGAGCATTTTCATATTGCTTCCACAGTTTAGTGTGATGGGTATGGCAGAGGGTTTTCTAGAAGTAGCAAAACTGGAGTTCTTTTACGACCAAGCACCTGAGGGTATGCAAACTTTGGGAACTTCATTGTATGCAGCCTCGCTTGGAGTTGGTAGCTTTCTCAACAGTGCCATTCTCACTGCTGTGAACAACATTACAGGGCGAGAGGGCCATCAAAGCTGGATATTAGATAATGTGAATGCCTCACGCTTCCATTATTATTATGCTTTGTTAGCTATTCTCAGTGCCCTCAACTACTTTTTCTTCTTGACCGTATCGCGTTCGTACACATACAAGAGAGAAACAAACCAAGCGTTCGGTGAGGAGTACGCTATGGAAACAGAAATTGTCCCCATTAACAGACCGAATACTGATGAGATTCCCAATGACATTGAGTGAAACTCTATAACTAAAAAAATCATAATCTATGGAATACATATCTTGATGATTGTACTTAATATACAATAAATATAGTTGAACATGTTATTAGTTCCTGCTTATGTCAGGTAACTATACTATTGCATCAAATTTATTTTTACTTCGCCCAATCAGGATACAGAATTTTTTAAGATTTTTTTTATTTCTTAAAATTTTATAATTCTATCATATTTTTGAATTTAAGAAAATGTTATTGATTTATAATGCTATTGGCTGAAACCAAAAAAGGTAAGGAGAAAATTAATATTTCAAAAGCTTAATTAGCAATAAATTAGAAAAAACTCCATGATCATAATGCAAATCTTGGGGAATCATTAAATTTAAAAGTTGTCGTCCTCTTTTTCCTCATTTTCACAACCATAAATGTGCTTTCCTCTTATTTATGAACACGAAGACATATTTTGTTAAGATAGTTACTTCTTTTGAGAAAATCTAAATGCCCTTTTGTTACTAGAAAATTTCGTGAGGCCCAATCTCGTACCATTCCATCTGAATAAAATTCTCTGACTTGTAAGGGATAATCAAAATGAGTATTAAAATGCAGTGATCTGAACAATGTGATTTTTATATATGCGTTGAGATTCGAGTAGAACCTGCTTTTAGGAAATAATTCTTTGAAGGGTTGTGACTAACTATTTAATATGACATTTGTAAAAATAGATATTGTTTAAATTCTGAAAAATGCTTATCCATTCAAATTTCTGGTTCAAAAACACCTACTTATCCTCCAACCAGTGTATTAAATTTTACTTATTTTGACAAGGTAGGGGAATTTTGTTGCAACGACAACCAGCCTTTGGGCTGAAGAGGTTGGTTGATGTGAATAAATCCATTGTTCTTTGTAACCCCTTCCTTTTGGGTCTCTATCATTTATTAGTGTGCCTATTTTTCTTTCTTTTGGGATCTTTTCACTATTTATATCTAGTGGCACACTTAATTTTGTAAAAATATTTGGGTCACCTATATTGTAAATAGATCTGGAACCTTTTAAAAATTGAGTTCTGAGAAGCTCTTTTGAAAAAGAATTTGAATATACTTTTAAATGAAAGAAATATTTTGAATGTGGTAGATTGCATCATAATCAGTAGAGTATATTAGGTAAGACATAACTGATTGTCAAAATTAATTACTTTTTTTTCTAGCTCCTCTTTAAAGTTACATAATTCACATCTTCAGATTGTTATTTTTGATGTTTTTGTGCAGGTCTTCTTAATTTTTTTTATACTTTATTTTTTAGGTCTATTTGTAGGTGTTCTCATATTTGTCTTCATTTTCCATTGACTGTGTCTACTATGCAGATTGTAATATACATTTTCACATTTTTGTTGGCGTGCATGAAAACAACAACAAAGTAGATTAGTACATTTTAAATTGTACTTTCAAAATGTTTTTTATTAATGTGGCTAATTCAAACTAGTTCTTATTCTTTGATAAAAACTGGACCAAATGCTATTTTTTGTCTAAAATTTAAATGAACTGTAGAGTTCAATAAAAATGGTCACTGTTTAGAGAATTCTCAAACAAGACACACTAATTCTTTTTATATATATGGGGTTCATGAACAAATTCCACTAATGTGTTCAAATCATGAGGGAGATTAGGAGGAATAATGTGATTCTGTGATGCAATAAGAGTAGTGACAAGATCATTTGGCAGAATAGGATCTTGTAGGGGATCTATAGGATTAGGATGAGGAGATAAAGGGATTCTTGAGAAGGATCTAAAGGGAAAATAAGATCCTATGGTGGGAATGAAGACAAGGGATGATTTGATGTTGACTTGGAAAGGAATCATTGGATTCCATTTTAAAATGTTGTTCTCTTGAATTTGTATGGAATCATTAGGAAGGATAGTTGGGAGTTCATGATCTTGGTTGGGAAATGAAGGGTCAACGAGACTTTGGAAGACACTTGGTTCTTGAGATGGAAGGCAGTCATCTTGGATATGAGGGTTAGGGATAATTGGATTATAATGAGGTTCAATGGAAATATGATCTTTTTGTTGGAATGATAGAAAGGTATGTACTGAGAGGGGACGGGTGAATCACTACCCTTAAAACTCTTCAAAATAAAGCCTTGAAAACATAAATTGTTTTAATCAACTGAGTAGATTGTGCTCACCATACATGAAATACCATTGCAGAAATGTAAATGCATGTAACTAAAACAATAAAGTATTCATGAAACTGAAATACACATATCACATATATTTTGGTATCACAGAAACCCTCATTAGAAGGTAAAAACTATGGTGGGGATGGAACCCACAAAGCTTCACTACTGTAGTAGTAAAGTAGCATGTTAGAGCTTACAAAGATTGATCACTTTTGGTGATCTTACCCTTTTAGGAGTAACAATGAGATTTGTTAGATCTACCTTGTGAAAGGATTTAGCAACACAATGTATGTGTCAACTCGGTTAGGAGATTTAAATAAACATGGTTAAGTATACTCTATTAGGAGATTTTGAATCTTTACAATTGTCATAGAGTAACAAGAAATTGTGACCTCACTAATACAATCTCAATATTGTTGATATCAAATTCTTTAAGTGCAATAAGTTTATCACCTTCATATGATTGATAATACCTTATGTATTGATGAAATCCTTATGCTAAAACCCTTGTCTAATCTTCAAATTTCCCTAGTGTGGTAGCTACTTGATCGTACTTTGATCATTCCTATCCTCTATCAAAAATAACATCTTGATATTCATATATCAAACTGTTTGACCTAATTAGGGTTTTACAATATCATAGAAAATCTAAGATCAACAGTTTACAAAATTTATGTTGATCATATATACATATGAAACATAACCAATTAATGATTACATACATAATTAATGTCCTCCTCAATCTTTGTAATCAGCTATCCATCTCGAGAAAAATGTTGTTACCTAGAATAATATGCCATTACAAAATTTTATGTAATTATTGGTTCACTCGGTGAATTCTATCTCTCGGTGCTCGGTGTATGCTCTGCTTGATATATGTTGCATGATGTATGCTTCTTGGTGATCACTAGAGTTGGTTAACTCTATGCCTAATGATCATTACTGACTAGAATATCTTTCACTCGGTTACCCACTGTGCAATTTGAATACTAATGACAACCTTCAAACCAATATAGAGTAAAATTCTCCCCCTTTGGCTTTAGTATCAAAAAAATTATATGTACACCTAGAGTAACTCATATATAGTGACTCCCCCTTTGTATATGCTCTCAGTATATATACATATTCTATACATATTTTTCCCTATTTACATATATTTTCCCCCCTTTTTAAATTAAAGAAAAAAAGAAAAAACTTACAACTTGTCAAAAATGTTGAGATGGGTCTTCTAGAGATTTTCCATGAGTTTCTCCCATTCCTCCTTTAAGTCCTCAAGGATCAATTTCTCCAAGTTTAGTTGAGCATGCATATCATAGATATTCTTGGTGAATGATATTTCAGGGGTGGAAATCAAATTATTTACCATTGTCACATGCTTCTGCATCAATGTTATATGCAGTAGTAACATAGCCTGGAGCTCGATTACCTATTCTCTTATCATGTTCTCTTCCTTCTTCAATTAAAGTCTCAACTACTGGGTGTGTATAAATTTCGAATAATGCATTTGAAATGCATCTTGCTTGGTTGTAAGATGATTCACACTATCCTTTAGATCATTATCTAATTTCTGTATCTTTTCACTAATCTCAGTAGTGAAGTGATCTAGAGTGCACAATTTCTGAAGAATTGTAAGTACTTGAGAAATAATACTTTCGAGTGTTGTTACAATCTCATAAAGTTTTACCTTGTTCACTACCACTTCTGGGCTCATCTTTTTAGTAAGCTTGTACTAAATCTTTTGTTTGGCTCCTTCTTCTATCATCTTCTTGCCATCAATATCATGACCATTTATTGTGTCAGTGATCAATATAATTTGATCAATGATTGGTGTGGATTCATCTATGTTGACATTGAGAACAACCTGCATCAATATCACCTTGGTTTCTTCTAGCACCAGTGCATTATTATGATCTAACCTTAGCTTTTCTTGGGCTTCTTTTTGGGTGCAAACCTTTCCATATTTTCTCATGGATTCAAGATCAAGTGTCATCGGGTCACATTCAAGGATGTCTATGATTTCATAAAGTGTGACTAGACCCTTTCTCTTCACTTCTTTTTCATCTTCTTTTCATGTACACTAGAGGTAGGAGATTGTGTTAGTAAGAGTTGAGCCTTGTGCTCAGTATTTGGCTTTGGTGGCTCCGTGGGTGTGATGAATTGTGTGGGTATCTTGGTTACTAACTTGGGGTCAGTGGTAGAAGTGTCTACCATTATCTTTGTATTACCTTCACCCTCATCTTTTGCATCAGTGGTTTCTTTTGGTGTATCACCTTGTGTAGTAGCTTCATTATGCTCGGTCTCCTTACCAGTTTCATCTTCCTTGTCTTCATGTGTATCTATGACCTGCTCATGTGTCATGGTTCCTTATTGTGCTTCATTCACAATATCAATTTCTTGGACCTGAATAGGTAGATTACCTGGTACCATATCTTGGGCTACCGTGGTTGATTCTTTTTCTTCAAGGTTCTCAGGAAAACTAGTTAATACTTCATCCTCCTTTGCTTTGTCATTTGGTTCACCTTCAGCTATATCATCTATTACGATGTAAAAATGTCCAAGATTAGTTAACAGTTCAAGAATTCAATCTATGACATTTGCAACTTCAATAGTAAGGTCTATTGCTTATGTGTTTGCTTCAAGTTTCTTTGTGTCTTTAACATTGATAGGCTCGACACTCGTT
Organism: Thuja plicata; assembly: GCA_018584345.1. Taxonomy (NCBI): domain Eukaryota; kingdom Viridiplantae; phylum Streptophyta; class Pinopsida; order Cupressales; family Cupressaceae; genus Thuja; species Thuja plicata. The sequence goes on along the minus strand of MU228062.1, from coordinate 2,353,135 downwards.
CAATTTACCTCAGTCTTGACTATGGATTATATAGCCTCTTTCTTCTATGTAGGACTTAGGAGATTAGTGCATATCATAGTTCTTTCTTCATCAACTTCTTTCAGCTTTCCTTGAAGAATTTTGAATGACCTAGATTGCATTGAAAAATTCTTTGGATGTCTTCATGGCTTCATCAATTTCAGAAAGTGTGTATTCAGCCTTAAGTATAGAGAGTGATGTGCCTCTCATTTTTTTTTCTATTGACAGTGCATATGTCCATCTTGCTAATACTTTGTCATAGATTTCTTGAGGTATATATGTAGCCAATTCTATAGGTACTCTTCTATAGATTATCATCATGCATATGATTTCTTCTTCTAAATTGTTCTTATCCTCGGTGCTCAAGCTTGCATATTTGTATACCTTTGGATGACTCAACCTTCCATTTGACTTTATTTCTTTATCTATATCATTAACAGTTTGTGGAATCTTATTCTTAATAACGTGAAATTGATCAACATTTTCTTCATCAGATTCATCAATGTCATCTTTTCCTCTCACATACCTTTTCCTTCATCTCAATATTGGGGTCTCAGTAGTGACCTTTGGCTTCCTCTTTTCAAAATTATATTTTGGCGAGGCTATAGTTATTTTAGCAACTCTTTTCTTCAAAGGTGGAAAATTTTCTCTCACCGATCTTTTTCTTGTTCTAGTTGAAATCATTGCCGTTGTGCCTTTTCCTTCTTAGCCATAGGTGGCTCTTCTTATATTTCATCAGATTTTGTGGCTTCAGCATCTTGGTCTTCTCCTTCACCAACAAGATTCTTCTCCTCGGTATCATCTACTGATTTTTCAAGTTCATCATCAATTATAGAAATTTTTCTTTTCAAAGTCTTTATTATTTTGGTCTCCTTTCTTCCCATATTATCTACTTGAAGTACAATATTTATCCTTATTTTAGCTTGACCATAAGTGCCAAATCTCATAGCAAATTTATCTACAGGCTCGTTAAGTATTGCCCCTATTGCTTTTGAAGCTAAATCTATATCAAAATCATAGTCAAATGGGGGTAGCCATGTTATTCCTTGCTCTCCTGATTTGATAAATGTGGTGTTGGTGTCTACCACAAAAAATATATCTTCTTTATATTTCTCTACCAACTGAATTGGAACCCTTTTTATTTTCTCCATTCTTGCTTTGAACTTCTTGAAATAGTCTTCCAAAATAGGTTCAAAGTTTTCTCCTAGATTCTTAATGAATTCACTGACTTGCACACTGATTGGTTAGTTGATATCCCAACTGACACTACTGATGGGGGGAAGGAAATTTTTTCAAATAAAAAAATGTGCATACTAGTAAAGAACCAAACTTTTATGTGTTTGAATGTGCTGACCTGATTGTTCTCATGTTCTGATGAAGGGTGCTCCCCTTAATGCCACAAACACATAACAGAAATAGAGAAGCAACAACAATTTGCAAGAACAAAAAATGGGCTTCTTATTATCTCCACAAATGTGGAATTACAAACTTTCAG
>MU228062.1:2339349-2351434 GCA_018584345.1 Thuja plicata | reverse complement strand
CCCGAGAAGGTTCCAGAAATTTAGCCCTTAGGGCTGACCAAACTTAGAATTATTTTATTTTTCAATTTAGTACATCAAAGTCAGCTCAAAATAACTTTTGAAACCCGAACAAAAATTTTGAAGGAAATTTTTTTTCTGCTATTTCAGGTGGCCCAACTTTCGGAGACCATAAGTCATCACCAGTTGACTTGATTGACTATTATAACCCCATTTTGGAAATGCCACAAAGCGCTCTACAATGCTTAAATTATTCAAGCATAAGTCAACCCAAGTTTCGACCTCATCCGGGGCCTCTAAAGCCTTCAAAACTAAGCTCGAAGTTTCTGTACCCTGTTTTCAATACCGAAAATTTTTAATATCTTCAAAACCAGACTCGATCTAGCCATGAAACTTTACTGGCAGGATGATATGACTCAGATGAACCTCCACATGCAAAATCAAAAAATTCTGAGATCGTATGACCAACTTACTAAAAATAGCAAGTTTCCATAAATAGTAGCTCTGCACAAGGCAGCCCTTATTGAAAAGAAAACAAAAATATTTTTGGGTGATGCAAGATTGCCCTTACACCCAGGATGCTCCTGCATCATGTTCTCTTCCAATTGCCTAAACAAATAATTGGCTAGGTCAAGTGGCAAACCCTTCTTCACAATTTTATACACAATGTTGACTACAACACATGTGATGTTATTAGGTCTGCTAGATTGAAAGATTTTGTATGTAATGATATAAGCTCCAAATCTTAGTTCAGGATCACTGATAGTGTTGATCCTTAGACCTCTACCATTCCACTCGGCTCCTATTAGCTTTTCAATCTCAGATTTGTCTGGGTGCCTTGTCTTTTGATCTATCAATTGTGGGATACCATGTGATTGCATGTATCACATCCTTTGTGATCTTCCTAGGTTCAACTAGCCATAACTTACCATCATGCACTCGGCTCAGTACAATGCGGATCCATTCTATTTTAAACTCTTTAGGGAACAATAGGGCATTGGTTAACCCTTTCACCTCTAGATGTGTGTGACCGTCCTTTACTTTCTCATTAGTGTTAAGCTCCTGATATATCAAAATAAGCTAAAAGTCAGCTATCTCATTGATTTTGTAGTGTATATAGGCTCTCACATCTTTAACCAGTAGAACCCTAGGTGGTATCATGAAGAACCCACCTTATTCGTCGGGTTGAGAAGTAACCTCTGGATGAAATTTGTAGTTGGGTTCAGTGCAAGTTGAATTCTTGATCAGAATTACCTTGTTTCTTTTTTCATTCTTGCCTTTCATAGTTTGAGATGAAGACACCATCATGTTTTCCAAAATTAGGGCTTCCAACGGATGTTACAGACAACTCGATAAATATAAATACTTACTTGATATACTCCACAACTACGCAAAACATGTTTGAATCTCTATGAAATGCTCAAAATGCTCTATTTTAATTTCTCTCTTGATCACTCTGCTTCTCTTTTTTATCACCATGTGAACAAATAGGTTCACTTCCCTTAAATTTATACAAAATACATTAATTAGTGTAATAAATGCTTGTCACCAACCACTCAATTGACATAAAAATCACTCAGTTAACACTAAAGATACTTCAGCTCAGTGAGTAATACAAATGCTTGGTTGACTTAATCAACTCAGTTTTCTCCCACATGTTTACAGTCTGGAATTTCTTACTCAGTACAGATTAACCGACTAAACTAGTGTCACATTAACAAAAATATAATACCATAGTGCATCTTAATTAATGATAATTTGGCATTCACTCAATAAATATAAGAAACTGGTGTAAGATATAGCTTTGTAAAATTCAGTTCCTTAATTACTTGGATTGCTTAGGTGGAGGTGGTGGAGTCACCTAATCCATTGGATGAGGTGTCACTAACTGTTATGCTTGGTCCAACATTGTCATTAGATTCTTTCCTCCACATTTGATTTCTTATCTACATGATTTCTTCAAATGTGTTTTCATTTCCAAAATTTCTTATTTTTGTTACTTGGTTTCTTCAATCTTTACTTAAATGACTGACCTTATGATAGTGCAAATATGTCATTCTAGAATTTGTCCAGCTTCTAGATTTTCCTCTCCACTTTCTCATAGAGTTAGCCGCAATATTTCCATTCCTATCACATGCTTGAAATTTACCCATGTTATAATCCCAAGTATATGCACTACCTTTTCTTCTCGGTTGATATGTATTTTCTTGTCCTTTAGGTTTCTAGATTTGCTTCTTCTTAGTCCTACACTCTTGTGATGTATGACCATGCATGTTGCAAGTATAACAATAATTTTCCATGTAGGGTTTATTTTGTGGTTTATTCATTAGAGATCAGAATTCATGTTCTTGGTGTCCATGCTTGTTACAATTATAGTGATTACCATTGAATTTAGTAGTAGATTTGGGAATACCTCTAGTTTTCTTTTGCAAACATTTGATGTGTGGCCTAATTTTCCACAATGATACCATGAGGGCTTGTTAGGTTTCGGATGCTTGTTAGGTTTCGGATCTCTGTAGACATTCTTCTATTCATCTTGATTTTATGATTCTCCATGCTTGGTATAACCTAAACCAGTATTATTTCTAAGTCTCCTTTGAGTGTTCAGAAATTCATCCATCCTTTTAGTGCTACCTTCAGCTGTCTTAATCCTTTCATTATGTTTTTTTGAATCTTCACTTCATTTCTCATTTTTTTATTTTCTTCTCTTAGTTCACCAACATCTTCCAATTTTCTAGCAAGTTCAATTTTCACTCAGTTGGCCTCATGACTCATAGTAACCATTTGATTGGTGATCTCAAAGTAATGTCTGGTAAGACTCAATATTTCTGTCTCTTTCGCTTGTAGTTTTTCAGTCATTTGTCTTCTATAATCAACATCCATATATCTTTCTTGATTAGATTTCTTCACATCATTTATGACTTCCACATTTCTAACCATTTGTGTGTCTGGACTGATCTGCAGCTCTTTCACTTGTTCAGTAATATGTTTATAGCTTTTAGATAGCTTTGATATGGTTCCTTCAGATGCATCAGATATGCTACCAGATTCAGATCCAGATGTATCAAATGGGTCATGTATCTCTTCTTGATGATAATCAGTCTCATTACAATGAGATGCCATATCATTTCACTTAACTAGTAACTATTTCAATTTCTCTTTGGCTTCCTTGTATTGTTCAATATAGATCTACAACTGCAATTTATGATTCTTGATAGTTTTGTCAAGCATATACCTTTCCATCATAAGATATTTTCTCTTCGGTGATTAAACTTTCTAAACAAGAGAGCTAGCTCTGATACCAATTATTGGAATGATAGAAAGGTGTGTATCTAGAGGGGAGGGGTGAATTAGTACCCTGAACACTTTTCAAAATAAATCCTTGAAAACATAAATTGTTTTAACTGAGTGAATAGCTTGGTTTCACCATACATGAAATACTATTTCATAAATGTAAATGCATGTAATCATAACAATAAAACATTCATGAAAATCATATACACAACACATGTGTTTTGGTATCACAGAAACCCTTGTTAGAAGGTAAAAACTACAGTGGGGATGCAACCCACAAAGCTTCACTACTGCAGTAATAAAGTAGCCTTTTAGAGCTTACAAAGATTGATCACTTCTGGTGATCTTACCCTGTTAGGATTAACAATGAGATTTGTTAGATCTACCTTGTGAATGGATTTTTCAACACAATTTATGTGTGCCCTTCGTTAGGAGATTTGAATAAATATGTTTAAGTCTCCTCTATTAGGAGATTTTGAATCAGTTACAATTATCAGAGAGTAACAAGAAGTTGTGACCTAACTAATACAATCTCAAGATTGTTGATATTAGATTCTTTAAGTGAAATAAGTTTATCACCTTATGGTGATTGATAATAACTTTTGTACTACACAGTAGCCTTGTGTCTTTTCTGAATAAATTGAATGCTTCAATGAAATCCTTGTTCTAAAACCCATGTCTGATCTTCAGATGTCCTTAGTGTGGTGGCTACTTGATCATAATTTGATCATTCCCCTCCTCTATCAAAAATTACATCTTGACATTCATATATCAAACTGTTTGACCTAATTAGGGTTTTACAATATCTTAGAAAACCTAAGATCAAAAATTTACAAAATTTACCTTTATCATCTATACATATGAAACATAACCAATTAATGATTACATCCACAATTAATGTCCTCCTCGATCTTGGTAATCAGTTATCCAGCTCGACAAAAAAATTGTTACCTATAATAATGTGCTATTACAAATTTTTCCATAATTTCTGGTTCACTCAGTGAATACTATCTCTTGGTACTTGATGTATGCTACTCGATGATCACTGTACTCGGTTAACTCTGCGCTCGGTGATCATTATCAACTAGACTATCTTTGACTCGATTACCGACTGTGAAATTTGAATACTAATGACAACCTTCAAACCAATATGGAGTAACACTTGTTTAACAATTTGATGGGATTGGTTATCATTGGAATATTGGTCTTAACTAATTTTATAACTCATTTGGTCATTCTATGGATCATCCTCTTTACATGGGTTTTGACTTGGAATATGCAAGGAGGATTTTGGAAGGGGTCAATATTTTGGCATGAGGGAGCAGGACTTTTAATGAGACTCTCTTGAATGGGCACATATGGTGGAATTGCCTCTATCATTTTGGATCATGGAAGAGACTTGTATCTTGAATGGGACTAGCTTGGATTTCTTCTATGGATAGCCATTGGGAAGTTAGTCATTGGAAGTGTCACTTGATGAAGATGGAGGAAATTTATCTTTTGAATCTTTAGGGGATGAAGGAATGGTGGAACACATGGATTCTTCTTAAAGGTAAAATTAACTTGTATTGACCTAATTTAGAGCATGCTCAAACAAGATAAATTGAGTCTTTTGAAAGATGTGCCACTTTGTCCTAGAGGATTGAAACTAGTTATTCTTTTTTATCTACTAGGAATTCTAAGTTCAAGAAGTCTTTCCATTGATAGAATTTGGTGTGGGAATTTTTTTATTGATTAGGTAATCCTTAACCAGAAATCCCTTTCAAATCTAGAATATTTGATTTGCATGTTGAAGGTTTACATTATTGTTTAATAGATGGAAACCATTTCATGAATCTTCCCAAAACATTTCTTTATTCTCACACTTTATGATCCATGACAAGTATTGTAAGATAACTTGATTACTTTTTATCACAAAATTCTACATGGAGGAATGACTAGATGGATTGGATATAGTGAATATCTATTTAAATTTATCTATATCCAAGTATTTAGTCTAAATTATATGATTCCATTTTCAAGATGGTTTGGAATAAAGATTACATGATAATTTTGCTCCCAGAGAGAAATTTCTATCAGCAATAACATGAATAATTGTACCACCTTTCCCTTTATATTTAGAAATTTTATCGCTTGATATGAGAGGAATTGAATACTTATTGTCAAGATTTCCTTTGGACATGAATAGTTTTGAATCAATTTCTCCATGTACTGAACAATTTTTTATGGAGATTATCATGTTTTCATAATAAAATATGGAATAGAACTTAGAACTGACTTAATTAAGAGAAGTCTTCCAGCTAAGGATAACCAATTTTCCTGCCAAGATGAAACTCTATTATTGATTGAAGTCAAAATATGACTCCAATATGACGATATATTACTTCTCTATAAATATGAGATGCCAAAATATTTTCTTGGGAGAAAGTCTTGTTTAAATCCCAAGTACTTTTGCAAGGATGAAAGTACGAATGAGGGAGTATTAAAGAAAAATATTTTGGATTTCGTTGCATTTATTTTCTCCCCAAAATCTTTGCAATAATTATCCATGACTACCTTGATTATTCTATCCTCAACTATATTAGATGCTCAAAATAGAATAGTAGAATAACAAAAAATGATGTGCATTGTTGAAATGTTTGAACTTTGGATCCTTGCAGCAGACCGCAAGAGAGCACTCTAATTACAATGAATTAATATACGAAGACCTTCAAAAATAATGATGAATAAAAAGGGAGACAAACGATCTCCTTTCCTTTATTTCATTCCCAGAAGCTTTACAATAAGGATTGATGACTAGCCTTGATGATTCTAGTCCCATCTATATTAGATGCTCTAAATAGAACTCCTTGTATTTATTTTGTACCTATAATATTTACAGTAAGTGTCCATGACTATCTTGATTACTCTAGCATCATTGATATTAGATACTCTAAACAGAATAGTGTCATGTAGTAAAAAAGGATGTGAATTCTTAAAACATCTAAATTTGGAATCATCACCCCAAAGCACAAGACAACACTATGATAATAATTAGTTAATCTACTGAGACCTTTAGAAATAATGATGAACAAAAAGGGACAGAAATAATTTCCTTGTCTGACACCTTGAGTAGATGAAAATAGCCACATGGACAGTCATTACTAATGATTGATAATTTGGCTCCAAATTTTCATGATATAACCCATTTAGACAATTTTTGAGGGGAACCCATTTTTTCCATAATTTGAATAAGAAAAATACAATTGACTCTATCATACATATTGAACATGTCTAGTTTACCCATGACGAAAGGAATTTTACTACAATGAATTGAGTGCAATACCCCATTAGAAATAAGAGATTCGTTGATAGTTTCTCTACCAGGAACAAACTCACCCTTCTTTGAAGAGATAATTTTTGGAATAAGGAGGGGTGATCCCACAATAATGGGTTACACTATTTTTCCTAAACTTACAGTGAAGTCTAAATTTTGAAAGAAACTTTCAAATTCGGATGCATATTGTCGTTAAACCATTTGAAATCTGAAGATGAAGTAAACTAGAGTCTTTTAGGATTTTCTGTCTAGATTATATATATATATATATATATATATATATACATATATATATATATATACATATATATATATATATACATATATATATATATACATATATATATATATATAGAATTTATTTTAATAGTTTTTTTTTCTCCCACGAAAACTACGATGTTGCTGAAAAAGTCATTTCCAAAAAGTTACATTGACTTCATAGGGTATAATTCTTTTTATAAAATAGATATCAATGCGCTTCTTTTGAATTTGGTTTTGTAACATCCATATGGAAGGCATGCAATTGGTTTGACAACATTATCATGATTATTGCATATTTTATGAATGTTTGAAATAGCGTAAACCATAATTTTGACATACCTTGACTGCATAGCTTATAACTTGTTGTGTATTTATCAAAATTCTTTGTTTTTTTGATAGAAAGTAGACTCGAAGCCGAAGGGCACTGTTATTTTTCAAAAAAAATAAAAATTTTCTACTATTTTTAATTGAATGTCAAACTTGGAGGTTTATTTTTGATAAAAACCTACATTTGATGCACGTCACAAAACATAGAACTAATGAATTAAAAAATTGTCAAATATATATTTTTTAGAAAGCTAGTTCAGAGTACTTGTGGGATGCAAAAGGAAGTCTCCATATTCTTCCATTTGAGTAGATCGCTTGAGCCCAAAAGCCATGAAAACTGCAGATTTCTCTTAAGCTCTGCAAATGGACAAAATTTTGTGGGTTTTGATGGAAACTACTTTCGATAGAAAGTAGTTTCGATCAAAACTATTTATCTTTGATCAAAACTACTTTCTATCAAAATTAGTTTCATGATTTGGTTTTTGTTAGCCATTTACTAAAGCACTTTCGATCAAAAGTTTCAAGTTTCGATAGAAAGTTAGAGATAACTTTTGATAGAAACCTATGTCGGCCTATTAGGTGTCATTTTGGGTTCAGACCGATTAAATATAAATAAATATATGTTTTCATCAACTCATTAGTTTGAAAGTTTCAAAATTATTTGAATTTGGGAAAAGGAAGACAATTGTGCAAATTGTGATGGGGAAAAAAAAAACAAGGATAAATAAGAGTACACGACATTATTCAGAAGTTACTAAACAAAGACTACCTGAAGAAGCTCGGGAAAGATATTACCATAAGAAAAAAGGTACATCTCTCTCTCTCTCTCTCTCTCTCTCTCTCTCTCTCTCTCTCTCTCTCTCTCCATATTTTAAGTTGATGATTATTACTTTTCTTAATGAAACATGTAAGCATGATATTGCAATATCCTAATTTGATAAAGAAGATGATTATTACTTGTCTTAATGAAACATGTAAGCATGATATTGCAATATCCTAATTTGATAAAGAAGACCTAATTAGACCTTTTAGGAAACAATTAGACCTAAGACACTAAACCCTACCTTATTAGGCCTAAGACCCTAAACCCTACCTAACTAGACCTAAGACCCTAAACCCTACCTGATGAGACCTAAGACCCTAAACCCTAAACCTTACCTAATTAGACCTCAAACCCTAAACCCTAAACCTTAGAAATCCTAAGTAATTAGACCTAGATTAGTACATAATTAGACCTAAGACGTAATTCTAGACCTAATTATATCCAATTAGGATCCAATTAGACCCAATTAGGACAATTAGGACAATTAGATCCAATTAGGACCTAATTAGAACCAATTAGATACAATTAGGATATAATTAGATCTAATTAGGACCTAATTAGACCCTTTAGCACCTAATTAGATCCAATTAGGAACCAATTAGACCCAATTATGACCCAATTACATCAAATCAGGATAATTACATCCAATTAGGACCTAATTAGACCCAATTAGATCATCTAATTAGGATCCAATTAGACCCAATTTGGAACTAATTACATCCAGTTACATCCAATTAGGATCCAATTAGACCCACTTAGGACAAAATTACATCCAATTAGGACAATTAGGACAATTAGATCCAATTGGACCTAATTAGATCCAATTAGATCCAAGTTTAGGATAATTAGATCCAATTAGGCCAATTAGATCCAATTAGAATGTATTGGAACCTAATTAGACCCTTTAGGACATAATTAAACCCTTTAGACCTAATTAGACCCAATTAGACCCTTTAGGACCTAATTAGATCCAATTATACCCTTTAAGAACCCATTAGTCCCACTTAGACCCAATTAGACCCTTGATTATACATGTTAGACCTTATTGTACCTATTAGGACGCACTTAGATCCAATTAGACCCTTTACGACCTAATTAGACCCAATTAAACCCTTTAGGACATGTAATTAGGTCCAATTAGATCCAATTAGGACAATTGGATCCAATTAGAATGTAATTAGATCCAATTAGATCCAATTAGGAACTAATTAGACCCTTTATAACCTAATTAGATCCAATTACCCTTTAGGAACTAATTAGATCCAATTAGATCCAATTAGGATCTAATTAGACCCAATTAGGACCTAATTAAATCCAATTAGGAGAATTAGGACAATTAGATCTAATTAGATCGACATTTAGGACAATAAATATCTAATTAGGATAGTTAGATCCAATTAGAATGTATAAGAACCTAATTAGATCCAATTATACCCTTTAGTCCACCTAATTAGGCTCAATTAGACCTATTTGGACCTATGATAGGTTATATGACCCCTTAAGACCCCTTAAGAACCCTTAAGACACCATTAGACCCACTTAGACCTAATTAGACCGTTGATTATACATCTTAGACCTTATTGTACCTATTAGGATGCACTTAGATCCAATTAGACCCTTTATGACATAATTTGACCCAATTAAACCCTTTAGGACCTAATTAGGTCTAATTAGATCCAGTTAAGACCCAATTAGACCCAATTATGACCTAATTAGATCCAATTAGGACAATTAGTACAATTATATCCACTTAGGACCTAATTAGATCTAATTAGATGCAATTAGAATGTAATTAGATCCAATTAGATCCAATTACCCTTTAGGACCTAATTAGATCCAATTAGGATCCAATTAGATCCAATTAGATCCAATTAGGATGTAATTAGATCTAATTAGATCCAATTAGGACCTAATTAGACCCTTTATAACCTAATTAGACCCTTTATGACCTAATTAGATCCAATTAGACCCTTTTGGACCTAATTAGATCCAATTAAACCATTTAGGACCTAATTAGATCCAATTAAACCATTTAGGACCTAATTAGATCCAATTAGGATCCAATTAGACCCAATTAGGACCTAATTACATCAAATTAGGATAATTAGGACAATTACATCCAATTAGGACAATTAGGACCTAATTAGACACTTTAGGACCTAGTTAGATCAAATTAGACCCTTTAGGACATAATTAGATCCAATTAGACCTAATTAGTCCCTTTAGGACCTAATTAGAGAAATTAGGATCTATTTAGATCCAATTACGACAATTAGGAGTAGATCCAATTAGGACCCAATTAGACCCTTGAGGACGTAATTAGATCCAATTAGGACCTAATTAGACCTTTTATAACCTAACTAGACTCTTTAGGACTTAGTTAGACACAATTATCCCCTTTAGGACCTAATTAGACACAATTAGACACAATTAGATATAATTAGACACAATTAGACCCAACAAGACCATTTTGTAAATAAAATAATTAAATATCTAAATGTATGCAAGAAATTGTCAAGAAGCACAACCATATGAAGTTGGAGAAGGGTCGTCGCAAGGTGAACAAGCCCAGCCTTTAGAAGTTGGATAAGGATCATCTTAAGGTCAAAAAGCCCAACCTTTATAAGTTGGAGAAGGGTCATCACAACGTCAACAGGCTCAACAAGCACAACCTTGAAAATCCCCAAAAAGTAGACATCTCTCTCTCTCTCTGACTATCCCCCACTGACTCAATTTAGTCTCTTAGTACAGTTAATTATGAATTTTGTGTCTTTCCCCTCAAGATGAGATATTAAGAGAATTTTTTATTTTATTTTCAGCCCAAGTACAAACAACAAATGAGAATGTTATTCTAGCTCAAGAGTTGAAGAGCAAAATCAATTGTAAAAGCATAGATCATTTAATTGAAATGGATGTGGAAAAATTGAGAGATTATGCTAAACAACCCATAAATACTACGAAGAGGGAATTGAATAAAAAGTCTAAGGAAATAATTGCATAATTTGAGAATCTTGATACACTTGAAAAAACCCAACTATTATCAATTACACTTCTTAAAGATGAGTTAAAAGAGCCATTAAATTTGTTGGGTGTAGATGCAAGTTTGAAAAGGACAAAAATGTCTAATGTACAAAAAAACATTGCTAAAAGTGTTAAGGAAGGTTTGCATTCCATTAGGTAAACAACTAGATCTGTAGATAAGTCTACTTCAAGAAGATTTTTTTTTTTTTTTTGATCGGTAAAAGGCCGTAGCCAAGATTTTATTAATAGTATATATCACAAATTTACAAAACTCCATTCATTGCGGGCACTGGTAGGAAAGAATGGAGAAGAAAACCTCCAGTCTAGCCCAAGACCAAAGTCCAAATCAAATTTACATCAAAATTATGAGGGCATACCCCCATTTACATAAAAAGTATGGATCTTATCCATTTTTTTTTGAGAAAATATATAAGTACATCCACTTTTATAATACATCCATCAATTCCCCATTTTCATATTGCAGTATTTCTTCTGATTAGTCCTCTTGTTATAAACAAGTGGTCTCTGAATCAGGTCCTTTCTTATCTTCATATGTGCTATCAGTATACTCTGGTGCTTTTTCATACCTGGTCCTGCATGGCTTTACTTTATACAAAAACCTTACAGTTTGAAATCTTTCTTTTGAGACAACATTTAAAAGGATTTGTCTAAATATATCTGGAAATGCGTATGGCTTTCCATCATATATAAATTCCCTTTATATTGGAAAAGGCAATACTCCTTCTAATATATGCCATATTTATCTTCTCTATGCATAAAATCTACTCTAGTTTGCTCATACTTTTTGAATCATTCAGCAAAGAAACTTGTAATACGGTTCATCACTTAAAATCAAAAGTATTCTACCCAGAAACATAATATTATCGCATGACTGTCCTCCAATTTAATCTAAAAACATACCTTTAGGACAATAACATTAAGACCTATCTAAATATATCTAAGAATAAGGATGAGATAAGAATACAGATGTATTTGATTATTAGCTCAGTAACTGTTGTCATTATAATTCTTCTAATTTCACTAAT
>MU228062.1:2309695-2323598 GCA_018584345.1 Thuja plicata | reverse complement strand
TATGACATGTACATAAATATATTGAACATGTATATATATATCTGTGACATACACATGTACATATACATGTGCATGTGCATATATGCACATGTATATGTACATGTGTATGTCACACACACACACACACACACACACACACACACATATATATAACAAGAAGAACCATGCCAAACTTTTATACGTGGGTTCACCAAATCTACCGACATCCATAAAATGCAAGATAAAATAATAGAGATTACACCTAGACAAGACTATTACCCTATTGTATTTCTTAAACACAAGTCTGTAGAAGAGATGAATTTCACATAGTATAAGTAGCAATGATTTAGATATTGACACATATATATGTAACAATAAGGACCATGCCAAACTTTTATACATGGGTTCACCAAATCCACCGACATCCATAAAATGCAAGATAAAATAATCGAGCTTACACCTAGACAAGACTATTACCCTATTGGATTTCTTAAACACAAGTATGTAGAAGAGATGAATTTCCCCATAATATTATTTGGAAATCCATGCGATGATGACATTGTCAAAAATTCCAGCTACCAAAATATTGCACAATGGGAATTGTTACATTCATAAAGGAATTTTTCTTACCACACAACCAATCTATTCTTTTAAAACAATCAAGATACTCATACAAAAAGTATTATATACAATGTGGATAAGAACTCAAAAAGATCAATTAAAAGGAAGAAAGCTACTAGAAAAGGATGTCAAACATAAAACAAATCTAGAAAAAATACTAAAATCATATATTGGCTCTTTTGGCTTTAAGAGAATAAGGATATCTCAGGACTATACACAGCAACTAAAGAAAAATATCTTTGTAATAATAAGTCAAATCAGAACACCCACTTTTTTCCTAGTATGTTGTCAAGAATATTTGTGATGAATTATTAATTTCAATGAGTTTCAGTAGATGCTATCTTTAAGGGAGACATAGGTATGTCATAGGATGTCAAATGCATGACTGTTACTCTTGAAGTAACTCAATGCGATAGCTATAATTGAATGGAGTATAACAGTACAACTGCTAGAATAATTGGTGACTGGTGATAGATGTTTTGAATGTCTTGTCAAATCTATAATGTATCTTGTGACGCAGTCGTTGGATATGGTGATCAATAGTGTTAAGATGCTAGTGTTATTATCACAACTAATTTGAGTGATTTGTAAGAAGGTTAAGAGATCGGTGAATAGAAATAGTGTTATTCAACAGGTTCAATGTTTATGTTCTTGAGCTACCAATGGTAGATGTCGTATAAGAATCAACATCAATGCAATGATGATTAAAAATGAATTATTTATGATCTAATGATGTGTATGCATGAATAAAAGTGATGATCTGGCATCAAATTGATCAATTTTATTATGTGGATGTAGATTCTTGAGGAAGTTTAGTTATAGTCAATATGTATTTGACTCTTTTGCTCAATATCATATGTAAATCATTGTATAGGCCAACACGGTCTTGTAAATATGTTTTGTGTATTCAATTTTTCATGTTTGGCTCATTGGATTTGATTGGGATGCTTTGTGATTTCATTTTAGGGTTTGATCAAGGTGGTGGACTTAATAGTTCATTATAAAATGGTTGAAGTTCAATGCAAAGTGTGTTGATTGTGTGTATTGTCCAAGTGCAGTGTAAGGTGCATGTTGTGATCAAACTAGGGAAGATTTAAGTATTCTCAGAAGAGATTGTGTGCTTTATTGGATCTGATCAAGAAGTAGTGCTATTTTTCAAATCATTATTGATAATTTTCCCTAATAGTTACAACAGTTGAAATCCCCTAACATGGTAGTTCCTAACAAATATTATTTGTAAACCCTCTAATAAGGTGACATATTAGCTTGTGTTTTTTAGTCCTCTAATGATGTTAGTTTTAATATAGTCAAGGTCCTAACAAGCATAAGGTAAATCCCTTCACCACGTACCACCTAACAATGATGTTGTAAACTTCTAATAGGTTTAAGCTCCTCACATGACGTACTTCAAAAGAGTATATTATTTTAGTGGATACTAATCCCCACCGTGGTTTTTTTTTTCTATTTGGGTTTCCATGAGATAAAAGTATCTCAAATTTTTGGATACTCTTGGATGTTTAATTTTTTATTTACTACTATTAAGGTTAATCTTGTGAATGGTGATTAAATCTTAAGTGATTGTAAATTTGGTAGATTACCAATCCACTGCCCCCCCCCCCCCCCACTCTCAGAAATTTTATCTCAGGTCTAACAATTGGTATAAGAGCTCTAGTCCTCTTTTGTGGTAAAGCTTAACAGCTTGCGGTAAAGATCCAAGATGATGTGAAAGGAATGTCCTAAATTGACAAGAGATAACAAATCCATATGGTGTAGTTGAATGAAGCTCTATATTAAGGACTTGGTTCATCAGTATTGGGATCATGTGGAAAATAAATTTACCGTCACTCAAAGAACCCTAACTCCAGATGAGTTGAAGGTTAAGCATGAACATGTTTCTACTATTGAAGCTATTGAAAGTACTATTTTTATGTAGATTATGTTGATATTAAAGACTTACATACTTCTTATGAAATGTGGGAGAAGTTTAAAACTTTCTTTGGTGGAGATCCACATGTGTAGAACGAAACATTTTTCAGCTTACAAGGAAAGTATGATGAGATGAAATGCAAGACAATGAGAATATTGAGATATATAGTCAAAGAATCAAAGAAGTTGTTTCTGCTATCTGAGATGCTGGTGTCAATCTTCCTGAGGAGGATGTGGTAAGAAAAATGTTAAGAACTTTATTGCTATATACTCTTAGGGTTTTAGCTAATCAAGAGCTCAGATCTTTAGGAACTTTTAGTATTACTCTAGATGCATTAATAGAGAAATTAATGGTATTTTATTTGATTAATTATGATAATAACATTCATAAAGTTGAAGCTTCTTCAAGTCATCATTGACTCTTGTACCTTATAGGAAAGGAAAAGAGATGTTTAACGACTCTTTAGACTTTCATTCTAATGATTATGAATCTATCTTGTCTGAATAAAGAGATCAAGAGGATATAGAAGCCTTGATTTCTAGAAGAAGCATCACAGGTCTGAATGAAATCAATCAACAACTAACAAAGCAAGTAAATATACTGCAAATCAGTCAAGAGACATATATGGTAAGGATGATTGATGTTATGAATAATGCTAGAGAAGCTGAACAAGAAAGAACAGTAGGTATTGATGACAGGAGGAAGATCACTAAGAAACTATAAGAGAGAGAATTATAAATACAAAGACTTATTAAACATCATGATGAGATCAGCAATCAAATATTTCTTATGGTTCATGAGGCAAACTAAGTGAACATAGAACTGAATGGGAAATTTGAGGCTATTGGTGAGATAAGAGAAGAAAATAAAAGACTAAAGCATGAAGTAAGGATTCAACATCATAATGATATGATCAAGAAAGCTGAAGAGAGTACCAAAAGAATGGATGATTTTTTGAAAGGACAAAGAAGAGTCAACAACAATACTGGTCTAGGGTATACCGAGTGTGGAGAATCATCAAATAAATATGATCATAAAGATGTCTACACAAATCCAAGACCAAGGAAGTAGTCAGGAAATCAGTGTGGAAAATTAGGCCACACATCAAATGTTTGTAGGAGAAAAGCTAAAGGTATACCTCAATCCACATCTACATTCATATTTTAAGAAAATTCTTATAATTGTAACCAAAAATGACATAAAGCATATGAGTGTAAATCTAAGGTGAAACAACCAAAGAAGGAAACCTAAATGGAAAAATATTGTTCTACTTGCAAAATGAATGGGAACACATCTCTTGAATGCAGGAAATAGAAAAAGAAATCATGGAAGCCAAGAGAACAAGATAATACTCACTAACTGAGAAGACTCGGTAACTCATATGTTTTGGATTACAATACATGGACAAACTGCATAACATGTAGTAGATATGGACACATTGCTGCCAAATACATGAAGAAATGGATGAGAAGGTCTAGTAGTTGGACTAACCCCAGAATGACATGCTTACAATGTCATAGGGTTGGTTATCTAATTAAGGACTCTAGATACCGAGTGATAGAGACAAGCACTTTTTCCAATGGCAATACCATTGAAGATATCAAGAAGATGAGAAACAAAATTTTGAGGAAATCTACAAACACAGATGATGCTACACCAAGAAATACAAATGGTGACATCTTATCCAATGGATCTGGTGATTCCACCACCCCCACCTAATAAAAAAAAGTATGGAATTGCACTATATAAAGCTATACTTGACATCAACTCCATTATAGATTGATAATATGATAAACTATCATGAATAAAAATGCACCGTGGTATTACTTGTTATGAATTTTTGAATCCAATCTCATAGTCAATACATACTGAGAATCATCAGTATACATATAAAAGCCAAGTTCTTAATGTAAACTGAGCATTGCGGATAATCATGTAAAAGGACAATAAATTCTTTGCCGAATAAAAAGTGTCATCGGTTAACATATGAAAAGTGAAAACAAATTGACACTTACCCTGAGCATCACATTCTCACCGAGAATAAAGTTAGTATGTTCCCCGAGTGACTGTGTCTTTGAACACAGAGAAGAAGGTAAATCATTAATTGCACCACTTAGGTTATCATGTATAAAAGGGAAAAGAAGAGCTTGTTCATTCACCATATGATTAAGAATGAAGAATAGAGAGAAGTAGAGTGAAATAGAGAGAAGAAGAGTGACCTAATTGCAGAGCAACTCACAAGCATATTCACAGTATTTAGACAGATTCACAATAGCTACAGTAGACCAAGTGAGTAACTAAAGACTCATCAACCTCATAGTTTGTTTACGAGAAAAGCCCTAATTTCATAGAAACATGGCAAACACCTCACGAGCTTCCAAGATCAAGAATGCCAAAGATAAAAAGGTCAACCTAATCCAAAACTCTACATGTGAAGAACCTAAGTAAAAATTCTGCCCCGAGGTTGCTTCAGAACTCGACGATGCTAGTGTGTTCTCAAGCATACCACCTAGGGTTTTTCTGGTCAAGGATGTCCGAGCCTATATCCACTGCAAAGTTGCAGAAATCAGAGATCTAAAGGTTGAGGAAGATTATAAGAAGATTTGCACTAATAGAAACATCAAAGATGAACATAAAAACATTCAGGTGAAAGGGCTAACAAATTCCCTAATATTCCTGAATGAATTCAAATATGAGTGGATCCAGATAGTTCTTAGTAGGGTACATGACCAAAATATGTAAATGGACGAGCCCAAAAAAATCACTAAGGATATAATACATGAAGTGATCGGTTATCCAATAATTGACAAGGCAAAAGAACTTAAACACCCTTCTCACCCAGAGATTGAGAAGATGATAGGTGCAGAAGGGGATGGCCGAGGTTTAAAGGTAAACACTATCACCAATCTAGAACTAAAATTTGGTGCATGTGTGTTAGGATACAAGATATTCCAAGCCATCAGATTGAATAGCATTGCATGTGGAGTAGTTGACACTGCCCATAAGATTGTAAAGAAGCGTCTACAATTGGATCTATCCAAGCTTCTATTGAAGCAACTAGAGGAGAACATGAGGACAATCATTTTAGCAAGGACTAATTCATATAAGTTTTGTTCACTCCCCATGTGTATATTCTTCTAATTTAAAGACTTTTTCCCAGCTGTTGGTGATGTCAATTGGGACACTACCAGACCAGTGATAATTCAAATTAGTGAATTCATTAAGTTACTAGGGGACAAATTTACATCTCAGTCATGGATGAATATTTCACCAAATTCAAGGATAAAATGTAGAAAAGGATGAAGATACTAGAACAATTGGTGGATCAATATAAAGATGATATTTGTTTTATGGTGGACAGCAATGCAACTTTTATCAAACCAGTTGTACTGGGGACAACATGGTTAGCACCAGTTGACTATGAGATAAACATAGATCATGCCACAAATGTTATTGAAGCATTATTGAATGACCATTGGACATATCATTACCAAGATTTTGCACCTATGAAGAAGTTAAGGCCTGAATCAAAATAGGCTTAGTTGTTAAAAAGATAGACAGAAATTAGACCAAAATGGTAAAGACACTTGAGAAAAAGTTGTCAGTTAATGAAGAAGAAACAAAACAAAAAGATGACACTAAGGGAGAGTCACCCATCGGTGAAGGTGAACAATTGAGTGAATTTGAATCAACAGAGTCTTATGTACCACCCCCAAAGAAACCAAGGAAAATTTTTGCATCAAGAACAAGGACTCAAACAACAAAAGATACAAGCTCATCACCGATCAAGAAAGGAAAAGTGAGGACTTATAAAAGAAAGCCTCAAACTAGGCAAACATCAGAACCAAAGAGAAGAAGGAGATTAATTTAAAGAAAGTAAGATAAGGAAGATAGTGAGCAAGATGAGAGTGAAAAAGCACTCCAACCTGGAAAGAATAAAGTTACTAAGACAATTGATGAGGTTGCTACATCAATTGCCAAAATAGGTGGCATATCACATGCTAAGGTTAGACAATGGCTAACTCTGAATCCCAAAGATTAGAAGAAGATTAATGAAGCCATCATTCAAGTAATGATTACATTCAAATATGTACCTATACAATTCGATAAGATGATGCCACAAGAACTTAATGACAACCTATCATCAAGGTGGACATGTGCACTAACAACTTAGAAGTAGATAAGGGAAAGATTCATTATTTCAATAATGCCACCCAAGTCAAAGATGGAAGAAATTGATGAAATGATGAAGAAGCATTCACAGAAGTTCTCAGAAAAATTAAGAGCCTACAAAGTAATACAAGGAAGCTTAATAGAGCTTGACAAAGAAAGTGATGATACTTGGAAAGGAATTGTTGTGGGTCCACAACACACACCCTATTTCTTTGGTCCTCTGACCATGGAGATCCCCCTTCTTTTTTTTGGCTTTTGTTTGTTTGGTCTAGTTTGCCCCTTTGAGTCCTTGCTCGGTCGGCCTCAGAAGAATAGGCATCGGTATGATCTTAAGAGAAAACACCCCTTTTTTGGACTTTTGACCCTTTTGACATTTTGAGGACCTTGGTACTCTGAAACACCGAGATGACTGAAAGGTCAAAGGTCAGTTCTTTCAGTGTTTTCAGCCTCCAAAAACATCGAAAGTCCGAAGGGGTCTACCTCCGAACGTTCGGTGTTTCGGACACCAAAACCACTAAAGGCGTTGACATTAGGACCAATGGGTTATAAGTCAGGGATGCCCCAATTTTTAAACACTTTGTGTCCTCGAGCTTGCAACTTCAAGTATTTTTTTCCACCTTCGGCCATAAGTCAGATCATTCACATGTGTCTCCTATTTTATTGTTCCTTTCTCCTTGCTTTTTGCCCCTCCAAGGTTAGTCTTGTTTGCATACCTCTCATTCTCTTTTCTTCCTATTTTTCACTTTCATTTTAGGGTTTTTCTTTCTTTCTTCACCCTAACACTTGTCCGCCCTAGGGCATTTTTTTTTTCTTTTCCCCTAGTCTCTAAGGGGACCTGTGGGTGCTTTCATTTTAGGAAGGGGTCTGTCAGTGTCAAGTTGGTTTTTTTTTCCCTTTAGGTTTTTTGTGTTAGGGTTTCTTTTTGCATCACTACCTTTTGCGCAGGTCTTCGACCTCAAAAAGGCCAAAAACCAAGTCTTGGTCGTCTGTCATGTTGTCAGAGATTCTACCCTTTTAGTATTTCAGACCTCTGAAATGTCTGAAACCCTGCCAGGTTTGAATCCCCGAAAGTCGTTTCCATCGCCACTATTTTGGAGGTTCATATTTTTCGGCATTTCAAACCCCCGAAAGGCCCGAAATCCTGACAAGTTTGAGTCTCTGAATCCTGGTCTTTAAAGCTTTGAGATTTTCCACATCTACAAAACTTTTGTACTTTTGGATACCGAAAGGTCCAAAACAAACTCTATGAATGACATATGTTCACACTTTTGGCCTTTTCGGCCTCCGACACTTTATTGGGTGTCTGAAACCCTGAAAGTGTAAAAAATCTATAGGCTCGGTGACTTTGGATTTTTTTTCTCTATTTTCTTAGTTTAATTTAGCTTTCCTTCAGTTTGTTCCTTAAAGTAAGATGCTGATACTTGCATGATCTATCACAAGAATGACTGAGAAAATGATTACTTGACCCATGAAGTACCACTACAAGGGGAACACTCCCCCTTCAAAGATCGACAACAAGCACAGTGAGATCACCGATACTAATATCGGGAATGTAAATTGGGATAAATTCCTGATGAGGTGTGCCCAACCACAAGGAAGGTCACAGGACTATATTTCATTTGTATTAGTAGGACTTGTCAACGCAGCAGCCCACCCCATGGTGGTGACCTTACCTGAGTTAATCATGACCTTAGCAAATGACTATGATTTAGACAGAAGAGTGGTTCAAAACACATAGTGCCAAGTAATATTAGATATCAGGCCAGATGTCATAGAGGATGTATTCCATCTTCACAAAGGCATAGACAAGTTCTATGACTTCTTCATAGAAAAGGGGAATCTATGGTTCAGGAATAAAGGTGACAAAGCATACGAGATAGTCAATGACCATTACCTTGATAAACCTCTCCCAAAGAATAAGTTGGACAAAATAGACCTAAGGAGGGGATACATGAAGGATGACATCAAAGCGGCCATAACCATGTTGATCCGATTATACGGATTACCATAGTCCTCCCAACTGGAGAATTGGATGATTATCCTAATTGAAAGACTCAAAGGTCACAGGTCTAGGTTTGACTGGGGAACCATCATTAGCAAAAAGTTAGATGAGCAGCTCACGACAGTAAAACATAACCCCAAGTTATACATGAGCACTTATGTGTTATACTTATTGGCAACCTAGGTGTATTATCCTAGACTCACAAAGAGGGGAAACCTAAATGATCCCAATGCATGGCCTTACATCGCATACCCCCAACTACAAAAGAGGGCAAAAATATTAGAGGATAGCCCAGACTATAGGATAGTCAATGAGGCTTTCATCTTTGCAATCATCAGGTCCATCGAAGTTGAATTTGCAACAAGAATGTCTGAAGAAGAGGCCACCAAGATAAGGGCCATAGGGGCCTATTACATTTAGTTCAGGACTTTCACTTATATCTGGATAGAAGGATCAATGGTATAGCCAAAGAAGCTGCCCAGATATCCATCTGATTGGATAATCATTTTGGAGATGGCCCAACAACTCACCGATGCATATGAATACATAAAGCACAAGAAGAAGCACTGTTGGGATTTTCCCATTTCATTAGGGCCATTTACCCTGCAAGATATGAAGATCTTCAAGTCTGTGGCCTTCAAATGGGATGACTTCCCCTTACAACTCTACAAAATTGTGTGTCCTAACTTTGATTCTATAGGCACTTAAAACCACATTATTGGCAAATTCTACATTCATGACCCACACATTGAAGATCTCTGGATGAACTGTGTGGATGATTATGAGTTCAGGATCCGAGATTACTATAGGATGACCCTTGCCTTAGCAAAGGAAGTCATAAAGACCCTTATTCCCACTAAAGTTTGGGAATGTGATTCAGATGAGGTATTAGATGAAATTTACACCAATGATAAGATATATGATAGACCCATCATGAACGTAGAGGTGGAAAAAGATGAAAATTATGACATCAATTTTTGGGCAAGGCATGTGATGAGAACAACAAAGGAGTGGATCAAGAGGCCCTTCAAGATGAGCCCAATACCTGTAAAGAAGTTCATGGACCCACCCAAAAATATTGATAAACAATGCGGGGAGAAGAACACAGTGCCAAAATATAAGAAAGCACCACCGCAGAAGCCAAGCACAGTGTATGGCCATGAACATGCAGTAGAATATGGGTCAAACCCAAGGCCCAAGACTCCCAAGAAAAGAATGACTAGATAGATAGATTCCCCCACAGTCCCATCATAGTTTGCATTAGATGAAGGACCCTCCACTTCAAGACAATCTTTTCCCACTAGGGAGAAGAGAAAGAAGATATACAAGAGAAAGAAAGCTTCTCTATCCCAGAAATTGGAGACTGTGCAAAAGGACTTGCAAGAGAAAGAAGGGGAAGATGTCCCTCTTGTCAAAATAAAAGACCTCACAAGAGGAGAGATAAGGAAACCAGTTGGAAACAATAGGAAGACCTTAAAGAGAAAGAAAACCCCTTAGATGTTATTGGATTGGATGAGTTCCAAATATTAGACTTTGAAGGTCTAAAAGGTTTCTCAGACCAAGGCCAAGATACGTTGAGGTATGTGACTAGATACAAGGTAGGTGTTCCTTCTCTCTTGCAACCACAAATAACTTTAACTCTTCCTCCCACTCAATTCACTAACCTGAACCCCAATATACTTGTTATAGGAAAGAGCTCCAAAACGGATCATGGACTTATGAATCTGGAATCCGCACTCACCCAAGAGGTTTCTATCAAAGAGCCCACCACAAAATTCATTCTTTTCACATCACCCCCTTACATTCCTGCTCCACCAATTATTTCTCCACCTTCTATTCAAACTCCCCCACCAATTCTCCAAAGCCAACTAACTACTCTTCTACCTCAAATCCTAAATCTCCCAACACCTACTCCACCACCATTGAGCCCTTTTCTCTAGCGCATCCCAACTCCTAGAGGTTCAATAAACCTAGAGTCTATGTCACATTTTCAAACCACACTGAAGGTCATGACTGGTCTTAATATAGAAGTGATAGCTAGCTCGTCGGGTGATGAAAAGAGAGGCTAAGAAAAACAAGAGGAGATAGGAGAAGGAAAGGGCATGATGGAGGATGAAGGGGAGAAAGGGGAAGAACACCAAGAGGAGGAGAATAGAGAGGGGGAAAGGAAAGAAAAGGGGAAAGGGAAAGATCAAGAGATGATTCTAGGGTTGCAAAGTTTTGATTGAGTCTTGCAAGTTACCCCATATGAGCCAGTCACCACCTGTAGTTAGCCTACTTGGTTTACTAGAGAAATCTATTTAAGGAAGAGAACTTACGCTGATGATGATGAAAAACAAAATATGAACATAACATCATTGAGGCAAGCACTTCAATAGACAACGATCATATTACCAGTGCAGACAATGTCATATGTCACCCAGGACACAAGGGGATGCTGGAAGGGATAGGTTGCAGTCCCATCTGCCAACACCTCTCAAGCCCAAACTACTTCAGAAGACTAGACATTTAAGGAGGTAGATTTGGGGGAACCCACCAGGGAGGGGAGTAAGACATTAGTAGCCTTGGGACTCAAATATGCTCTAGGTTTCATGAGTAAATATGAAGAGACCATAAAGGCTTTGACTGAGCATAATGAAACCTTGAAGAGGTTCATCCATAAAGTGGTTGGTCCCATCAACCTTAATTGCATGGAGGCCTCACTACAGGCGGTAATAGATCAAAAAAATTCCCCAAACTTATCCATAGGTCTAACCCCCTCCTTCATCAAAGAAAGTATAGATTGGAAGGTGGATTTTGAGCAATGCAGGGAAGAGGCCATAAAGAAAATATTCAGGCCTTATAGGATTATTTTAATAGAGGCCACAAATCTGATAGATTTGATGATAGAAGAATGTGTCCTGGAGTCTGAGACCAATAGATGGAGAGCCAGTCTCCAAGATTTACATATTATTAGAAAACAACACTTCCAAATCTTGGTAAAGATATATGAAGGTGAAGAGTTAGACAAATTTGAAGCTTGGGTCAAGCGCATAACTAAGATAGTTAACATTTATGAGAAATGTCATGCATCCATATTAGATAAATAGAAAGAGGTCCTATAATGGGTGGAAGAAATAGATATCTTCTTTACAGGTATCAGCCTTGATCTATATAGAGATAAAGATAAACATGTCTTAAGACTGTCCAAAGAAGTGGTCCAACAATTTAAGGACATTATAGTACGTACATGGACCAAGGAGGCCCTCCAAAAATTATTTTATTCAAAGGAATAAATGATGAAGATGACTAATCACGTAGAAGAGATTCAATTATTTGCTTCTAAGCTGACATCCTTCAAGAAAAAGAAAGAACAAAAAGTTAACAGGGCTAAAAGGAAGGAGGTAAACTATGAAGAAGTCTAAGAGATCATACAAAGGCTTCGAGCTGCTCATCCTGAAGTATTCCTGAATTGACCCTTTGGGTCACATAATAGTTTTGAAGATTTTCCTAAGGATGGTTTCCAAATTTTTGGCCTTTCGGCCTTTTTGGCTCTGTCAAAATGACCCTACCTTTCGGCCCTTTGAGTCTTCGGCCTTTTGGCCTTCTTGGATTTCTGGCCTTTTTGACCCCATCAGATTTTTGGCCTTTCAGCCCTCAAACTTTTTGGCCTTTTCGGCCTTCTGGGTATTTTGTCCTTTTCAACCTTTGACCAGTCTAAACTCCAAGCCATTGTTTCAATAATAAATACTTAAAATATTCTGACACTAGAAAATCTTTAGAGTTGAGGTCGGGGTCCAAAAAACTAGGTGTTTCCAGAGAGATCACTTTTTTCAACACCAGTTGAACTCCAGATCTAATTAATGGTCAGCTTGAGTTCATTCTGAAAGAACTAAAGGTTTCATATCAGTCTCCACCGTCAGATGGGCTTCCAGATGAAGATTCCAAGAGAGACTTCTAGAAACTAGAATAAGACTACAATTTTGCCGAAGAAACCCCCTCTTCTTTTTTCTTTCTTCTTGGCGAGTTTGACCCTCCTTGTAGGGGCAAACTAATTATATATGCGTTCATAGTGCTGAGGCTATAAAATGTCATATTTATATTCCTTGTCTATAACACTTTAACCTATGTTTACAATATCTTTCCAAGTGATTTCTATACATTACCTTGATTTATGAAGCATTAACTATGATTAATGATTTATTGATTAACATTTGTATGTCTAGCTAGTTAATGCTAAATTGTGATCAAATATTATTATAAATGGTTATTATTAAATAATAAGTGTTTTGAGATGATTAACATGTTTTTTATGATATATTTTTTTCATTCATGCAGCTTGAAAGAAGGAGAAGCAAGTTGACACTTGTCAACATTCAGCAGTTGCTGGAAATGCAGAAAAAGTCAACACCCAGTTTCAGAATAATGAGTATATCTCCAACATTTGTTAATGAAATATAGATTTTATTAATTATTAGGAGAGATAAGAAGGAGAAAAAAAAACCCTTTTGATGGTTTACGTTAACTCTCAATATTTAATGAGAAACATGAGTTTGAAGTTGACTACAGAAAAAGTGGCAACAGAAAAGACAGCAGAAAAAGTCAAAAACTAGTTTCAGTAAAATAGGCATATCTCACTCAATTATTAATGAAATATATATTTTATTAATTATTTAAAAATAAGAAAAGGAGGAGTAACAACCCTTTTAACCATTTGATTTAATTAAAAATATTTAATGGGAAACATACATCTGAAGGTGACTGAGTAAAAGGTGGCGAGTTTGAAGGCAACAATTAAGGAATGACTTCTAGTTTGATTTGAACACTTCCACCTCTTTTTTATCTTATGGATATAAAGTTTTTGAAGTCAAAAAATAGTGGATTAACTTATGGGAACAATACTTTATGAGTCCTAAATAATTATGCCATGTATTTATGCACATTTTTAGCCATATGTGTATATTCATGTTGTAAGAGTTTGAAGTCGATTAGAACACTCTCACTCTCAACTCCTTTCAGTTTGTTCTTTATTAGTTTGTTAGGGAATAAGTCATCTCCTTGATGTTGTGGGATAAATGACATTTTTTACAAGTTGTTGAGTTTCTAATTAATCCATCTCTCAAGCCTCATGTATATATATGAGCTCTTGCTTGAGTTGAGGGGATGATTAGATGATAAGGGAGTATCTAGTTTGTGCTAAGTCTTGTTAGTAGTGTCTTTGT
>MU228062.1:2286782-2297843 GCA_018584345.1 Thuja plicata | reverse complement strand
AACTTATAAAGTGGTGTATTTCATTGCTATTAATAAAAATTAGTATTTGGAAACTTTAATGCTATCAAGATGAGTTTATTATTGTTTTACTTATTTAGTGGAAAAAAAAGAACCCTAAGGACTATTAGTCTAAATTGATGATGTCATTCTAAATTGATCTTTAAATCAACTTAATATGCAAAGGTTTAAAATAGATTTCATTTTCTATGATTAACATATTATGTTTAAATGTAAGTTTAAAGTTTTCAATAAGTTAAGGTTTTCATGCCCGGATTTTGGGGCATGACAACTTGAGATATTATGACTCTATAATTTCTTAGAATAGTTTAGATTATAGTTTAGATGCTTAGTAATCAGTAACGGTTTGTTTGAGATTAGTTGTGTTTCTATGATATTAAGTTTTGTAGTTATGTACCATCTGCAGCCACTATTCTAGCAATTTAGATAGTTTCCTGCAACCATTACTGTGCAGTTAGATTCATTTCTAGCATTGTTATATTATAATTTTTGCAATGATAGAATAACTCAAAGAATCCCATAATGCATATACTTTGCAGATTCATTTCAAGTATACATCCTCGGGTAGATAATTTAAATGTGTCTTCATGTTAAGGAGGATAGCTACTTGGTAGGATTTCTAATCCATGAGTCATGGTAATTGCCTAGTTTTTTATACCTTAATGAAGCCCAACACATAGATCCATGCAATTTTTTCTCATGTCAGTTAAGAATAGTTTCCCTTCGAGTAAATTTTTAGTTTAAATTTTTTTTCTCTAATGCCCTAAATTTGGAATTCAGAGTTGCGAATCAAGTGCTATATATTGTAATCACAAAAGCAATGTAACGGTCAGATTATTAATGCAATAAAGATATATATTTGGTGCTTCATTTGTGGTGTGTGAATTGCTGCTACCTATGTGAAATTACTGAATGTATGCTTGCATTGTTCATTATTTTCAGAGAGCCTCTTATTTATTGTGCTTCGAATTCATGTTTCTTTTAGTTGGAGTTTGTTGTTGTTTGCTTTACCTTGCTATGACCAATGCGTGGAAGACATCATCTTTGGGCTTAATAATAAATCTATCTCGTGGGTGTGCACATCTTGGTGGCTTTGCGATTTGATCAACTTTGAATGTCTTGCACGAGTGAATACATCTTCTATCCAAACGCTTTCATCCATGGGGTAGTGAATTGTGACTTGGTCTGATTTATGCTCCTTGGGTTTACACAAAATCTCTCCCATCATTAAATTCACAAGGAAGGGTTTACAAATGGTTTATGTCTGTAGGACTTCATTTTCAGTCATTTGCTTATTTCTCATTACTCTACTCCCTACTCCCTTTCGTCTCTTAAAATTCTAAAAATCTAAACATCTCAAAAATACCAAAAAATTGCATTCTATTTACAACACCCATATGTTAAAATGGAAAATACCAAAAAAATAAATAAAGTGTTTTGCAGATTAATGTCTTGAATGAACCAACAAAGGCCTCCTTGTGAACAATCATATTTATCTTCAACTATGTAACAAAGGAGGTTGTGACCCGACCTCAGAGAACCTTGGGAATAACCTCATTATTCTTTCAAGAGAGGAAATCAAATCTTGAGATCCTATCAATTTGGATTGTGTCAAAACAACACTCAATAGAAGTGGCACTATAAGGAGGGCTTCAAGACTCAAAATTTGGATAACACTGGATCTTTCTCCCTAGAGAGGATCGAGTGAGTGCTTAGATCATCTCTGAAGAGAGGCGAGTTCCTTAAACTCACCCATCATCGTAAAGCTCACAATGACAAAGGGAAGAACAAAGAGAAATTCTCCATCCACCTTACCGATTCTTAGAATTCTTTTGGACAACAATCACATATCACTGCCTCGACTGTCATCGTAGTCATAACACAAAATCAGAACTTGTGAAATCAAAATTTGTAGAAACCTCAACCGATGGCCTTTTTTGCCAATGCAACCAGCTTACCCCTGAATTTTGTTGGGAAGCTCCATGAGTTACCTAAAAATCCAGAGAATTTTTGTACCTGGTTTATATATGGGGAGTTAAGGATAGCGGAAGAACACATTCACGCCTTCAAGGAAATTTTTAACTGTAAAGAGATCACCCACCAAGGCATTGTTTTCTATCTGTTCCCATACACTTTGGGGGAATTCACCTACAATTGGTACCTGAATTTACCATGAGGGTCTATTTTGCATGGAACAAGTTCGAGGCCAAATTACTCAATCAATTCAAACTATATGCGGATCCAACCATGACACATCACCAATTTATTACAACAAGGAAGGATCCTAAGGAACCTATCACCATGTTCAATAATCATTTTTAAAAATTGCATGAAAAGTTGGAAACTCCTTACACCATACCAGAAGGGGTTGTTATACAAGTTTACTTAAAAGCTTTGGATCCTTTCACCTCAATATTTTTAAGGAAGCTTCCCCCGACGATAGGGACATAATGGAAAATGTGTACAATGAAGCCATCACATTCACCAAGTAGATGGACCCACAAGAAGGGAGTTATGCAGTGGTACCTATCATAAACAACCTTTCTGTCCCACATCCATTTGTAGAAAACGATCAAGCTAGGGCCACTCACACACTAATTTTGAATAATATTCTAGGACAACCATTGGCAACCGCACCCCCATCTATTGCTTAACTAGGTTATGATACTCACAAGGCAGCATTTGTGGAATGGAGAGTTGTGCCCCAAATAGAGCCTGATACTCTCATTACCTCTCAACTAGATGTGATAAATAAAACATTGTCCCAACCCAACAACGAGCTCACCCGAATGAAGTTAAATCCATCTCAGAATCAAGGTGGATATCAATGAGCACTAGCTGGCCCAAATACATATCCTCAATACCCCAATCAGAGTTTCAACACGTACAAAAACAACAACATGCAGTAGAAAACATTTGGATAGTAGAGGCCAAGCAGGCCATGGAACACTAGAACCAATAATGATAGCATCCTAGCAGATAATGCCAATGCTTACGAGGCTTCAGACGCTAATTTTTTTGAGTCTCCAAATTCACACTAGGGCAATAATGGGCCAAGAAATAACTCCCATGATCATTACATCTAGAACTTAGAAGAACCCTGAACACAATTTGATGCTATGGTGTTTGATTCCTATGAGTCCAGATAGGAGGAAGGTTCAGGTGCTTTTGTAGGAGAAGATGAGTTCATGTTTCCTTTCCAAAAAGAGAATGAACCTGAATATTCCAAAGTGCATGATTTCCAAAATGATCAGAGAAACTCCTACAACCTTCAGAGTAGAAGGGAACCTCTCACAGATGGTATTCCCCCAGGAAAAAAACCAACCCCACTGGATCCTCGGGCCAGTAACAATCCCATGCTTCCTAAAGGCCTGAATGCTCCTACACCTCCTACAACAAGTACGTATGCCAGATATAAGGGTGCGGCATGGTCAAGTGACAAACATAGTGCAGTTGATGAACAAAAGAAAACCAAAGAAAACATATCTATGTTCAAGTTACTACAAGGCTTCCCATCTCGAAAGGAGGCCCTTCTAAGATCTCCGGATCACTCAAAACCTAGCTCATCAACCAATATTGCAAGGGCACCTATATCTATCATCAACACATCTGAGGCTTTCCCCACTATGTTCAAAGACAAGATGGAGGTCCCACCATTCTTACTCAGTCTATGGATATTTGGGAAGAACCTACACAATTGCTTGATTGATTCAGGGGCTTCGTGCAATGTCATGCCTCTGTCAATTTTCTACAAGTTGGGGATGGTGCCCCAAGTAACAAAATGAGTGGTCATGCAATTGGATAAAACTGAAGTCAAAGTGATCGGTGTGCTCAAAGATGTACATATTCAATTAGTCATAGATCCCAGAATACAAGAATGCATTAATGTGCATATAGTCGACATACCCAAAACTTATGGGATGTTGTTAAGCTGAGAATGGACCAAGTGCTTAAGGGGCTGGATTTCTACAGATTTAACCCAGTTGTGGCTACCATGGAGGGGTATGAATAACCAAATGCAGATTGCAGAAAATCCTAAATTGAGACAAATGATCACCGAGTACAATGCCCTGAATGAATTCATGTTCATCCAGACTGATTTGGGCACTTATCAGATGGACGAAATTCTCATGTTCCAAATCCAAGAAATCCTAGAATCAGACTACAGCCCCATTCTAGGTCTTTTAGACTCAGATATCAATGATGACATTTTCAAACACTTCATTAACAGCACTGCGGCCAGCTTACGACACTTGGGACAAGCCACAGACCCTAACATTTTGTTACTACTAGGGTATTATTGGTTACACCAAGCTAGCCATTCTGAGTTTACATTCCCCAGTTCCCAGGAAGCATTATCAAGGTTATTGAGCCAAATCACCTTGCCAAGTAAGCTATCAGAGACCCCTACAATAAAAGGAGACATCCTCAAAACTAGGGACAAAAATGGCATCCCGCCAGGGGTAGATGTCCGAGTTTCTACAATCACCCCAAGCCAAGATCAAGATAGTGGGTCAGATTTTGATGATAGAGGCCTGACCTCAAACATGCTCGGTGAATGGAGTACCTTTGATAATGGATCTTTCCCTCCATACACAGAGATGCTAGAGGACAAGGACAATGAAATTGATGAGATCACTGGACCCAGGCATACCCAAGGTACGAGAGAATCAACCTCTTCTGACAATGATCGGGAGAAATGGCAAATACTTAAAACCAAGGACCCTCTAAAGAGAAGATCAGCCAAAACTTAGCCTACCAAGAAACCCTAGATATGGAAATTTTTCTTTGATGGTTCCAAATGTAAATAGGGAGAAAGTGCATGGATCAAATTAATAAACCCAAGAGGTAAATCTTTCTATGCCGCTTATAGGTTACAATTCTTGAGAACTAACAATGTTTTAGAGTATGAAGCATTGGTCCACGGGCTCCTCCTAGCCCACGAGAAAGGATTAAAAATAATGAAAGTAGAAGGGGACTCATAGTTGGTTTTCAAATAGATCCTTAGCTAGTATACTTGCAATGAAAAAAGGCTCTTAGCCTACCAAAATAGTGCATGGGACCTGATCAACGACTTCGACACCTTCGACATCAAAAACATCCCAAGAAGAATAAATCTTGTCGCCGATACCTTGGCCGTATCAGCTAGTTCATTACATCCAATGGAGAAATCCAAGTTGAAGAAATTCTTTGTTGAATTTGTCACAGCTCTGGCCATCCCAGACAACGTCACCAACTTTCAAGTCTTCTAGGATGATTAACACATTTTGGAGTTTATCATGTGCGCCAGTGTGTTCAAAAAACAAATCATTGACAAGGAAAAGGAAGGACAAGAAACTATTGAAATCAAAACTTTGAATGATCAAGGTGTTATAAATTTGAGAACCAACGCCATACCCAAAGGGATGGTAGAACTAGAGAGAATTTTTTACATCGATAAGACTGCGGTGTGGAGATGCCCAGATGTAACACCAAATGGTAAAGAATGTGACACCTACAACCTTGGCACAAAAGAAGAACCTAGGGAGGTCCACATCGGAAGGGTAGGAACCAAAGAAGAAAAGGAAAAAATGGTCCAACTCCTCATTAAATATTGGGATGTTATAGCATGGAGTTATGAAGAATTAAAGACATATGATACCTCAGTCATAGTAAACAACATCCCTCTGAAACCAGACTCTAAGCCATTCTGGTAGTGGCAGAGGCCTATGAAACGTACCATGGAACCCTTTATTCAAAGGGAGGTTCAGAAAATAATTGATGCTAGGATCATCTTTCCAATCTACCATTCCACATGGGTTGTGAACCTGATGCCCATAAGAAAGAAAATTGGGGAGATTAGACTGTGAGTGGATTTCCTGAACCTCAATAGATCTTCTCAAAAGGACAATTACCCTCTCCCATCCCTTGACAAGGTGTTGCAGAAGGTCAATGGGTCTCAAATGATGTCATTTCTAGATGGTTATTCAGGCTATAACCAAGTGATGGTGCAGGACGAAGATAGGACAAAAATGGCATTCACAACCAAATGGGGAACCTTCGCCTACCGCTGAATGCCTTTTGGACTGATTAACACAGGGGCCACTTTTCAGAGGGCAATGGAAATATATTTCAAAGGACTAGTCTAGAAGTGCATTATCATCTATATGGATGACCTCACGGTTTTCTCAAAACAAAGAGCCAATCATTTAAGTGACCTCAGAAAATGCCTTCAAAGATGCAGGGAATTTGGGATATACCTCAACCCCAAAAAGTGTGTGTTTGGGGTAACTAAAGTAAAAATATTGGGACATATCATCTCAGAGAAGGGGATAGCCATAGATCCCAAGAGGGTGGAGGCTATTCTAAAATTGACACCACTACATAGCCACAAAGAGTTGAAATCATTTTTTGGGAAGATCAACTTCGTAAGGAAGTTCATTAGTGGTTTCACAAAGATAGTAAAACCATTGAACAACATGCTCAAGAAGGATGCTAAGATTGATTGGTCTCTCCTAGCCAGGAAATATTTTGAGGAGATTAAGAACACCATCACTATGGCATTGGTCCTAGTCCACCCAAACTATACTATCCCTTTCAAATTTTATTTATTTGCATTTCAGAACTTCTGTGCATGTATCCTTACACAGAAGAATAAAAGTGAGGATGAAAGACCCGTAGCTTTCATGAGCTGCCATTTCAAAGACACCGAGCTCCGGTACCCAAACCTAGATAAACAAATGTTCACTCTCGTCAAAGTGGTGAAAAAATTCAGACATTACATTATGAGGAATAAAGTCATTGGGGTAGTTCCAGATGCAGCTGTATAGTCCCTTTTGATGGAGAATAAGCTGGGAGAGAAAAGAGGAATATGTGAATACCTTTGAGCTGGGGGGAATACATGAAACTAGTAAGGGGCCAGGGCCTAACGAAGTTGATCTCTGAGGTTGAAGAAGGACTGGTGTGCTAAACCTACATTGATCAAGGCATGATCAGTGATGTATGGTACCAAGACATAGTGTACTATCTACTGCAAAACTATTGCCCAAAGGAAATGGGTGGTTCTCAGAGGAGAACCTTGAGAATCAAGAGTTGCTCCTACATGTTGAAAAATGGACAACTGTAGAAATGCAATTATGAAGGCATATACCTAAGGTGCTTAGATAGACATGAGGAAAAGAAAATCCTAGAAAATTTCCATGCCAAATACAAAATGGGACATGGGTCAGTTGATGCAACGACTCACCAGATTTTAAGGGTAGGGTATTTTTTTCCTACAATATTCAGAGACACAAGTGAACATGTGAGATCTTTCCATACTTGTCAAACCAATGTGACTCGAGAAAGGAACCCTGCCATGCCCCTACAACTAGTGTATGAGGTACACCCATTTTCCCAATGGGGCTTGGATTTTGTTGGAATAATTAACCCCCATTCATCTATAGGACACAAATTTATCTTGATAGCTACCAACTACTGCACCCACTAGACGTAGCTCAAGTGCTAAAAAATTGCACCACAGAGGTCGTGACCAAATTCTTGGAGGAGTGCGTCATAACCAGGTTTGGGATGCCATTTTATCTAGTATGTAACAATGCTCCCTCTTTTTCCTCAGCCTTGTTGACACAATGGGCCTTCGAGAACCAGGTAATCCTCAAGTTTTATTCAAATTACTATCCGCAAGGCAATGGTGTAGTAGATTCTACCAATAAGAACCTAATGACAGTGATCAAGCACCTCCTGAATGACAACCCCAGGGATTAGCATGCACAATTGAAATATTCTTTGTGGAGTGATCACGTAAGGATCAAAAATGCCATGGGGATGTCTCCATACCAGCTAGTATATGGCTTGCAACCAGTCTTCCCTATGAAGTTAAAAATCCTGGTCCTCAGATTCATGGACCAGTATGTGGGAGGAGAAGATCAGGTCCAAGTATGTCTCATGAATCTCCTTAACTTAGAGGAGAAGCGAATAGTGGCTCTGGAGCACATATCAAAATATCAAGCTATAGTCAAGAGGTGGTTCAACAAGAGAGCCACCATTAAAGCCTTCAGGATCTTTGACCTTGTCCTCATGTGGGATAAGGTGAAAGAAAAGCTGGGTAGCCACACCAAGTTCCAAAGATTATGGATAGGCACTTATCAAATATCAGAGATCCTGGGGGAAAACACTTTTAGGGTCGACACGTTGGATGGAGAGTTGACCCCATTGCCAGTCAATGGGAAATTCCTCAAGCATTACTTTGAATCCTAAGCAGGATTGCCTTCCGTACCTTGTACCATAGTTTCCCTTGTTTTTGGTCCTTTCCTTTCTCTGTCTCTTCATCACCCTCCCTGTCAATCCGTTCTTCCTTTATTTTGTTAGGGCTCATTTGTTTTTATTTTTATTTTGGGTCAGTGCGTTCTTGGATCCATTCCAAGGTAGTCCATAAATCAGAGCAAGGGTATTTCTCAATCAATTCTCTGAAAGAAATATGCAATGCAAAGAACATTGTCCAAAAGGTAGAGTGATGACAACTATCAATGATTAACAAGAAGAAGTTCAAGTCTTATTCATCATAATTATGAAATACAATAAAAGGCTACACTCAAAGAGCATTGGATCCTTGAATGATTGATAGTTGTGACCGACACTAGTGCATAGATTCGGGTACCCACCAATCCCAGAAACCCAGGTCTGAATGGATGCAAGGGCAGTGGAAAATAGCTAGAGAAAGGAGAAAAGAAGGCACACTAAAAGAAATGTGTCCCAAAGAGGACACAAGTGTGAAATCCGGGTGACAGAGTCTAAATGTTGCCTGGATCAGATCAAGTATGAAAAGGAAAATTTCATTTTTCTAGACCTAAACATACTAGGTGAGAAAGTACACAAATATCCAGGGGCATGAAAAAAATAAAAATAAATAAATACTGTCCAAAAGGATAGAACTCTTAAGAGCATAAAGTCATAGCCTAGCAAAAAAAATAGACTTAGGCGACTATATCAACTTCTACCAGGGCTATAAATGCTAGACGAGTAGTAGAGCAAGGTTATACTTGGGATTTGATGAAAACTTTGTCGGTGCTATGAATGCCTAACTAGCAGCAAAGCTCTTTTCAAGAAGCCCTAGTCTACTTGGTGAAGGTTGGGAGCAACTGAAAAATGTTCCGGTTACCACAATCAAGAGTGAAGGAATGAATACACATGAACATACACCAGGAACTAGCAGAAAACCTTGGATTGAAAGTCATTGAAAGATTGGTCGACACCTACACCGATTGGCCTTGTTCTACTGCAAAGTTACCGCCTAGAAGAGAAATGATGATAGAGAAATGCCTTTGTCATTCCCCCCTTTTGTTGGTCTATTTGTTGTGGGTCCACAACACACACCCCATTTCTTTGGTCCTATGACCATGGGGACCCCCCTTCTTTTTTTTGGTTTTGTGTTTGTTTGGTCTAGTTTTCCTCTTTGAGTCCTCGCTCGGTCGACCTCAGAAGAATAGGCGTCGGTATGATCTTAAGAGAAAACACCCCTTTTTTGGCCTTTTAGCCCTTTCAGTGTTTCAAGGACCTTGGTACTCTAAAACACCAAGATGACCGAAAGGTTGAAGGTCAGTTCTTTTGGTGTTTCGGCCTCCAAAAACACCAAAAGTCTGAAAGGGTCTACCTCTAAATGTTCGGTGTTTTGGACACCAACACGACCAAAGGCGCTTACGTCAGGACCCATGGGTTATAAGTCAAGGATGCCCCAATTTGTAAACACTTTGTGTCCTCGAGCTTGCAACTTCAAGTTTTTTTTCTACCTTCACCCCTAAGTCTGATCATTTGCATGTGCCTCCGATTTTGTTTTGCCTTTCTCCTCGCTTTTTGCCCCTTCAAGGGTAGTCTTGTTTGCGTGCTTCTCATTCTCTTTTCTTCCTAGTTTTCACTTTCATTTTAGGGTTTTTCTTTCTTTCTTCACCCTAGTGCTTGTTCAGCCTAGGGCATTTTAGTTTTCTTTTCCCCTGGTCTCTAAGGGGACCTATGGGCGGTTTCATTTTAGGAAGGGGTCTGTCGGTGTCGAGTTGGTTTTTTCTGCCCTCTAGGTTTTTTGTGTTAGGGTTTTTTTTTGGGTCGCAACATTTGTCCCAGGTCTTCAGCCTCTGAAAGGCCAAAAACCAAGTCTTAATAGTCTGTCATGTTTTCATAGATTTGTCCCTTTCAGTGTTTTAGACCTCTAAAATGTCTGAAACCCCGGTAGGTCTGAATCCCCAGAAGTCGTGTCTATCTCCGCTATTTTGGAGGTTTGGACTTTTCGGCATTTCAGATCCCCGAAAGGCCTGAAATCCTAACGAGCCCAAGTCTCTGAATCCTAGTCATCAAAGCTTCAATATTTTTGACATCTATAAAAATTTCATACTTTTGGATTCTGAAAGGTCCAAAACAAACTCTACAAATGATAGCTTTTCGTACTTTCGGCATTTACGGCCTCTGACACTTTATTCTATGACTTTGGCTTTTTTTTCTCTATTTTCTTAGTTTAATTTAGCTTTCCTTCAGTTTGTTCCTTAAATTAAGATACTGATACACGCATGTTCTATCACAGGAATTACTGAGAGAAGAATTAATTTGCCCATGAAGTACCAATACAAGGGGAGCACTCCCCCTTCAAAGATCAGCAACAAGCATAGTGCAATCACCGATACTAATATCGGGAATGTAAATTGGGATCAATTCCTGATGAGGTGTTCCCGACCACAAGGAAGGTCAGAGGACTGTACTTCATTTATATTAGCTAGACTTGTAAACGCAGTAGCCCACCCTGTGGTAGTGACCTCACCTGAGTTAATCATGACCTTACCAAATCACTATGATTTAGACAGAAGGGTGGTTCAAAACATAGAGGGAAAAGTAATATTAGATATCAGCCCAAATGTCATAGAGGATGTGTTGGTTGTATTTTGTGTTTTGCCCTATTCCTTGTCTTGTTCTCTGGGGTTTCTGGGTTTCGTGCTAATTCCATGTCAAAATCCTAAAAAACCCTGTAAAATCCTAAACCCTAAGGCCTAATGTTGAACGATGTATCTAAAAACCCTTAGCCAT
>MU228062.1:2252566-2280728 GCA_018584345.1 Thuja plicata | reverse complement strand
ATATTGTTTAGTCCTTAGCAATTAGGCTTTTCTTGCCTCTGAACTCTGAGTCAGAATCAAGAGGTAACAAGGTTCAAGTAAGCATATCAAGCAGTATAGTTCATGCAAGAAAAATCCCTAACAGGATGTATTCCATCTTCACAAAGGCATAGAAAAGTTTTATGACTTTTTTATAGAAAAGGGGAATCTATGGTTTAGGAATAAAGGTGATGAATCATATGAGATAGTCAATGACCATTACCTTGAACAACCTCTCCCAAAGAATAAGTTGGAAAAAATAGACCTAAGGAGGGGATACATGAAGGATGACATTAAACTGGCCATAACCATGTTGAGCCGAGTATACGGGTTACAACAGTCCTCCCAACTGGAGAATTACATGATTCTCATAATTGAAAGACTCAAAGGTCACAGGTCTAGGTTCGACTGGGGAACCATCATTAGTGAAAAGTTAGATGAGAAGCTCATGGCAGTAAAACATAACACCGAGTTATACATGAGCACTTATGTGGTATACTTATTGGCAGCCTAGGCGGATTACCCTGGACTCCCCAATAGGGGAAACCTAAATGATCCCAATGCATGGCCTTACATCGTATACCCCCAACTACAAAAGAGGGAAAAAATGTTAGAGGATAGCCCAGACTAAAGGATAGTCAATGATGCTTTCATCTTCACAATCATGAGGTCCATCAAAGGTGACTTTGAAAAAAGAATTTCTGAAGAATAGGCCACCAAGATAAGGGCCATAGGGGCCTATTACATTTAGTTCAAGAACTTCACTTATATCAAGATAGTAGGATCAATGGTATAGCCAAAGAAGTTGCCCAGATATCCATCCGACTGGATAATCATTTTGGAGATGGCCCGACAACTCACCGATGCATATGAACACATAAAGCAAAAGAAGAAGCACTGTTTGGATTTTCCCATTGCATTAGGGCCATATATCCTAAAAGATATGAAGATCTACAAGTCCCTATCCTTTGAATGGGATGAATGCCCCCTATATCTTTACAAAATAATACTTCCTCGCTTTGATCCTATACGCACTTACAGCCACATTATTGGCAAATTCTGCATTTACGAACCACACATGGAAGATCACTGTATGAATTGTGTGGATGATCATGAGGTCAAGATCTGAGATTACTATAGGATGACCCTTGCCTTAGCAAAGGAACTCATAAATACCCTTATTCCCCTTAAATTTTGGGAATGTGATTCAGATGAGGTATTAGAGGCAATTTATACCAATGATAAGATATATGACAGACTCGTCATGAAGGAAAAGGTGGACAAAGACAAAAATGATGACATCAATTTTTGGGTGAGGCATGTGATCAGAACGACATAAGAGTGGATCAAGAGGCCCTTCAAGATGATCCCAATACCTGTAAAGACATTGATGGACCCACCCAAATAGATCGATAAACAACACGGGGAGAAGAACACAGTGCCAAAATATAAGAAAGCACCACCATAGAAGCCGAGAATGGTGTATAGCCATGAAAGTGTAGTAGAATATAGGTCAAACCCAAGGCCCAAGACTCCCAAGAAAAGAATGACTGGATAGATAGATTCCCCCATGGTCCCATCACAGGTTGCATCAGATGAAGGACCCTCCACTTTAGGACAATCTTTTCCCACCAGAGAGAAGTGCAAGAAGATATAGAAGAAAAAGAAAGCTTCCCTATCCGCGTAATTTGGATTTGTGCAAGAGGACTTGCAAGAGGAAGAAGGGGAAGATGTCCCTCTTGTCAAAAGAACAAAATATCAAAAGAAGAGAGAAAAGGAAACCATTCAGAAGCAGTAGGAAGACCCTAAAGGGAAAGAAAACCCCTTAGATGTTCTTGGATTGGATGAGTTCCAAATATC
Source organism: Thuja plicata (assembly GCA_018584345.1). Lineage (NCBI taxonomy): Eukaryota > Viridiplantae > Streptophyta > Pinopsida > Cupressales > Cupressaceae > Thuja > Thuja plicata. The sequence continues at coordinate 2,278,850 of MU228062.1, read as the reverse complement.
AAACTTTGAAGGTCTAGAAGGTTTCTCAGACTAGGGCCAAGATATGTCAGGGTATGCATCTGGATACGAGGTAGGTGGTCCTTCTCTCTTCCAACCACAGGTAACTTTAACTCTGCCTCCCACTCAATTCACTAACCCAAACCCTGATATACTTGTTATGGGAAAGAGCTCCAAAATAAATCATGAACTCATGAATCTAGAATCTACACTCGCCCAAGAGGTGTCTGTAAAAGAGCCCACCAAAAAATTCATTCCTGTCACATCACCCCATCATGTTCCTACTCCACCTTCTATTCCAACTCCACCACCAATTCTCCAAACCCCACCAACTACTTTTCTACCTCAAATATTAAATCTCCCAACACCTACTCCACCACCATTTAGCCCTTTGCTCCACCATATCCCAACTCCTGGAGGGTCAATAAACCCATAGTTTGTGTCACCTTTTCAAACCACACTAAAGGTCATGACTAGTATTAATATAGAAGTTATAGCTAGCTCCTCAAGTGATGAAAATAGAGGCCAAGAAAAACAAGAGGAGATAGGACAAGGAAAGAGCATGAAGGAGGATGAAGGGGCGAAAGGGGAAGAACACCAAGAGGAGGAGAATAGAGAGGGGGAAAGGAAAGAAAAGGGGAAAGGGCCAGATCAAGGGATGATTCAAAGGTTGCAAAGTTTGGATTAAGTCTTACAAGTTACCCCATATGAGCCAGTCACCACGTCTAGTAAGCCCACTTGGTTTACTAGAGAAATCCAGTTAAGGAAGAGAAATTACGATGATGATGATGATGAAAAGGAAAATACAGACATAGCATCCTTGCGGAAAGAACTTCAATAGACAATGGTCCTATTACCAGTACAGACAATGTCATATGTCACCTAGGACACAAGGGGACATTGGAAGGCACAGGTTGCAGTCCCATCCGCCAGAACCTCTCAAGCCACAACTACTTCAGAAGACTACACATTTAAGGAGGTAGATTTGGGGGAACCCACCAGGGAGGGGAGTAAGACATTAGCAGCCTTGGGACTCAAACATGCTCTAGGTTTCATGATTAAAGATGAAGAGACCATAAAGGATTTGACTAAGTAGAATGAAACCTTTAAGAGGTTCATCCATAAAGTGGTTGGTCCCATTGACCTCAATTGCCTAGAGACCTCACTACAGGCGGTAATAGATAAAAGAAATTCCCCAGACTTATCCATAGGTCTAACCCCCTCCTTCATCAAAGCAAGTACATATTGGAAAGTGGATTTTGAGAAATGTGGGGAAGAGGCCATAAAGAAAATATTCAGGCCTTATAGGATTATTCTAATAGAGGACACAAATATGGTAGATTTGATGATAGAAGAAGGTGACCTAGAGTTTGAGACCAGCAGATGGAGAGCCACTCTCCAAGATTTACACATTAGAAAACACTGCTTCCAAATCTATGTAAAGATATATGAAGGTGAAGAGCTAGACAAATTTCAAGCTTGGGTCAAGCACATAACTAAGATAGTTAGCATTTATGAGAAATGTCATGCGTCCATATCAGATAAATAGAAAAAGGTCCTAGAATGGGTGGAAGAAATAGATATCTTCTTTGTAGGGATAAACCTTGATCTATACAAAGATGAAGATAAACATGTCTTATGGTCATCGAAAGAAGTGGTCCAACAATTTAGGGACATTGTATCAAGTACAAGGACCAAGGAGGCCATGCAATAATTATTTTATTCAAAGGAAGAAATGATGAAGATGGCTAATCACATAGAAGAGATTCAATTCTTTGCATCCAAGTTGACGACCTTCAAGAAAAAGAAAGAACAAAAAGTTAACAAGGCTAAAAGGAAGGAGGTAAACTAAGAAGAAGTCCAAGACATCATACAAAGGCTTCAGGATACACATCCTAAAGTATTCCTGAATTGACCCTTTTGCTCACATAATAGTTTCAAAGATTTTCCAAAGGATGGTTTCCAAATTTTTGGCCTTTTGTCCTTTTGGCCTTTTTGGCACCGTCAAAATGAGCCAGTCTTTCGGCCCTCTGAGTCTTTGGCCTTTCGGCCTTCCAGGATTTTTGGCCTTTTTGGGCCCTTCAGATTTTCAACCTTTCGACCATCCAAGTTTTTGGCCTTTTCAGCCTTCTGGATATTTCTGCCTTTTTGGCCTCCTACCAGTCCAAACTCTGAGCCAAGGTTTCAATAATAAACACTTAAAAGTTTCTGACACTAGAAAAGTTTTGGAGTTGAGGTCAAGGTTTGAAAAATTGGGTGTTTCCAGCGAGATCACTTTTTTCCACACCAGTTGAACTCTAGATATAATTAATGGTCAGCTTGAGTTCGTTCTAAAATAATTAAAGGTTCCCTATCAGTCTCCACCGTCAGATGAGCTTCCAGATGAAGATTGCAAGAGAGACTTCCAGAAACAGGAAGAAGACTCCATGTTTGCTGAAGAAACCCCCTCTTCTTTTTTCTTTCTTCTTGGCAAGTTTGACACTCCTTGTAGGGGAAAACTAATTGTAAATGGGTTCATAGATCCATACAATTTTATCTAGTGTCAGTTAAGAATATTTTCCCTTCCAGTAAAGTTTTAGTTTAAATTAATTTTTTTTCTCTGATGCCCTAAATTCAGAATTCAAAGTTGCAAATCAAGTGCTATATATTTTAATCACGAAAGCAATGTAACGGTCAAATTCTTAATGCAATAAAGATATATATTTGGTGCTTCATTCATGGTGTGTGAATTGCCTCTACCTATGAGAAATTAATGAATATATGCTTGCATTGTTCGTTATTTTTAGAGAGCCTCTTGTTTATTGTGCTTCGAATTCACATTTCTTTTAGTTGGATTTTGTTGTTGTTTGCTTTACCTTGCTATGATGAATGCGTGGAAGAGATCATCTTTGGGCTCAATGATAAATCTGTCTTGTGGGTGCGCACATCTTGGTGGCTTCGTGATTTGATTGATTTTGAATATCTTGCATGAGTGAATACATCTTCTCTCAAAATGCTTGCATTCATGGGCTAGTGAATTGTGACTTGGTCTGATTTATGCTCCATGGGTTTACACAAAATCTCTCGCATCATTCAATTCGCAACGAAGGGGTTACAAATGGTTTATGTCCGTAGGACTTCACTTTTCAATCATTTTCTTATTTCTCGCTACTGTACTCCCTACTCTCTTCCGTCTCTTAAAATTCTAAAAATCTAAACATCTGAAAAATACAAAAAAACTACATTCTATTTACAACACCCATATGTTAAAATGGAAAATACCAAAAAAAGAACTAAAGTGTTTTGCAGATTGATGTCTTGAATGATTTAGCAAAGGCCTCCTCATGAACAATCACATTTATCTTCAACTGAGTAACCAAGTAGGTTGTGATCCGACCCCGGAGAACCTTGGGAATAACCCCGTTATCCTTTTAAAAGAGGAAATCAAATCTCGAGATCCTATCAAGTTGGCTTGTGTCAAAACAACGCTCAATAGGAATAATGGGTAAAAGTACAAACCTGTGTCACACTTTTACAAAGGAAGATGACCACTACATGCAAAGTAGTTAAACTTCAACGACATAAAAGTGGTATTTGTGTTTAGAATTTAAAAATGATGTAAACTAATGAAATGTGTGAAATTGGATGTAGTTTATGCCTATAATTGTTTAAAATTTTTTGAATAAGAATTGACATAGTTTTTTAATTTTTGAAGTCCATTTTTTAAATGTTGAAAAATACTGAAACTTTGAGGGTTTAGTTGCCACCAACAAAATATATGTAAATAATATTTTTTCCCTCTGATTTCAGAATATGTTTTAGATGCCATGTACAACTAGTGCATAAAAAAGAAAGATTGGTTTTTGGTATATATTTTTTCTGTTATAACTATTCAAAGTCAGCATTACCCGAAATTAACAATTTTTGTCTCCCACCTAATTTTCTATAGAAAATCTAGAGAATCTACACCAAATACAAAAAAAATTATATATTCTTAAAGAGGACTCTTTCCTCTAGTGTTAAATATAAGTTTTAAAATTTTTCGACATGATTTGCTATTTTTTTATCTTTTTTTGAACAAGCAGGTTCTTCAATGTTAAATACCTACTTGCTATTTTTTTAACTTATAATATATTATATTTAATCAAAATACTATAAAAATTATATGACCATAATATAGACTCGGAGCTCTACAAAAGGGTTTTTTTAGAATTTAAGAACAATTCAATTTTTGGTGGACAAATAAGCCCTAAAAATGACATGTTTCAATTTTTCTTTTTTTTTTCTTATTTGGCTGCCACATGGGATGCCACATAGGTAATTTTGGTTGAAACGGGTCCGGCTGAAACAGGTCTGACCGAGAGGGGTCCGGCCAAAACATAGGTCGACCAAACATGGTCGCGTGGATGACCGCGAGCCTTAAAATTGATATAAATAAAAGGTTTTGTTTTTAAATTTAAAAACAAAAATTGATTATTCTGACTTAAAAAAGGTTTTTTTAACTAAAGTCTTTTTTTTAATTGTTTTAAAAGCGTATTTTTGGGTGTTAAAGGGAAACTAAGAATTAAAATTATCAAGGAAGCTTTTATTATTTGCAAGTTTTCCTTAGAGTTTTTTGAGATTTATTTGTGTTTTTAATTAAAGCAGTGGTCAATATTAAATTATGAAATTATCAATATTATTTTTAAATTTTTTATCAATTGTATATGGTTTTGTGTATGCAAGGGGAATTAAAGCTCTCAATTTGAACAAATTGTGAGATGGGGAATAAAAGAAATAGAGCAAAAAAATATGATCAAATAACGGATGACAAAATTAAAGGTCATACAAAACATAATAAATATGAACCTGTTGAAGTCCAAAAAGATCCAATTCAAGTAGTGGAACCAATTGATGAAAATATATCTTTTGACATGGGCAATTTGATGGAGATGGATGATGATTCATTTTTAGTCAATTTTCATCTAACGAATTGGTACCTAAAAGCACAATAAAAAAACAATGCAAAAATATTTGGGATGAATATTTTCAAAATAAAACTCTGACTAGAAAAGCACAATTATTTGGTAGGTTATTCAGGAAAAAAGGAATGCCTCCTATTTTGGAATTGTTAGGTGTTGATAACAAGGAAAACTCAGGAGACAATGTAAATCAAACAATAGTTGAAAATTTGCAGTATGCATTGAACGACATTAACAACTCAAGTCGAGGAGGTGATTTAAGTGCTACACATGGAGCATTGATGACTACTTTATCTAGTAGAAGGTTGACATAGAGAAAAAAGTACATGCAATTTCTAATTTGCTAAATGTATCTAGAAGAACTGTTCAAAGATATATAAGTAAGATAAATATGTTAGATAAAAATATTCAAAAGAATTGGGTTAATATTTGTAGACTTCCTTGAAAAGACAAAATTTCTGAAGATGTAAAAAGGTAGGTCATTGAATATTTGACCACTCACTCTCATGTTTCTTCTAATAGAAGGGATACTACATAGATTAAAGATTAACAAACTCGTATGAAAATTGCACATCCAAAACATTTTATAGATACAACACAAAGTGAATTGTTTGAAAAATTCAAACAAGAATATTTAGATGTAAAAATATGCAAAGAATGTTTGAGAGGTTGCGCCCTTTCTTTGTATGCATAAATAAGGTATGTGAAACTTGTTGTTGCCAAAATCATGTTGAGTTTCATCTATATTTGCAATCATATAAAAAGGTTATGGCAGTACTTAATTCAGATATGTTCGTCCCTGCAAATACAACACAATTTGTGAAGTCTATATTATGTGAGAAATTAGAAGATTCATATGAGTTCAAAGTACAATGTATAAAGAGTGCATACAGTGATTTTGGAGATTTACATAAATTTCCATTGAAAATTGAGAATATTAATGTTGTGATGCAAGTTTTGTGGAAGAGATTTGAATATGAGACATACCAAACTAAGAGCGGCGATGAATCCAAAAAAATTGTTTTGAAGGAGATTGAATTGCCCTACCTTGAGTTTATGACTAGGTTCTATACTACCATTTATTTACATATCCACCTAGTTGTATTCCTTCAGTTGTAGATTTCTCTGATAACTTTACATTATCCCCTCAATCAGAGCTTCAAGCTCAATATTATCATTTTGACCAAGTTGCAATATTTGTACAAGTAACCTATAGATACTCACAATTTGATTTAGATGAGGTAGAAAGTACCAATCCAAATGAATGAAATATCATCAAGGAGGTTTATTTCTATATCAATGATGATAAGGTTCATGATAGGAGCTATGTGGCTCATTTTTTTTCAATGTATTTTGAAGATATTGCGAATCATGGGATAAAAGCTTCACAATACTAGATTTGGTCTCATGGTTGTGCAGGTAAGTGTATGCACTTCAATTCATTTTAAAATTATCATTGATTACTTGTTAAATTACTATTTGATCATAATCTTGTGCATTTGTAACAAATTAATCTTGCAGAATAATTTAAATCTACAAAAAGCCTTTACTTGGATAGCTATGCAACATGCTAGATGCAATGTTAAGTTTTTGTGGAAATTCTTTGAAAGTGGACATGGAAAAGGAGAGCATGATGGAGCAGAAGTATGTGTGAAGAGTGCACTTCACCAACATGAACTTGCAGGTACAAATTGTGTGAACAGTAGTTTTATATATATAGATCTTTCAAATAGTAGAATATAAACTTAGATGTATTTGAACTTTAAACTGATAGTTTAGAAATTTACAGGTAACATGATAGAGAATTCAAAGAAAATTGTTGAATCATGTAAAAATCATTTTGCTATTCAGGACACCAAATACAACAAATCTTAGTTTTGGGAAGTGAAAGGTAATTTATAGTTTGTAGGAAAAATCTAAATTAAAATTTAATTTTATGTTTATCTATATTATCATAATTATTGATTTAAATATGTAAAACTTTCATTTCACATTTGTAACAGATATAGGCCAATCTAATCCTTAAAATTGTCAAAGGATTGTTGGTATTAGAAGTTTACATCAATTGATGAGTACCGGACAACACAAGCCTCTATTGATTCAAGTAAGAGAAAAATCATGTTACTGTGTTGACTACGTTGAGTAAAATCTAATGAGTCGGTATTGTTAGAATATTGCAAATGGATATGTTTTACAATGGGATATGAAGGATTTAATCTGAATTCCTCCTTATGAAGATTATGAAATTGACATAAACATTCATGATCCTATATATTCAACTGATTATGAGAGTGTTTCTGATTTGGTTGTTATAGGTGCATGCACATGTACATGATCTTTTATTTAAATTGAATTTATTGTACTTTTGATTTGAATTTAATATCTAATCTAGATTTGTATCTAGGTGATATTTTTGTTATGGTTGCGGATCCTAACAATGCCGAAAGTGTAGATTATTATCTACTAAGATGCACCAAAGTAAAATACAAATTGCTAGAAGAAATTGTAGATGGTGATGGATAGTCATATCCGAATGTTTCAGTTGTCATTGAAGGAACATATTATTAGCAAGTAAAGATAGATAGAAATGATGTTCAATTTATTGAATATATGGCTGGTAAAAAAGTTCTACATTATAGTCACTTGGTTATAGCAACAAAGTTACAATTTTAGACATTGCAAAAAAAAGGACGTGGAAATCAAAAGTGGAGGTTGCGTTTGGAAGAACATGAAATTTTTTTGGAGATAATAAAAGATAGAGAGGATCCACACTATATTTATCAGGAGCTTTAGGATACAATTCTTTTTGTAGCTCTCGTACTTTCATATTTGAACTCTACAGTTTGAACTCTTACTTAATATATTGGATATTGGATATATGTTATTGAACACTACAATTTGAACTCTATAGAACTATGCATGCTTGGTATATTGTGTATTCTTTTATAATGTATATTTTGATGGTTCATTTATTATATTTCTTAAATCTGTATGTTATTATAGATATATGTGTTAATGTGTATGTTTTTATATTATTCTAAAGTAGTTACATGAAAAATTGAATAGATTAGTTAATTGTATTTTGATGGTTCAATTTGTTTATTATATTGCTTAAATATGTATGTTGTTATATATTTATGTGTTAATGTGTATGTTTTTATACCTCCCCTTAAGACATCCCCTTTTAAATTAGTTTAAATTACTTACATGACAAATTGAATAGGTTAGTTAATTGTATTTTGATGGTTCAATTCGTTTATTATATTTCTTAAATATGTACATGTTGTTATAGATTTATGTATTAATGTGTATGTTTTTATACCTCCCCTTTAGACATCCCCTTAAGATATTCCCTTTTTAAATTAGCTTAAATTACTTACATGAAAAATTGAATAGATTAGTTAATTGTATTTTGATGGTTCAATTCGTTTATTATATTGCTTAAATATGTATGTTGTTATAGATTTATGTGTTAATGTGTATTTTTTTATACCTCCCCTTAACACATCCCCTTTTAAATTAGTTTAAATTACTTACATGACAAATTGAATAGATTAGCTAATTGAATAGCTTAGTTACTTACATAAAAATAACTCTAAAATATTAAATAACTCATTCATATATGAGATGACAAGAAATGAAAATGTATATATGAAATAACATACATACATATATGAAATGACAAAAATGAACATGTATATATGTAATGTCTAAAATATGAAATAACACATTCAAATGTATAACATACATGCATATATGAAATGATCAAAATGAACATGTATATATGTAATATCTAAAATATGAAATAAGTCATTCACATGTATAACCTACATACATATATGAAATGATGAAAATGAACATGTATATATGTAATGCCTAAAATATGAAATAACTCATTAACATATACATAACATACATACATATATGAAATGATGAAAATGAACACATGTATATATATAATGTCTAAAATATGAAATAACTCATTCACATATACATTACATACATACATATATGAAATGAAGAAAATGAACATGTATAAATGTAATGTCTAAAATATGAAATAACATGTAAGTGTATAGGTCTTAAATAACAACATCTAACATGTAAATGTATAGGTCTAAAATAACACGTAGATGAAATGTCTGAAATAACACATAGATGAAATGTCTAAACTAACATGTAGATGAAATGAAATGTCTCAACTAGGACCATGTCCTGATCCATCATCAGATGATGGTCCACCTCCTCCTGATCTCTATGTGCAATAAAAAAAATATACGTGTCATGCATACACACATGTATAATAAACTAAGTACTTATGTTCATAGAGAAATTAAGTTTGAAAAAACATGTAAATTTACCTTGTCTGTCATGATGCATAGGATCACCAGGAGTCTGTAAATCTCCATATCCATGCTTGACACTGTCTAGAATATGGACATAGCATCCTTGGGGAAAGCACTTCAATTGACAACGGTTGTATTACCAGCGCAGACAATGTCATATGTCACCAAGGACACAAGGGGAAGCTGGAAGGCATAGGTTGCAGTCCCATCTGTGAGAACCTCTCAAGCCACAACTACTTCAAAAGAATACACATTTAAGGAGGTAGATTTGGGGGAACCCACCAGAGAGAGGAGAAAGACATTAGCAGCCTTGGGACTCAAACATGCTCTAGGTTTCATGAGTAAAGATGAAGAGACCATAAAGGCTTTGACTGAGCATAATGAAACCTTTAAGAGGTTCATCCATAAAGTGGTTGGTCCCATCGACCTCAATTTCCCGGAGGCCTTACTATAGGTGGTAATAGATAAAAGAAATGCCCCAGACTTACCATAGGTCTAACCCCCTCCTTCATCAAAGAAATTACAGATTGGAAAGTGGATTTTGAGAAATGCAGGGAAGAGGCCATAAAGAAAATATTCAGGCCTTATAAGATTATTTTAATAGAGGCCACAAATCTGATAGATTTGATGATAGAAGAAGGTGGCCTGGAGTCTGCGACCAACAGATGGAGAGCCACTCTCCAAGATTTACATATCATTAGAAAACAACACTTCCAAATCTTGGTAAAGATATATGAAGGTTAAGAGCTAGACAAATTTGAAGCTTGGGTTAAGCACATAACTAAGATAGTTAGCATTTAAGAGAAATGTCATGCGTCCATATCAAATAAATAGAAAGAGGTCCTAGAATGGGTGGGAGAAATATATATCTTCTTTTGCAGGGATCAGCCTTGATCTATACAGAGATCAAGATAAACATGTCTTATAGTCATCCAAAGAAGTGGTCCAACAATTCAGGGAAATTGTATTAGGTATAGGGACCAAGGAGGCCCTGCAAAATATTATTTTATTCAAAAGAAGAAATGATGAATATGGATAATCACATAGAAGAGATTCAATTCAGCACTTTCGAGCTGACGACCTTCAAGAAAAAGAAAGAACAGAAAGTTAACAGGGCTAAAAGGAAGGAGGTAAACTATGAAGAAGTCCAAGAGATCATACAAAGGCTCCGGGATTCACATCTTGAAGTATTCCCAAATTGACCCTTTGGGTCACAAAATAGTTTTGAATATTTTCCTAAGGATGGTTTCCAAATTTTTGGCCTTTCATCCTTTTAGCCTTTTCGGCACCGTCAAAATGACCCAGCCTTTCAGCCCTCTGATTCTTTGACCTTTCGGCCTTCCAGGATTTTCAGTCTTTTCGGCCCCATCAGATTTTCAGACTTCTAACCCTCAAAATTTTCAGCCTTTTTGGCCTTCTGGGTATTTTAGCCTTTTCGACCTCTGACCAGTCTGAACTCTGAGCCAAGGTTTCAATAATAAGCACTTAAAATATTCTAACACTAGAAAAGTTTCAGAGTTGAGGTCGGGGTCCAAAAAACTAGGTATTTCTAGTGAGATCACTTTTTTCCACACCAGTTGAAATCCAGATCTAATTAATGGTAATCTTGAGTTTGTTCTGAAAGAACTAAAGGTTTCCTATCAGTCTACATCATCAGATGAGCTTCCAGATGAAGATTTTGAGAGAGACTTCCAGAAACAAGAAGAAGACATCAAGTTTGCTGAAGAAACCCCCTCTTCTTTTTTCTTTCTTCTTGGCAAGTTTGACCCTCCTTGTAGGGGAAAACTAATTTTAAATGGGTTCATAGACCCATGCAAGTTTATCTAGTGTTATTTAAGAATAGTTTCCCTTCTAGTAAAGTTTTAGTTTAAATTTTTTTCTCTAATGTCCTAAATTCAAAATTCAGAGTTGTGAATCAAGTGCTATATATTGTAATCACAAAAGCAATGTAACGGTCAGACTCTTAATGAAATAAATATATACATTTGGTGCTTCATTCATGGTGTATGAATTTCTGCTACCTATGCAAAATTACTGAATGTATGATTGCATTGTTCATTATTTTCAGAAAGCCTCTTGTTTATTGTGCTTCAAATTTGTGTTTCTTTTAGTTGGAGTTTGTTGTTGTTTTCTTTACCTTACTATGATGAATTCATGGAAGAGTTCATCTTTGGGCTTAACGATAAATCTATCTCGTGGGTGCGCACATCTTAGTGGCTTTGTGATTTGATCAATTTTGAATATCTTGCACGAGTGAATACATCTTCTCTCCAAACGCTTGCATCCATGGGCTAGTGAATTGTGACTTGGTCTAATTTATGGTCTGTGGGTTTACAAAAAATCTCTCCCATCATTCCATTTGTGAGGAAGGGTTTACAAAATGGTTTATGTCTATAGGAAATCATTTTCAGTCATTTTCTTATTTCTCGTTACTCTACTCCCTACTCTCTTCCATCTCTTAAAATTCTAAAAATCTAAACATCTCAAAATTACCAAAAAATTGCATTCTATTTACAACACCCATATGTTAAAATGGAAAATACCCAAAAAAGAACTAAATTGTTTTGAAGATTGATGTCTTGAATGAACTAGCAAAGGCCTCCTCGTGAACAATCACATTTATCTTCAACTAAGTAACCAAGTAGGTTGTGACCCAACCCTAGAAAACCTTTGGAAAAACCCTTCTATTCTTTCAAGAGAGTAAATTGAGCCCATAGACTATTTCAAAGGGGCTTTTGCCTGTTGTCCTATTTGCACTATCATTGTAGGCATATTCAGCCTGTGGTAACATCTGATCCCACATCACTCCATACTCCTTTCTCAAACACCTAAGGATATTTCCTAGCACTATATTGATCACTTTAGTCTAACCATCTGTTCGGTGATGATAGGCTGACCCAAATGACAGATTGGTTCCCAACCTTGACCACAAGGTCTTCCAAAAATGACCCTTGAATTTTACATCTTTGTCGGATACTATGCTGATGGGTAAAGCATGAATCCTTACAACTTCTTTAAAGAACAAATGAGAAATATGACTGGCATTATGGGTGGTTTTGCAAGCAATGAAATGACTCATCTTGCTAAACCTATCTACCACCACAAATATACTATCTAAATTAGTCTTAGTTATAGGCAACCCAACAATAAAATCCATACTGATACATTCCCAAGGCCTATTAGGAATGGGCAAAGGCTGATACAAACCTGTATTAGATGATATACCCTTCACTTTTTGGAAAACCAAAAATTGCTCCACATACTTCCTAATGTCCTTCTACATCTTAGACCAATAATAGAACCTTTGCACTAATTCTAATGTCTTATTTAGGCCAAAATGCCCACTTAAGATACCATTGTGCTTTTCTTGAAAAACATTCTTCCTCATGGATCCCTTGGGAACACATAGCTGCCCTTCTCTAAACAAGAGATCATTCTGAATTGTATAGTCTGTAAATTGACTATGGAAATGGTTCTTGAAGTCTTTACATACCTTGTATGCTTCTGAGAAGTCCTCATCACCTTCATAAAGCTCCTTGAAGCTTTCAATGCCTATACTTTGCAGCTATACTTCTTGGACTATCAAGAGTCTCCTACTCAAACCATCAGCCACTTTATTCAACTGCCCTTTCTTATGTTTGATAGTAAAGGTATAGGCCTACAAATATTCCATCTATTTAAGGTGTTTGTTGCTCAACTTCTCCTGAGAATTGATAGAACTCAAAGCTTTATTGTCTGTATAAACTAAAAATTCCTTGGGCAACAAATAGTTCCTCCATTTCCTCAAGGCTTGCAACAATGCATATAACTCTAGATCATAATAAGATTACCTCTTCTTGGCCTAATTCAGATTCTCACTATAAAAGGCCACTAGCCTATTCTCTTGACTCAATACTGCCCCAACAACTATACCACTTGCATCACATTCAAGTGTAAACAACTTATCAAAATTAGGCAAAACCAAAATAGGTTGTGTTGCCACTCTTTTCTTCAATACTTCAAATCCTCTACCAGCCTCTGGAGTCCACTTGAATTTAGTTTTCAATCCACCTTTTATTGTATCAAAGACTGGTGCACATATTTCACTAAAGCCTCTAATGAACTTTCTATAAAATTGTGCAAGTCCATGGAAACTTCTTAACTCAAAGCTGCATGTAGGGGTAAGCCAACTCAATATTGCTTCAACTTTGCTGGGATCCATCTTCAAGGTTCCTTGTAACACCACAAAACCAAGATAGATCAACTCTTGTTTCATAAATTCACACTTTTCCAAGTTAATGGAAAACTTCTCCTCATGAATTTTCTTCATCACTATATGAAAATGTTGGAGGTGTTCTTCCTTGGTCTTACTGAAAAATAGGATGTCATCTAAGTACACAATTACAAATCTTCCTATGTAGTCCTTCAACACCTCATTCATCAACCTCATAAAGGTGCTTGGAGCATTGATAAGTCCAAAGGGCATGACCAGACATTCATAGAGCTCTTCTATTGTCTTGAATGCTATTTTCCATTCATCCCCCTCCTTAATTCTGATTTGGTGGTACCCACTCTTCAAATCCAACTTGGTGTAGTACCTTGCTCCTCCCAAACAATCCTTAAGATCTTCAATCCTAGGAATGGGAAACCGATATCTCACAGTGATTCTATTTAGTGCTCTTGAGTCTGTACAAAGCCTCCACTTGCCTCCCTTCTTGGATGCTAGAACCACTGGTACTACACATGGACTAATGCTTTTCCTAATAAGACCTTGGTCCAAAAGTTCTTGGACTTGTTTTTCTATCTCCTTGTTTTGATCAGGAGTCACCTTGTATGCAGCCTTGTTTGGTAGAGATGCTTCAGGGATGAAGTCAATCTGATGACTTATGTCTCTTGGAGGTGGCAACATTGCTGGTGTTCCATCACTAACTATGTCTTTAAACTCCTCCAATAACTCTTGCACTTCCTCTGGCAATGGTGGTTGTTCCACCTTCTTCTCTTCACTAGGCTTAAGCATGATAGCATAGTGTAAACCTTCTCCACTCTTTAGTGTCTACAAGTACTCTTTACCTCCCTGCCATAAGAAATTATCCTTTTCTAATGTAGACATCTCATCATCCACAAGTGACTGTATTTTATAAGTGACCCCATCTTTTTTGAAAGAATAAGAATTCTTCTCTGCATCATGCACTATTTTTCTGTCAAACTGCCATGGCCTACCTAAAAGTATGTGGCATGCATCCATTGGGAGTACATCACACAATATTCTATCCACATAATTCCCTATTTAAAAATTAACCCATGCTTGCTCATTAACAAGAACATGCTGACCCTTATTCGACCATGTTACTCGGTATGGATTTGTATGGAGTATTTTTGTTAATCCCAACTTGCTGACTACCTCCTCTAAGATAATGTTATCAGTAGACCCTGAGTCTATGATCATCTTGTAAAATTTCCCAAGAATCTTACACTTTACTCTGAATAGTTCCCTCCTTTGCTTGGCTTCTTCTTTGACCAGTTCTTTAATGAGTATTCTTAAAATCATAAGATTCTCCCCGCTTTCTGAATCAAGGTTGATTTCAGGGGCTTTACCACTGTTATTATCCTCTTGAGAAATATAATTCACTCTTTTCTCACCATGTGTGCTAGAAGCTTTCTTCGGGCATCCATAGGCTAGATGTCCTAGTTGATTGCAATGAAAACACTTCATGTTTGCAAAGTGTGAGGCTCTGCTTGAACCTCTAATTCTACCTCTTCCACCACCTTGGAATCCTCTTCCTCTATTCATGCTACCTCTACCACTGGTCTCATTGACTATCTCAGTCAATTTAGCTTCACCTTGGGACCTATAGTCACTGCCTCTGCCTGCAAAGCTGCCTCTTCCTCTATTTTCTTTACCGCTACCTCTTCCTCTAGAGGTCTAATCATGTTTCCTCTTGCTCTTTTCTTCTATCTTTAGAGCCATTTGGTAGCATTTTCTCACACTTGTTAAGGTAGCAAGACTCATCTCCTCTTGTATAGACCACTTGAGCCCATTTTGATATCTGGCCAATCTAATGCTTTCATCCTCTACTATCTTGGACATTAAGCATAACTTTTGAAACTCCTCTATATATGCTTGGACTTTAAGGTCTTTTTGTCTGAGGTTTTGTCTCTTTCTATGCATTTGAACTTCATAGTCATTCGGGAGATAATTTTGTTTTAGCTTAACTAGCATACCCTTCCATGTCACAATAGGACTCTTTCCCTCTTTCTCCCTCTCATTCTGAACATACTTCCACCTGGTAAGTGCTGCTCCTCTCAATCTAGACTTAGCCACCTTGAGTTTTTGAGCATCAGTCACCCCATCACACTCAAAGTGGTTCTCAAGACTGTCTATCTAGTCTTAAACCAAATCAACATGCATTTGTCCACCTCACAGTGGCACACCCTCCAAGGCTTTACCACTTAAGGTTTTGAGTGCCTTCAAGAAGGGTTCCTCTGGTAAGACTGGATTAGGGGTAGGTGCTTCTTCATCTAGGTCTTTCTCCTTCTCCTTAGCTTCTTTTTCCTCTTTCGGATCTACCTTGTCCTTTACACTATCTACCTTAGCTCAGACTTCATCCAAGAGTTGCTCCATTTGAGCCAATCTCTCTCTTAGAAACCTGTTATCCTTTTCTTGTTCATATACTTTCTTGTCCAACTAAGCATTGGTCACCATCTTGCTTGATGCACTAGACTCCTCATTTGAGTCTTTGGTCTGCAACATTCACTAGCTGCACTATTTCTTCTTCCCAAATCTTGAACTTGGGCTCTAATACCACTCTGATAGGGAGACTCCTTGTTTACCTTTTGAGTTTTCTTGAACTCTTCTTATGTCTCTCTTAAGACCACTAGGGCTTCCTCAATCCACCCCTAAACTTGGAAAGATTCAATTCTTCCCACTTCAAACAAGAGCCTTCCTATCTTGTTAGGTTCACCATTCTTGTATTCTGCAAGAACTTTCCTCCAAAGTAACACCCATGCCCTAATCTCTATTTTATATTTTTAGGAGGGTCAAGGCTTCAATCATCTCCATTCTTGGATTGCAAACAAGGTTTAAAGTTCCCAATTTGAGCCATTTCACCATCGAGTCTTGGATTCCTATATTTTGGGCTTGTAGCCTTTTTCCTCCAATTAAGCCTCCTAAAAAGTAGGACATCACTTTTTTAGTGCAAAACCTTCAAAGGACCCCCAAATATTTTGTGGTAGTGTTCAATTAAAGAAAAAACCCACAAGGATTTTCTAGGTCTCTTGGTCTGACACTATCTGTACACCCTGTTTCTAGAATGTGGCTTCTTTCTTGGTTTTGGACCAGTTTTAGGTCTTTGGCTTCAAAACTTGGTAAGATAATGTCTTGGGAACTCCTCCACATTACTAAATACCTTCAAGACATATCTCATGACATCCATTTCCTTCTTGGCTCATGTCAATAGCCTCCTGCAATTTAAAGCTATCTGTTATTTGCTTTTCCTAACCGAGATGCTTAACTAGCTCGCCTAGGGCAAGTTCTTAAAAATACTTGCATGCATCTTTAGAGCTCCTCCTTCTAGATTCTTTAAGCTCCATGGACCTAGTCTCCATCCCCAAGTTCCCATATAGAACCAATGGTGGAAAGTGGAGTTAGGTTGACATCCTTGCTTCACTATCAAAATAGGATAGCAAACTATCTTAAACTAAAGAATTTACAAACCACAAAAGAAAAGTAACTAAAAATCAAAATAAGTATTTGGAAAACAATAAAACATATACACAAATGGATTCTATGGGTTACAGTCACAAATTTTATCCATTTTCATCAACTTTCACTTGTTTTCATTTAAAAACTCTTTGCTCTTTGGTATACAGTCTGTACTCAATAAGTTCAAAACCCTCAAATTAGGGTTTTCCACTACATATATACTCTAACTCAAATTTATTTAGCCTTGGTTAAACTCCCCCTGGTCTAGACACTGAAATCTTAAGATAACTAAAAATGTTGTCAACAACTTTTGAAAAGTTGCTAATGTTGCTATGCAACGTGTTTACATCTTTTGCACAATTCCACTTTTCTTGTGTTTCAACACTAGTCTAACCTATCCAACCTTAGTTAGACCTTATAAGATACCTAAGGACCCTAAAGAAAACCATGAAATCACCCTATCATTTAATGACATCATCAAGTATAGATCATGTAATTGAGCCAATTAGAGCTATTTTCACATAACAGAGAGAAAAACTAAAACCTATACTAATCACTCTTGGTCCACATGACCTTATGTATTTACATTGCCCTACAAGAGGGTCTTTCACACAACCACACACCAAAAATGGCATGAGACCACCAACTGACTGGTTCCTCAAGGGTGCTCCTGCACCATACTACCAAGGCTAAAAAATTGTGTTAGCTCTGAGGGCAGGAGTTTAGGGTCAATTCCTTGTTTCTTGAATTCATTCTCAGCTACCCAAGTAGCCTCAGCCTCTGACATTCCTACCCACTAAATGAGATGCTCCATAGAAGTTCCCTGTCTAGTCTTCTTCTTCACCCGAGAGTCAAAAATCTTCATTTCCCTTGGTGTTGATGTAGGGGCAATCTGAACATCTATTGCTATGTCCTTACCATCTGACTGTAATCTAGCATCTACTGGTGTAGTTCCTTTGTATTGGACTAAACCCTGTATATTGAAAATAGGAGACATTGCCAAATCTGATGGCAAGTCAAGTTTATAGGCATTTTGCCCATATTTTTCAAGAATCTTGCAAGGACCAATCCTCCTCATCTGTAGCTTGGTGGGGACTCCCTTCTGCAACCTAGAATTATTGAGATGCACCATCACAAGGTCACCAACAAAAAACTGAAGATCTTTTCTTCCTTCATCAACTCTAGCTTTTAATCTTTGTGTAGCCTCTTAGAGCTGCTTATTTACTTTCTCATGAACTTCCTTCATGGATTGAGAAAAATTATCTGCATATGCACTCCTTCCTTCTACATTTTCCAAGTTTCTCAACTCCAACACACCTCTAGGGTCCAGAAAATAGACTATTTCAAAGGGGCTTTTGCCTGTTGTCCTATTTGCACTGTCATTATAGGCATATTCAGCCTGTGGTAACATCAGATCCCACATCACTCCATACTCCTTTCTCAAACACCTAAGGAGATTTCCAAGCACTCTATTGATCACTTCAGTCTGACCATCTGTTTGGGGATGATAGGTTGAACCAAATGACAGATTGGTTCCCAACCTTGACCACAAGGTCCTCAAAAAATGACCCATGAATTTTACATCTCTGTCAGATACTATGCTGATGGGTAAACCATGAATCCTTACAACTTCTTTAAAGAAAAAATGAGAAATATGACTGGCATCATGGGTGGTTTTGCAAGAAATGAAATGACTCATCTTGCTAAACCTATCTACCACCACAAATATACTATCTAAACCAGTCTTAGTTCTAGGAAGCCCAACAATAAAACCCATACTAATACATTCCCAAGGCCTACTACGAATGGGCAAAGGCTGATACAAACCTGCATTAGATGATATACTTTTGGCTTTTTGGAAAACCAAACATTGCTCCACATACTTCCTAATGTCCTTCTGCATCTTAGGCCAATAATAGAACCTTTTCACTAATTCTAATGTCTTATTTAGGCCAAAATTCCCACTTAATCTGCCTTTGTGCTTTTCTTGAATAACATTCTCCCTCATGGATCCCTTGGGAACACATAGCTGCCCTTCTCTAAACAAGAGATCATTCTGAATGGTATAGTCTGCAAATTGAATATGGAAATGGTTCTTGAAGTCTTTACATACCTTGTATGCTTCTGAGAAGTCCTCATCACCTTCATAAAGCTCCTTGAAGCTTTCTATGCCTATACTTTGCAGTTGTACTTCTTGGACTATCAAGAGTCTCCTACTCAAAGCATCAGCCACTTTATTCAACTGCCCTTTCTTATGTTTGATAGTAAAGGTATAGGCCTGCAAATATTCCATCCATTTAAGGTGTTTTTTACTCAACTTCTCCTGAGAATTGATAAAACTCAAAGCTTTATTGTTAGTATAAACTACAAATTCCTTGGGCAACAAATAGTGCCTCCATTTCCTCACGGCTTGCACCAATGAATATAAATCTAGATCATAAGAAGAGTACCTATTCTTGGCCTCATTCAACTTCTCATTGTAAAAGGCCACTGGCCTATTCTCTTGACTCAATACTGCCCCAACAGCTATACCACTTGCATCACATTCAAGGGTAAACAACTTATCAAAATTAGGCAAAACCAAAATAGGTTGTGTTGACACTCTTTTCTTTAATACTTTGAATCCTCTACCAACCTCTGGATTCCATTTGAATTTAGTTTTCACTCCATATTTTATTGTATCAAAGACTGGTGCACATATTTCACTAAAGCCTCTAATGAACTTTCTATAAAATTGTGCAAGTCCATGGAAACTTCTTACCTCAAAGCTGCCAGTATGGGTAGGCCAACTCAATATTGCTTCAACTTTGCTGGGATCCATCTTAAAGGTTCCTTGTGACACCACAAAACCAAGATAGATCAACTCTTGTTTCATAAATTCACACTTTTCCAAGTTAATGGACAACTTCTCCTCATGAATTTTCTTCATCACAATCTACAAATGTTTGAGGTGTTCTTCCTTGGTCTTACTGAAAGTTGGGATGTCATCTAAGTACACAACTACAAATCTTCCTAGTAGTCCTTCAACACCTCATTCATAAACCTCATAAAGGTGCTTGGAGCATTGCTAAGTCCAAAGGGAATGACCAACCATTCATAGAGCCCTTTTGTTGTCTTGAATTATGTTTTCCATTCATCCCCCTCCTTAATTCTGATTTGGTGGTACCCACTCTTCAAATCCAACTTGGTGTAGTACCTTGCTCCTCCCAAACAATCCATAAGATCTTCAATCCTAGGAATGGGAAACTGATATCTCACAGTGATTCTATTTATTTCTCTTGAGTCCGGACAAAGCCTCCACTTGCCTCCCTTCTTGGATGCTAGAACCACTGGTACTACACATGGACTAATGCTTTGCCTAATAAGACCTTGGTCCAAAATTTCTTAGACTTGTTTTTCTATCTCCTTGTTTTGATCAGGAGTCACCTTGTATGAAGCCTTGTTTGGTAGAGATGCTCCAAGGATGAAGTCAATATCATGACTTATTTATCTTGGAGGTGGCAACATTGTTGGTGTTCCATCAATAATTATGTCTTTAAACTCCTCCAATAACTCTTGCACTTCCTTTGGAAATGGTGGTTGTACCACCTTCTTCTCTTCCCTAGGCTTAAGCATGATAGCATAGTGTAAACCTTCTCCACTCTTTACTATCTGCAAATACTCTTTACCTCTCTTCCATAAGACATTAGTCTCTACTGATGTAGACCCCTCATCATTTACAAGTGACTGTATTTTATAAGTGACCCCATCTTTCTTGAAAGAGTAAGAATTCTTCTCTCCATCATGCATAATTTTACTGTCAAACTGCCATGGCCTACCTAAAATTAGGTGGCATGCATCCATTGGGAGTACATCACACAATATTCTATCCACATACTTCCCTATTGAAAAATTAACCCATCCTTCCTCATTAACAAGAAAATGTTGACCCTTATTCAACCATGTTACTCGGTATGGATTTGTATGGAGTATTTTTGTTAATCCCAACTTGTTGACTGCCTTCTCTGAGATAATGTTATCAGTAGACCCCGAGTCTATGATCATCTTGCAAACTTTCCCAAGAATCTTGCACTTTACTCTGAATAGTGCCCTCCTTTGCTTGGCTTCTTCTTTGACCAATTCTTTAATGAGTATTCTTCTAATAATAAGATTCTCCCAACTTTCTGAATCAAGGTTGATTTCAGGGGATTTACCACTATTATTATCCTCTTGAGCAATACAACTCACTCTTTTCTCACCATGTGAGCTAGAATCTTTCTCCGGGCATCTATAGGCTGGATGGCCTAGATGATTGCAATGAAAAAAATTCATGTTTGCAAAGTGTGAGGCTCTTCTTGAACCTCCAAATCTACCTCTTCCACCACCTTGAAATCCTCTTCCTCTATTCATGCTACCTCTACCACTGGTCTCATTAACTATCTCAGTCAATTTAGCTTCACCTTGGGACCTATAGTCATTGCCTCTACCTGCAAAGCTACCTCTTCCTCTATTTTCTTTACCCCTACCTCTTCCTCTAGAGGTCTAATCATGTTTCCTCTTGCTCTTTTCTTCTATCTTTAGAGCCATTTGTTTGCATTTTCTCACACTTGTTAAGGTAGCAAGACTCATCTCCTCTTGTATAGACCACTTGAGCCCATTTTGATATCTGGCCAATCTAATGCTTTCATCCTCCACTATCTTGGACCTTAAGCATAACTTTTGAAACTCCTCTATATATGATTGGACTTCAAGGTATTTTTGTTTGAGGTTTTGTCTCTTTCTATGCATTTGAACTTCATAGTCATCCGGGAGATAATTTTGTTTCAGCTTAAATAACATATCCTTCCATGTCACAATAGGACTCTTTCCCTCTTTCTCCCTCTCATTCTGAACATATTTCCACTAGGTAAGTGCCGGTCCTCTCAATCTAGACTTAGCCACCTTGAGTTTTTGAGCATCAGTCACCCCATCACACTCAAAGTGATTCTCAAGACTGTCTATCTAGTCTAAAACCAAATCAACATCCATTTGTCCACTAAATAGTGGCACACCCTCCAAGGCTTTACCACTTAAGGATTTGAGTGCCTTCAAGAAGGGTTCCTCTGGTAAGACCAGATCAGGGGTAGGTGCTTCTTCATCTAGGTCCCACTCAGTCTCCTTAGCTTCTCTTTCCTCTTTCTGATCTACCTTGTCCTTTACACTATCTACCTTAGCTCGGACTTCATCCAAGAGTTGCTCCATTTGAGCCAATCTCTCTCTCAGCAACCTATTATATTGTTCTTGGTCATCCACTTTCTTGGCCAATTCAGCATTGGTCACCATCTTTCTTGATGCACTAGACTCCTCACTTGAGTCTTTGGTCTGCAACATTCACTAGCTGCACTATTTCTTCTTCCCAAATCTTGAACTTGGGCTCTGATACCACTCTGATAGGGAGATTCCTTGTTTACCTTCTGAGTTTGCTTGAACTCTTCTTAGGTCTATCTTAGGACCTCTAGGGCTTCTTCAATCTACCCCTAAACTTGGAAAGATTCAATTCTTCCCACTTCAAACAAGAGCCTTCCTATCTTGTTAGGTTCACCATTCTTGTGTTCTGCAAGAACTTTCCTCCATAGTAACACCCATGCCCTAATCTCTATTTTTGATTTTCAGGAGGGTCAGGGCTTCAATCATCTCCATTCTTGAATTGCAAACAAGGTTTAAAGTTCGCAAGTTGAGCCATTTCACCAACGAGTCTTGGATTCCTAGCTTTTAGGCTTGTAGCCTTTTTCCTCCAATTAGACCTCCTAAAAAGTAGGGCATCATTTTTTCAGTGAAAAACCTTCAAAGGACCCCCAAATATTTTGTGGTAGTCTTCAAGTAAATCAAAAACTCACAAGGATTTTCTAGGTCTCTTGGTCTGACACTATCCGTACACCCTGTTTCCAGAATGTGGCTTCTTTCTTAGTTTTCGACCAGTTTTAGGTCTTTGGCTTCAAAACTTGGTAAGAGATGTCTTGGGCACTCCTCCACATCACTGAATACCTGCAATACATATCTCATGACATCCAAGGCCTTCTTGGCTCATGTCAATAGCCTCATGCAATTTAAAGCTATCTATTACTTGCTTTTCCTAACCGGGCTCTTCAACTAGCTCGCCTAGGGAAAGTTCTTAAAAATACTTGCATGCATATTTAGAGCTCCTCCTTCCAGATCCTCAAAGCTCCATGGACCTAGTCTCCATCCCCAAGTGGCCATACAGAACCAATGGTGGAAAGTGGAGTTAGGTCCACATCCTTGCTTCACTGTCAAAACAGGACAACAAACTATCTGAAACTAAAGAATTTACAAAACACAAAATAGAAGTAACTACAAATCAAACTAAGTATTTGGAAAACAATAAAACATATACACAAATGGATTCTATGGGTTACAGTCACAAATTTAATCCATTTTCATCAACTTTCACTTGTTTTCAATAAAAACTCTCTACTCTTTGGTATACAGTTCGTACTCAATAAGTTTAGAACCCTATAATTAGTGTTTTCCACCACATATACTCTAACTCAAATGTCTTTACCCTTGGTTAAACTACCCCCTAGTCTAGACACCAAACTCTTAAGACAACTAAAAATGTTGTCAACAACTTTTGAAAAGTTGCTAATGTTGCTATGCAACATTTTTACATCTTTTACACAATTCCACTTTTCTTGTGTTTGAACACTAGTCTGACCTACCCAACCTTAGTTAGACCTTATAAGATACCTAAGGACCCTTAAGACAACCATGACATCACCCTATCATTTGATGACATCATCAAGTACAGATCACTTAATTGAGTCAATTAGAGCTATTTTCACATAACAAAGAGCAAAAATAAAACCTATACTAATAACTCTTGGTCCACATGAGCTTATGTATTTACATTGACCTACAAGAGGGTCTTTCACACAACCACACACCCAAAATGGCATGAGACCACCAATTGACTGGTTCCTCAAGGGTTCTCCTGCACCACATAGGTTGACTAAACATGGTCGCGTTGTTGACAATGAGCCTTAAAATTGATATAAATAAAAAGGTTTTCTTTTTAAATTTAAAAACAAAAATTGATTATTCCGACTTAAAAAAGGTTTTTTTACTAAAGTCATTTTTTTTAATTGTTTTAAAAGCTTATTTTTGGGTGTTAAAGGGCAACTAAAGATTAAAATTATCAAGGAGGTTTTTATTATTTGCAAGTTTTTTTTATAGTTTTTCGAGATTTATTTTTGTTTTTAATTAAAGCATTGGTCAATATTAAATTATAAAATTATCAATATTATTTTAGGATTTTTTATCACTTGTATATGGTTTTGTGTATGCAAGGGGAATCAAAGCTCTCAATTTGAACAAATTGTTCAATGGGGAATAAAAGAAATAGAGAAAAATAATATGATCGAATAACGGATGACAAAATGAAAGGTCATACAAAACGTAATAAATATGAACCTATTGAAGTCCAAGAAGAACCAATTCAAGTAGGGGAATCAATTGATGGAAATATATCTTTTGACACAGGAAATTTGATGGAGATGGATGATGATTCATTTTTTAGTCAATTTTGATCTCACCAATTGTTACTTGAAAGCACAATAAAAAAACAATGCAAAAATATTTGGGATGATTATTTTTTAAAAATAAAACTCTGACTGGAAAAGCACAATTATTTGCTAGGTTATTTAGGAAAAAAGAAATGGCTCTTAGGTGTTGATAACAAGAAAAACTCAGGAGACAATGGAAACCGAACAATAGTTGAAAATTTGCAGGTTGCATTCAACGACATTAACAACTCAAGTTGAGGAGTTGATTTAAGTGCTACATGTAGAGCATTGATGACTACTTTATCTAGTAGGAGGTTGATACAGAGAAAAAAGTACATGCAATTTCTGATTTAATGTATGTATCTAGAAGAACTATTCAAAGATATATAAGGAAGAGAAATATGTTAGAAGAAAATATTAAAAAGAAATGGGTTAATATTTGTAGACTTCCTTGAAAAGACAAAATTTATGAAGATGTAAAAAGATAGGTCATTAAATATTGAACCGCTCACTCTCATGTTTCTTCTAATAGAATGGATACTATACAGATGAAAGATGAATAGACCGGTATGAAAATTACACATCCAAAACATTTATTAGATACAACACAAAGAGAATTGTTTGAAACATTCAAACAAGAATTTTCAGATGTGTAAATATGTAAAAGAATGTTTGAGAGGTTGCGCCCTTGCTTTGTATGCATAAATAAGGTACGTGAAACTTGTTGTTGCCAAAATCATGTTGAGTTTCATCTATATTTGCAATCATATAAAAAGGTTATGGCAGTAATTAATTCAGATATGTTTGTCCCTGCAAGTACGACACAATTTGTGAAGTCTATATTATGTGAGAAATCAGAAGATTCAGACGAGTTCAAAGTACAATGTATAAAGAGTGCATGTAGTGATTATGGAGATTTACATAAATTTCCATTGCAAATTGAGAATATTAATGTTGTGATGCAAGTTTTGTGGAAGTGATTTGAATATGAGACATATCGAACTAAGAGCGGAGATGAATCCAAAAAAACTGTTTTGAAGGAGAGTGAATTGCCCTACCTTGATTTTATGACTGAGTTCCATACTATCATTTATCTACATATCCAACATTGTCATGGTGCAAGATGGAAAGCTAAATAGTTTCGTGATTCAAAAAATTGTTTTCCACCTGGTTGTATTCATTCAGTTGTAGATTTCTCTAAGAACTATACATTCTCCCCTCAATCAGAGCTTCAAGCTCAATATTATCATTCTGACCAAGTTGCAATATTTGTGCAAGTAACCTATAGACACTCACAATTTGATTTGGATGAGGTAGAAAGTACCAATCCAAAGGAACGTAATATCATCAAGAAGGTTCATTTCTATATCACTGATGATAAGGTTCATGATAGGAGCTATGTGGCTCATTTTTTTGTAATGTATTTTGAAGATATTGTGAATTGTGGGATAAAAGCTTCACAACACTGGATTTGGTCTGATGCTTGTGTAGGTCATTGTATGCACTTAAATTCATTTTCAAATTCTCATTGATTACTTGTTAAATTATTATGTGATCATAATCTTGTGCATATGTAACAACTTAATTTTGCAAGACAATTTAAATCTGCAAAAGCCTTTATTTGGATAGCTATGCAACATGCTAGATGCAATGTTAATTTTTTGTGGAACTTCTTTGAAAGTGGACATGGAAAAGGAGAGCACAATGGAGTAGGAGCATGTGTGAAGCCTGCACTTCGCCAACATGTACTTGTAGGTACAAATGTTGTGAACAATATATATA